>VMKM01000107.1:162500-381753 GCA_008360985.2 Macquaria ambigua | reverse complement strand
CCCTTCCTTCGTCTTTCTCTCTTTTCCACAGGAGGCAAGTCAAAGAAGGGCCTGGCGGCAGCCTATGGCAAACGCTGGCCTGGAGGTGTGTGGGAGGAAGGAGGAGGTGGTGGCGGTGGTGGTGGTGGGGGAGGAAGTGGAGGAGCTGTGGGGATGGTAGCAGGAGCAGGAGGAAGAGGGGGAAAGGAGGCCAGGGAGATGTACCTCATCCAGTTCCCCAGGGATGAAGAGGATGAGGGAGGGATGGTGGAGGACGAGGAAGGGGAGGGCAGCCTCAGCGGTGAGGGGGAGGAGACGGCCAACATCAAAGAGGAGGTGAGGGAGACGGGCTTTCTCAGAGGAGGAGGAGGAGGAGGAGGAGGAGTAGGAGGAGTAGGAGGAGAAAGTGGCACAGCATCTCTGCACTGTTCAGCAGCTTCATATAGAATGGAAAAAGAACGTAGACAGAAAAAGAAAAAGATAATACAGAGTTTTGCTTGTGTTTTTTTTAGCCATCAAATCACTGATTTGAGATGTAGTGGATAAAGGGAAGGCTATTGATTTGATATTTAGCTTCAAGAGCCCGTTGAGTAGGGCTCTCCACATCTCAAGTGCAGCAAGCTTTTAGGTAGAAATACTACTGGAAGAGGTGAAAAGCTGTTTGCTATTCCACAACATGACCAAGTGGCAGGGCACAGATCCACTCTTCACTTCTCTTCTGTATTTAAATATTCAAAGCATGCAGAATGTGTTATTAGCCTCCCTGGCAAGTCATTCCAAGGTGTTTTTGATGGCTAATAAAATAGCTTTAAAGAAATAGAACTAATCATATAGCTTTATTCTCAGGCGCATTGTGTGGTAGGGTCTTAACGTATGGCTATGATGAGTGTTGCATGTAAGTTAACAAGCCATTTTGAAAGAAGCGTTTACAAATTTAACAATAAATTGCATATTCTACCTGGTTTGAGTTGTTTGTCCTAATAACTCTCTGTGCTTCTCAATGCAGTTTGCTCAAACAGAGGGCTATCAACCCGCCTCTCTCCGGCTAATCAAGGAGGCTTTAAAGATGGACCCACCCAACAAGAACCTTCACACTGGCTCCAGAGCCCAAAGCGAAGGTAATGAGCCCAGGACACGCTGATTGAGGGAGGGGAAGTTAGTGAAATGTTCAGAGACCAATAGTTTGAAAGGAATTGGTAATGATTGCTTACGCCAGCTCTGTCTCTGTCTCTCTCCTCCACATCTCTCCTCCTCCCTCTGTCTCTACTTAGGAGACCTGTCAGATCATCCCTCGACCCTTCATCCAGGAGAGAGAGAGGAGGAGGACTGGGAGGTGGGCTCAACAGAGCCATCAGAGGGGGGCATGACCATGGATGAGCTGAGGGGTCTGGAGTCCGCACTGAGGGCTGAGAGAGGCCGCGAGCAGGCTGCCATGACAGCTTCCCAGCCTGTCAGCCCTGACTCAGAGGCAGTGCGAGGCAGCGAGATCAGTCTGGCCCCCAAGTACATTGGTCTTGATGGAATGGAGCAGGATGGAGAACTGGAGCCTCAGCCACCCACCCTTCAGAGAGAGGAGCAGATAGGGCAAGGCAGGTTGAAGGACGCCGTGAGGGCTGGAGTGGTTGGGGGAGTGGAGCTGAGGTTAGGCTGGTCGAAGAAGTTGAGAGAGGGCGACTCGGCTGCAGTCATGGCTGGAGAGGATGTGGTGGAGCTGGGAGAGTCAGAGCACCTGCCCCACCTGTCTGCTCCAGGGAGTGTCGGGGAGAGCGGAGGTGAAGAGGAGGGTGGCGGGGACCTGCTTCACTTCTGCCCACAGTGTGGAGGAGGCTTCACCTCAGAGGCTGAGCTGGAGGAGCACCCCTGTCCACTAGGAGGCTCTCAATTACAGAGCAGTGGAGCAGAGGACAGTCTTTTCCCTTGTGCCCACTGTGGCAACACATTCAGCCATGCCTGGGCACTTAAGAACCATGAGTGTGCCTGTGCCGCCGAGCGGCCACACTGCTGCGAGATCTGCGGGAAGCGCTTCACACACTCGCGCTCACTGGAACGGCATCATCTGGTGCACACGGGCGAGAGACCGCACCGGTGCCCTCAATGTGGACGCACCTTCAGTCGTCTAGGCAATTTGGAACGGCACCAGCGGATTCACACAGGTGAACGTCCATACGGGTGTGAAGCGTGCGGAAAACGATTCAGTCGCGTGGAGTACTTAAAGAGACACCAACTCATACACAACAGTGAAAAGGCAACACTCCAGTGCTCCAACTGTGGAAGTGGCTTTAGTGATGTGGAGCAACTGAAAACCCACCAGTGTTTTTAGAGCCTCTCCTTCAAATCTCTGATAGAACTGGAAAGAAAAAGCAGGTTTTTAATTGAATGTGGTAGAATTTAGGTGATGAATGTGACTGATAGATGCTAATTTTATTCCCAGTGATTTGGAGTTGCCTTTCTTACTCACTAGTAAATAAGTAAAAGAAAGAAGGCAAATGTCCAAAGTTGACAGGAAGTCAGCTGTACATGGCATTTCTCTATAGGAGGAGAAATCAAATCAATCTCGCTTGTACTTATTTATGATCAATAAATTGTACATTTTTGTCTTTTTATCAATAATTCACTCATGTTAAAGTCGATGCTCTTGTTTTTTTCTGACAATATAATTGACAGTTTGGTATTTTGTATGTTTGTGTTTTGGTCATATCATTAAGAAATAAATATTTCAATTCATCATGAAGGCTCTTCACCAATTTCAGTCTTGTTTTATTGGAAAATCATGGGTTTAGTGAACATGTTACAAGATGACATTGATTAGAGAGAAATATTAACTTTGCAAGATCATATTTAGGGGGGCTGTACTTGGTGACTACTGGCTATGATAGATTAACTGTGTGCAGGGAAGTTAACTGACTTCAACAAAGAACTAGAGCTTGTCACCCTTTGTTACTTACACTGCCCTTTAAACAGACTGATGGGCATTTTCAGCCTTGTTCTCAAGATGCCCTCTAGGGTCTCTAAGGACATCCGCCTCACATCATAGCCTCGCATGCTGGGGTCCACTTTGGGATCCACCGGCACAATCTCCTCTCCACTGTTGCGGTCATTTCTTCCCACTGCAGCGTATGTGGGGAAAAAGGGCTTCACAGACTCAGGAAGGTTAGCACTGTAGGATGGGCAGCAGTAGGCAGACCACATGTACTCAGGAACAGACACCCTGTTACTGATCCAGTGGGGTTCAGACTTATAAGGCATGGCTCCAGTGATCACATACATCGACCCCTTGCAGAAAGCCTTGAATCTTTCTAACACCTCCCTCTCCAGTGGATTCCAGGTGTCTCTGTTGGATCCTTTTTTCTGAGGGACAATGTTTGTCAGGGTGAAGGTGGCCTCACGGTCGTCCATTGTCTTCTGGTGCATGCTGGGATTGAGATGGCCCTTAGTGTAGCTGGAGGTCTTGTAGTCCCGAAGCACCGCCTGGCTCTCCTTCACATCCCTGTAGATTGGATTTGGGACTGGGAAAGGCTGCATATCGGGGCTGTTTTTGTGAGACACCAGCTTAATGAGAGAAAGAAGAAGATATCACTTTTTAGAAGCTTCATAAAAAGCGTTTTGCTGCTTATTGTTGAGCTGAGTTTAATCGGTGTGTGAGTGTTTGTGTGCTTCTGTTGTGTAAACAGGCATGTGGCTGATTCAGCCATCTAGAGAACTAGATAAAATCTAAAAACATCTAAAGAACTAGATAAAATAAAATGAAATAAAAATAAAATAAAATGGCGAAAATGCCACTTTATTTCCTCTGAGAAAAGATAACGTTCTGCTTAAAGGTAGTGGCAAAAACTGCATTTGAAAGTCACACAATGACCACAATGACACTTAGAGTATTGAACAGGAACTGCTAAGGTTCTCTCTTACACATTTACCATCACAGCACAAAAATAAATTCCCCTTAGATCTACATGCAAATGCAGAATTTTCTTGTGTCTGTGAGATCTTCCATTTATGATTTGTATAGACACACTTAACTCTACAACAACACATTGATAGAAGAACAAATGTGAATTAATTTCCTTACCTGTGGTTCATACTTCCAAATGTTTGTGGGCCGTTTGCCATCTGCAGGACAGAGAATGTATGCAGAGTACAATGGTGCACGGTGCTGACGGTGATACAGGCTGGCAAAGCGGTACTGGTTTTTGTAGCGCTGACATATTGGCTGGTATCCTGCTGCATTGATACCCTGTGGTGGAGTTTTGTCATAGAAGAATTTAAGGCACTTCGAGAAGTTGTCGCTGAGTTCTCCAATGACCAGACCACCAAACCAGGGCAGGAGAAGAAGCAGAGCTCCTGTTGAGAATTGCAGCATCTTCCTTTGAGATATCCAGAAACCTGGCTGCATCTGTACTGGAGTTAGAGATGCTTATTAGCGGAGAGTGAACACACTTTGCTACAGACATCCTCTCAGACAAACTGCTGGACAAACTAGTCTTACCCAGGTCTTTTCCTCCAAGTTCCAAGAAGAATTGAGTTATTAGCTGTGTAACCAAACACTGACTACAACCCTCCTTGCAGCTCTTTATTTAAAAAATATCCGTTCAGCCTCTGAGGTTGGTGGGATGGTCTCAGCATCAGCCCACAAACCACCACATGACCAAGTAAAATGTCACAGCTCCGCTCCGCACTTCTTTATTTTGAAGGTGCTAAGACGGGTGTCTACACAAGAGATATACTTGTGCAAATGTATACAAATGTAATTTATTTAAAATACCAAAATAAACAATATGGTGTAGAAATCAGTAACATCAGCAATGCATTGATTTGAGACATACTGTGTGTGCTGTTGTGCCGAATGGTGCAAAATGAAAAGAAGCAGGGTGAATACCAGCTAGAGAAAAAGAGAAAGAGTGGGCTCATGGGCCAGTTTTTATAGCCTTGGTAATCAGCTGATGACCCTCCAGCAGCGAGCTATTGCTGCTCTCTGCACTTCTGATTAGATGCTAAACTGTATTTCGTTACTCTGTATTTATACATGTGTAATGACAATAAAGTTGAATCTAATCTAATCTAATCTAATCCTGAGCTTGACCACTAAGATCAAGCTAAAACCAACACCAAAAAATAAATAAATAAAAACAAAGTAAAATACAAGGAGCCCATATAAAATACAAATGGTTTACATATGTTGGTCTACATATGAGTTCAATTTAATTTGAACACCCTGCTTGTCACAAAATGGCTACACTGACCCATACTACCACCACCACCACTTCCATCCACTTTACCAGCAAAAAAGTGGTGACTGAAAAGGCAAGCAAATTCTCTCATTTTGAGTATGGCATAAATCATCAGGGCATTTTCTAATTGATATGGCTTTTGTTTAATTAATTAATTTTTTTAAACGAAGTGTAAAAACAACAACTCGTGGTTTTATGTGGGATATTTTTTGCAGTGACTTCGTGGAGTCTGTTGTCATCGTGAGGTTTTAGAAGAAAAGTTAGAAAACTACTCTCAAACACAGAAGTTACCGGATAGGACTATTTCACGCATGCGCAAACCGGATGTTGGGAAACCTCTCTTCCGGTCACAGTTTAACACGCACTCTAAACAATGGCAGAGTCTAGAAGCAGCCAGTCATGTTGTGTGCCTTTTTGTTCACATTCTAAAAAGAAACAGCCTTATTTGTCATTTCACAGCTTTCCCACCGATGAACATTTAAAAAAGAGATGGATTTTGTCCATAAGAAGAGAAGAGGGAGAAGGATTTACTGTGAGGAAAGGCAGTACTTTTGTGTGTGCTTTGCACTTTCAGGAGGATGAAGTCCTTGCACACACAGAGTCCGGGCGCAAATATCTGAAACCACAGACTGTCCCTTCCAGATTTCTTTGGAATAACTGGGGAGAAAATGAACCAGGTCAGACACAAACGGCAAAAGGAAGTGGCTGTGATGTGGAAGAAACGGCGGATGTTGAAATGGAGGTTGTTGATGTGGCATTTCTGTTGCGGGAACACGACTACGACTACCGTCCTCCTCCGGGTGAGTGTAGCATGTTGCTAACGGATTAGATAAATACAGTAGCCACATTAGTCTCCGAGAATCCGATAATTGAAATAACACTGCAGATGTATCTAAGACAATGTTACAAAAACTTGACAACCTAATGTTTGCAATATAAAGCAGCGTCTAGCATAATGCTAGTAGTTATGCTAGCAGTCAAGCTAACGTTACTTTTCAATTACCGGTATTTAATAATGGCACGTGAGGGTATTTAACACCTGAAATAGACGTAAGAAAAGTTAAACTAGCCACCATTTAGGTTTCCAGAAAATCTAGGAAAATCTAATGTTTGATTGGCCTTTTTGCTTGTTGACCAGTGATTTTCTAACTGGTTTTAATATTAATTAATACATAATAGTCATTTACCAAATTAATAAATATGAGCTGACTATGTAAGATTTCGATCGATTTCTAAAAATGTATTTTGCTTTTTTAAGTGCAATTTATTAACATGAAATATTCAAGTTTTTTTTTACTATTTGCTTTTATTTAATTAGGTACACTTGATGAAGCACTGGAAAAAATACAGGAGTTGGAGGAGCTGGTGTCAAGCCATACCCTCCTGGATAGATGGTGCATGTCTGATGAAGACTTAAGGTATTTCACAAGATTCTCCTCCAGACACATCTTTTTTGTTTTCTGGAGATCAGTTGAGCCCTCTGCATCCAGGATTGTGTACTGGTCCAAAGCAAGGAGCATTGGAAATGCCACTGTAGGGACGGCAAGCTCAGGATGTAAACTGCAGCTTATTGATGAGTTCTTCATGTTTTGCCTGCGTGTCGCTGCTGGCCTTAGGGAGAGAGAATTGGCAGAGATATTTGGAGTGAGCACTTCTTCAGTGAGTCGTATTTTAATCACATGGTCCAATTACTTGTACCTTGTGTTGGGATCCGTTCAAATCTGGATGACGCGGGAGCAGGTGAGGCGAACAATGCCAGTGAAATTCCAGAAGTACAGCCCAAACGTGAGGGTCATTGTTGACTCCATAGAGTTGAGATGCGAGAGCCCGGAGGCAGTTACCATCCACTCTAGCTACATCACCTTCAAAGCATTGATTGGAGTCGCACCCTGTGGTGCAATCACTTTTGCATCCAAATTATTCACTGGTGCAATCTCTGACAAGGAGTTGACAAGGCAGTCAGGAATCTTGGAGTTACTGGAGTCAGGGGATGAGGTTATGGCAGACAAGGGCTTCCTCACTGAGAAGCTGTTGGAGGATGTTGGGGCCAAATTGATCATCCCACCTTTCAAGCACCGAAGCCAGTTCAGCAGAGAGGAAACTGAGACGACCCAGGCCTTAGCCAGACTCTGTATTTTTGTTGAACGAGCAATTCGGCGGATCAAAGAGTACCACATTTGGGATTCACCACTTCCCCTGACCTTGGCAGGCACAGTAAATCAGATATGGTCCTGCTGTTGCATGATGGCGAATTACCACGGTCCTCTAGATCTCGGAGGTGAAGTAAAATCCTGGGTAGAGTGAGCACGCAGCCAGTCTGCTATTCTTGCTTCTGGTGCAGCCAAAACCAACCACCTTGTGTCCATTCAGTAACATCAGATGCCTCCTCCCCTTAATAAGCAATTAAATGTACATTTATATGTTTGTATCAGTAATTCACTCATGTTAAAACCAATGGCTTTTTCTGAAAATATAATTGACAGCTTGGTTTTATCTGTGGTCAGATCATTAAAAAACACATTTTCTATTCACCAGAAGGGTCTTTATTTCTTCCATTTGATCTTATTGGAAAATCCTGTTTCAACATGTTTCAATGACATTGACAAGAGGGGAAAAAATATTAATTTAGCCAAATCATATTCGTCAAAAATAATATTTCAAACCATCATGAGACAAGGCAGCATATTAATCAAACACTTTAAAATGAGAGTTTGTGAAGACTGAGGGGAACTCTTGGTTAAGAATTTGCGTTTGATGAGACACTGGGGGGGTGTTCTGTACCTGCTCGCAAAAGGGGCTTTGAGTATAATGGATGAGTCGTGTGCAGGTAAATTAACAAGATCAGCAACATCAACATCAGACAGATCCTCTTTTCACCCATTTAAATCTCATTAGAAAGTCATAGAGTTGACATCAGCAGAAGGGAAAATATTAATTGGTAGCACTTTACAAAACCATATTTATCTGAAATGTTCATTTACTCAGCAATTAAAGGGTGTAGGTGCTTATAAGGAACAGGAAGAAGACTGGTAAAGGCTTTTGCTGAGTCCCAATGCCTCATTATATTTGTAAACATGCAGTATGTTCCAAGAACCAGTTCAACAAGGTCAGCTTTGTTACTGACTCTGTACATTTACATTCTCGCAGTACATGCAAACACACCTATGTGAATGAACAACCTAAGAAAATGAACAGATAAAATGCATGCTGATCTCTGAATGGCTGGTAGTGGAAGGCTGTTTAAGGTGTAGTCTATTAACGTTTAAAAATCTAAAGGTTTTGAAACAACTAAACAACTAACTGTATTCAAAAATATAATTTACTGTTAATTACCCACACATATCAAAGAAGGCTGATGAAAAGGTCACTGCGCTACCTGTACCAAAGACCAATGCAATGAAATACAACTGCCAATGTAAAAAAGGTTTTAAGTAGTTTAAAGTTATTCCATAAGTTATTGATGGGCGGAAGACACCTTATGAAGCTTTGGGGCTTTCTTTCCATTTGTGCTGAAAAAGATTCGAAGATTCTCAGCAAACACAGTGATGGTCACAGTGACATCTGGACATCAAGACTGGAGCCGAAGCGCCACAACACCACTCTGATTTTACTTTCATATGTGAATAAAAGTTTAACAAGCCTGCGTGTTATTATTAAATCTGTAATACTAGAAGTGCTGCATTAAATGTAGATGTTATTGTGTAATATGTTATAGTAAATAAATGCATTATCCAAAAAGCTTACACTTTAAATATTTTTGCTGACACGAAACATTAATGTACTTTTTTGGTCTACTTTAGGCCCAGTGTCACTGTGGGCTCATACTTCGTGGTTGACATTTGTGTAACATTTCATATGAATTGCAATGTGATGTGATTGGAGAGTTGTGATTGGAGAGTCATTAAATTAGCTTTTATTACATGATTACTTGGTATCGGGTGGAAACCCTTTCTTCAGTTTTGTGCTTAAATGTTGCATATTCCTAAAAATATAATTGTGTTTATTTAAATCACCACACAGCCAGCCTGGAGCCACATCGTTTTCCAGCCCAGAAAAACTACACATTGCAGAGTGGGATGAATAAATAGGTGCCCATTACCTCATTTTGCCTCGGGGCCCCCCAGCAGGTTAATCTGACCATACATGGGAGGGTAGTTGTTGCCAAGGTAACAACTAATTAAAAAAAACAATCTGACAAAGTCACACTCAACACACCACAGTATTTTTGTGGTTCATAGTGGCATTGGATCGCATCACATTTGCATCATCAGAAGGCTCATCACCCATTTCAGTCTTGCTTTATTAGTAAAATCATGGGGTCAGTTATGAACATGTTACAAGATGACATTGACAAGAGTGCAAAGATTTATTTAAAAACCCTAATCATCGTGAAAATTCATCTCAAACCACTGTGAGATAATCATCATGTCCTGGTTAATCAAACACTCATTCAGTAATTAAAGAGTTAGGGAGCAGGGGACTGGTAAAGACACGGGGGAGATCTGCTGTATGTGGTGACTGCTGCAGTGCACACCCAAAGCAGTTGACATTTCAACAAGGAACTAAAGCTTTTCACCTTTGCTACTGACACTGCCCATGAAACAGACTGATGGGCATGGCCAGCCTTTGTGTCAGGATGGCCTCCAGCGTCTCTAAAGACATCCGCCTCACGTCATAGCCCCTCACCGAGGCCCTCGCCTTGACATTAACCGGCACAATCTCCTCTCCACTGTTGCGGTCATTTCTTCCCACTGCAGCATATGTGGGGAAAAAGGGCTTCACAGACTCAGTAAGGTTAGCACTGTAGGATGGGCAGCAGTAGGCAGACCACATGTACTCAGGAACAGACACCCTGTTATTGATCCAGCGGGGTTCAGACTTATAAGGCATGGCTCCAGTGATCACATACATCGAACCGTTGCAGAAGTCCTTGAATTTTTTTAACACCTCATTCTCCAGATCACTCCAGGGGCCGGAGTTGGAGCCTCCTCGCTGAGGGACAATGTTTGTCAGGGTGAAGGTGGCCTGGCGGTCTTCTTTAGTCTTCCGGTGCATGCTGGGATTGAGATGGCCTTTGGTGTAGTTGGAGTACTTGTAGTCCTGAAGCACCGCCTGGCTCTCAATCACGTTCTGGTCCACGGGGGTTTGGAACTGTTGCATCTCTGAGCTGGCACGGGAAAACGACAACTTCATGACAAAGAGAGAGAAGGACATGTCACAGTTTCGAAGCTACAAAAGAGTATTTTGCTGCTTATTGATCCTTTATACGGTTTACTGTTACAGTCATGTGAGTCTAAGTCTGTGTACTTACTTTGTCTGAATAGGTGTGTCACAGATTCACTGACACGTAGTTTGCAAAAGAAACATTTAAATGGAACGTATGAAATGTAACTTGAGTGACAGCATTTTTGTATTTACAGTTTGAGAGAGGGCTCCTCTGCTTCTGCTCGAAGGTTATGACAAAATCTTCATTGCACCAGTCACACATTGACCACAATGACACTTCAGTTAAACAGAAACTTGTAGTGTTCCCTGTCACATCGTCTCTTGTAGCCTTAAAACTACAACAAATACTCCCATTAGGTCTACATGGAAATGCAGAATTGTTGTGTATTTGTGAAATCTGAGTTACTTAGACACACTTAACTCTATCATAATGCCTTAATAGAAAAACACCAGTGAATTCACTGAAGCAAAGAAAGTGATGTTGTGTTGTAGAATAACAATAATATATTTAGAGCTTGGCTGTTCTCTGCCCTTGTCAGAACACTTTTTTTAACAGTTTTTCCACAGTATTTTTTCTCATAATCGCAGTATACACTCAGTTTCCAGTTTATTAAGTACACCCAGCTAAAACTAATGCAATATAATACAACAGTTCTGCAATAAATCCTCCTGTCATGACGGTTATAATGATCAGTTTTTGTTGAAACTGTTTTAGAGAGGTGTTGATCCAACTTTATGATAATTTTTGAGGGTGTAGTTTGTAGTGCTATTGATTTGTATTGTGTTATACAGAGAGATGTCCTTGTTATTTAACCTACCCTCACTGATATAAATGGGCTGGACAAAATAATAGAACTATACTTATCAGTATAACACAATACAGTTCAACAGCATCGCAAACTGCAGCCTCCAAAATGATGATAAAGTTGAATCAACACCTCTCTAAAACACCCAACAGAGTACAGTTAGTCTTTAAAGAAAATAGCTGCTCTTGAACGCCACACACTGTTTTCCTACTCACCTGTGGTTCATACATCCAGGGGGCTTTGGGCCGTTTGCCATCTGCAGGACTGAGTATGTACGCAGAGTACAATGGTGCACGGTGCTGACGGTGATACAGGCTGGCAAAGCGGTACTGGTTTTTGAAGCGCTGGCATATTGGCTGGTATCCTGCTGCATTGATACCCTGTGGTGGATAATTATTATAGAAGAAATCAAGGCACAGGGAGAAGTTGTCACTGAGCTCTCCAAGGACCAATCCGCCAAACCAGGGCAGGAGAAGAAGCAGAGCTCCCGTGGAGAATTGCAGCATTTTCCTTTGAGACATCCTGCACATCAGAGCAGCTGGCAGGCTGTATATACGTTTGCTGGAAAGAGACGTCAGCGAACACAGAATTTGTTGACAGACTTCCTCTCAGACACAGCTCCAGAGTTAAATAAACCCTATATTTCCTTTGTGTCCATTCAGCGGCATTTGTGAGCTGTCTCTGAAGTTTCCTCTTATATACTGACAGTAGTAACCCTGTGGGTGACCCACCCACTACCCCAAACTTCCCCTGTTAACTAGCAGTCAGGCTGCCTTCTGGGAAATAATGGCTCTGCATATCCTTTTGTCATCAGTCAGCTGAGGTAGAAACCATCTTGTTTCAAATCTCTAATCATGTGGTGATTGTGGCATGGTGAGGAAAAAGAACCTGCACTCCAAAACTTAAACTGAGCATCAAGACTGACATTAACATTTGTTTATTCTAGACTATAATACCTGTACTGTATCTTAGTTAGATATTTCCCAGGTCTGATGCTACAGATCCTTTTCATGTCACACCAGTCGTGTAGGTCTGCTGACACACAAGACATTCAACCTATATTTATGTTGAAAACAAAAAGGTAAATGCTACAGGAACTGAGCATTTACCTGCAGTTTCTGGTTGCTGCTGTAGAAGTTGTTGTCATGTATACGTCCCCTCCAGGACCAGTTTTTTTTATAGCTGGAAGGGCTACAGACCTCTTGAGGGCTTGCAGCATTTCCCTGCAGAGTGTCTGTCCCCAGCTTTCTCACACTTTGTCTAAAAAGATGAAGCATCATGGGAGCAACCTTGCATGACGCAGAGCTCTGTGTGGATTGCAGTGTCTTGTCATGCTTACAGACACTCATTTTGATTGTCAGCAGTCTTGCATTTATACGGTACTTGTCCTAAACTGTCTCTGGGAGTTGTTTAATGCATCCTCAGGTGTTTTTGGCAATCATTTGTAAATTGATATCATTACACAAACACACTCCGGTGAGCAAGTCAGCTCTTTTATTTTCCATCTCTCTTATCTCTCTTTCCGTATTTCTTCTGTCATCAAAACTTCCCTCATTGTGGGAACTAGAAATATTTTCCAGAAGATATAAAAGCTCCATACAGTAAGGCCTACTTCCATTATTTCTCAACTGTTACTTCACCAAAAGTCTGTGGCTTCTTTATTTCTTTACATGCTTGATCTGTTAGTGGGGAAATCCTCAGTTTCAGTCCTTTTGCTCATAAATGATATTTTCACTATATTTAGGAACTGTTATATTGTGGAATGTAAATATGTGGGAAACCAGAGTGATCACTACAAATAAAGGTCAGGAGGTAGATTTTCAACTGTGATGTACATACGGGTGGGCAGAACTATACCTAAAGTACTGATACTACCGTTTCTAAGTCTTATTTTGAGTATTGATACTAGCGTCAATAGGACTGACACAAAACATATCTGCTTATATATCATGGTCTGTGCTCATGGACACTTTTTGATTTCACTCTTTGCTTCTTTGCTGCTGTTGTGTGCATGTGCACAGTGATCAATTTGTTAGTTCAAAGAACATTTTTGTTATTTACCATTAAAAGCTGTCTCCTGCGTGTATGTGATTAAGTAATTAATAGACAACAGTAAAAAGAAATGCCTACTGTTCTGCAAATCACTCAGTGGCAATGAAAATGTGTTTGGAAGCCTATTAATTATTAAAGTAATAAAAAATGAGATAACATTAACCACTTATATCATTGATCCTGGCCCTGGTATTAATTAGTATCGGATTTGAACTACATTTCATGATATTGCCAATCCCTAAATCTTTAATAAATAACAAATTATCTTGGTTAGCTGTGAGTGAATGAGGTAATTTCATCTTAAAAATCCTCTTGAATGGAAGACTCTTCTTAACATCTCCCCGTCCCTCTCAAAAATAAGATCTCGAGCCTTTCAATACACCCTGCCAGGACTAATGGTGATTTCTGGACACATTTATAAATTCATTGCATAAAGCATCACCTTAGCACATACAATACAAAAATTATGAACAGTGCCTGAACATTTGGTCTTAAATTTGTTGCCTGAGGAGAAATTCCAGGACTTGATCAGGGATAAAAGGAGGACATACTGTGTGAATCTTGAATTTTATCTTTGAGATGTGGGTGGTGGACTGTTGATTATGGCCATCTAGTGAGCACTCAGAGACATGACACTTGGCAGCAGCCTGACTATCCAGGACACAGAAACTAATGGTCAGGTCAATGAAACTGGTCAGACTGTGAATAATAACGCTGCATTTACAGTCACTGGTGATGAGTCGTAACCTGTGGATGACCAGGAATTACCACAGTTTCTGTTTCGGCACAGAGGAGATTCTGCTGAGTGTTACTTAGGGACAGTATGAAAATTATTAGGGTGGGGGTGGGGGTGTGTTTCAAGGGAAGACTGGAATAAAATACTTATGGAGTAAGAAAAAAAAATAAAATAAAAGACCCTCCCCTGCTCTCCCAAAAGCAGCAAAAATAAAACTCCACCCTTACTGACTTACTCTGTGTCAGCTAGTTTCCCTTCTTCTTCTTTGTTTTGTGTTACTGACTCAGAGGATGTAGGGTGTGTTGTGAAACACCTGGCTCACTTACCTGTTGAGATAAGTTTGCACACTGCAGCTTCACTCTGACACTATGGCATTTTTGCCCAATGACGCCAAAGGAAACTGCCTACCCAACCTTTAATGAGCCCTTAAAGCTCATGTATATGTGCTCCTATTGAGATATCAGTATCTAAAGTCAAGAAAACTGTCTTGCCCGCAAATTTGAGGTCGTAGATTTCAAGAAGTATAACATCAGCTGTAGGTTTGTGATTTCAACATTTTGACCCAGGGAAACATACACTGAACATTTGACCTGATGAATACATTGCTGTGAACATAAAACCCGTTGAAATGTCTCCCTAATCTGTCATATTAAGAGGATATTTCCTTTTCTTTTTTCTCTTTAATTCATCAGGACTCCTCCTCCTCTGACCTTTGGAAATGCCTCTGATGAGCGTTTGGACTCAACTTTATTTAATAACAACTTCTTAACATTCACAAATAGGCTATCAAAATTGGATTATTGTGAGAAACCTCTATTAATGAGTTTTAACAGTTAGCCTACAATTACAGATGACCTAGGCCTATACTAACTTGTGCTGTTTAATAGAAAGTGAGAAACTCTTGACCCTTACATTGATGATTCCTTAACATAATAATTGCAGGCTTGATATTTATTAGGCTACCCTTTATTAATGACTGGTAATGACTTGGAGATATTTTATAATTGACTTAGAGTGAGTTTTCACAACCTGGCTACCCACGTTGTTCTTATTAATGCTTATAATGTTATTACCTTTATTAGGTCACATTTGAGTGTTTTTCGTTGTGGTTCCGTCTTTCTAAGAAAACCTCCGGGCTAATAAAGACCGTGTGCCCTGCTTGGAGCAGCTCCATCTGCTGCGCGGCCTCACCGAGCCTGTTGCTGCGTCTCTTCCTTGAAAACATTTGCACTGCTGTCAGCTTCAGACCACTCCCTCTCTGTGCACCGAAGAGCAATCTAGTCTTTAGGCTACTCGTGTTGCCATCAGACGTTTCTCTTCAGGACTATGTGCGCAACCGAAAATGGAGGAAGCCAACGCGCTTGAGGAACTTCACTCGGAGCTCACCTGCCCGGTGTGTTTGGAGCTGTTCCGTGATCCGGTGATCCTCGAGTGCGGACACCACTTCTGCCAGGTGTGCATCATCCAGTGCTGGGAAGCCAAGGCGGACGAGTTGTCGAATTGCCCAAAGTGTAGGAAGTCGTGCGGCCGTAAACTGCGACCCAACTCGCTTCTGTGCAACGTCGTGGACAGTGTGCGGAGAGCCCGGGCCACGGACACAGCCGCGGGGATCACCGGATGGTATCCGGAAGGCGCGCTGGAAGAGCCGGAGGAACGGGAGCCTGGCTCCAGCATGAGCAGCCTGGCCTCGTCCATCGGGCACTGGCCGCGCCTGGGTATGGGTATGGATATGTGCGAGGAGCATGAGGAGAAGCTGAAGCTCTACTGTGAGGATGACCAGCTTCCCATCTGTCTGGTGTGCGGCATGTCCCGGGACCACAAGACCCACAATGTCATCCCTATTAACGAGGCTTTTGAAAACTACAAGGTAGCGTACTTTCTCTTTGGCAAAGTTCAGACACGTTTCTTTCTGATAAACCTCAATCTTCTTAGGCTCAAGGTATTGCAAAATCTCATCCTCAAACCAAGTTTATAGTACAGAGCACTTTCTGAGATAAAGTACTTACTGAAGACTGTCTAGACATCATTAGTCAATGTCATTAAAATATTAGAGGTATGGATCACTAAACTTTGCTCCTGAACAATGAATTGTTATAGCTTTCAAATACATAAGTAATTTCTGTTTTATATTTGCTCAGCATTATAATAACTGGAACTACAAGATAAGATCTAGTCTAAGTTTTAGGGAGTGCCATGCCCCACCATGCTCATTTTACACTCCTCTCTTTGTGTTTTCAAAGATTAAATTTATCAAATAAAGAAATCAGCTCTGACATGAGCAAACAGGGCCTTCACAGAGCAGATGCTGTGACATGGCAGTCGTTTTTAAAAGCAGACTCCCTGTTTGCCCCGGGAGCCTTTGGGCACTTTGTGTTTTACAGGAATTCAGCGCGCCACTGTGAGCTCTCGTGAACTGTGAACTCCTCTATGCTGTAAACCTCGAAGCTGACCATCTTCAGTTTGTTTGGAGGCTCACTGTGAGAGGCCTGTCAGTGTGTTTCAACTGGTGCTGAATTCCCATTTTGTTTGAATTTGTGAGCCAGAGCGTTCACTTGGGCAACAGTGGGCATCATATGACTCCCATTTAAGATGATGATGTTGTTCAGAGCGAGGCACCAATCAAATTAACTCTTCGTTTAAGTGTAATCTGGTTTAGCGACAGCACTTCTAAACCATGTTTTGCATGTGATGGTCTGTTTCTGCTGCCTTACCAACAGGATAAGCTGTCTGTCGCTCTAGAGAGGGTTCAGCTGCAGACAGAGGAGGCCACGCTCTTCCAAAGACAGACCAATGAAAAGATCCTCCTCATGAAGGTATCAAGATGTGTGTACACGTGTTTGTTTGTGAAGCAGTGTGAAAGAAAGGAAATATCCTGAACACAATCCTAGAAACAAAGAAACATACTTGTGTGTGTGTCCTTTGAATAGAACCAGAAATTCTGGTAGCTATGCAACATTCACCTGAATTCCTCCACCTTTACCTGTCTGACAGACGTGAATGACGGCTGACTCATCCTCATTATGACTAGTGATGACACAACAGGTTGTTACTCAGCGGTGTTTGAACGTGACCATTCTCATGTTGTGCAAATGTAGAGTCCCTGAAATTAAATAGGCGTCTAATAAACATTCAAACACGTCATGTCATGTTTGCCTTTCTCACACTCTCACAGAGCTCACGCACACACACACACACCCACACACACCCACACACACACACACAGACACTCACACACACACGTACAAGTGTACCATACCTTCGCAGAAAGAGATAACAGCTGACAGAGTTTAAGCTGGGTTGCTTTTTTCACCACAGCAGCATTCACCACAAATAGAGGTCTCTCTCTCTCTCTCTCTCTCTCTCTCTCTCTCTCTCTCTCTCTCTCTCTCTCTCTCTCTCTCTCTCTCTCTCTCTCTCTCTCTCTCTCTGTGTGTGTGTGTTAAACAGAGATATGAGTGTAGCATGTTTGCTGTGCTGGAGCGTTTCTGCTGCAGCAGATAACTACACATACTGTATCTCTAGGCTACAACAAACTGTCTTTTTCTATCCTGTCTGTCTGTTTGACCTAGTTTATGTGCACATTCACAGATTTTCACTTCTCTGTTTCTCCGTCAGTATGACAGGATGTGGGTCAACAAGGTTGAGAGGAAGTTTGTCAATTTGTCTTTTCCTGCAAATTTCTCTTCCTGTGTGTGTGTGTGTGTGTGTGTGTGTGTGTGTGTGTGTGTCTGTAAGTGCCTATCATTTTACCTGTTTACCTATTTATCTTCAGAACATGCTCTATAGGAATGGATTAAATATTCATATCCTTTACTTAAGTAAAAGTACCACAATGTAAAAAAAAAAAAACTATGTTAAGTAAAAGTCCTGCATTGATGATATTAGTTAAAGTGGAACTCCACCGATTTTACTCATCAAATCTGTTTTCAGGACTTGAGGAGTACTACTGCATATGTGAAAAAAGGTTGTATGAAGCCTTTTGTGGCTCCAGAGGGAGCTGTGCAAAGTCTGATAAATATCCTCAAGTGATGTCACTTGAGTCAGAGTCAGTTGGGGCCAAAGACTACAAGTTTGAAAATTAAAATAATCTGGAGGTGTGGCGTTAGAAAGAAGTGAGCTTACCGGACCTCTGAAGCCCGCTCCTCATCTCTGCTTCAGGCTAACAGCTCGACGCTACATTAACCGCTACTAGCATAACACAGCAGAATCTCATGCTAAACTGTTGGCATCGAGTTGCATTGTGGGTAATGTAGGCGCCACGTTTTGACAAGGAAGAAGAATGTGGAATAAAAAAGACTATCTCTGGCTGCTGCATCAATTTTGATTTGAAAAAAAAAAAATTTTCTCCTCCATGTTCTTGCTGATTGGAGTCCACCCTGCATTTCAGGAGCGAGCAGGAGATCTGGAGGAGCTGGTCACTGCAGAGTTTGGCCGTCTGAGGGAGTTCCTACTCCAGGAGGAGGAATGCGTAAAGGAGAAACTGCAGAAGCAGAAAGAGGAGAAGCTCAACCAGCTGGAGGAGGCGCTCACTCAGACCACAGAGCAAATCAGCCAACTGGAAAGTACGGCCGAACAGCTTCACCTCAAACTGAGGGAAGACGAAAACCCAGAGCAACTCAAGGTAAGAGAGAAGAGGGAGGACAGAGAGGATGGATGATGCTCGTGATGCTTGTTTAGTGCGTTTCTTTCAACCTAAATAGGAAAAAAAGGGAGAAAAACACAGCCGGCAAATACTCAAGAATATTGTTATGAGATGTTGAGATATTATCTGCATGTTTCAAGTATTTTGTAATCACAGGCTTGTTTTAATCTGCTCTCTTTCAGGGAATTAAAGATTTCATTGGAGGGTGAGTCATCCTGATCATATCAAGATTCATCTCTAGGTCATCGCCCCTATCTCTACGTGACTGGTGTCCTCATTTAAATGTCTTAAATCACAAAGAAATGACGTATTGTTTTGTAATTAACTGTAAGTCTTGTTGCAACAGGATGTGGGGGCATGATTGTAGGTTAGCGAGTCATCTTTGCCTCACAGTGTCATGCCAGCTAGAAGCCACTAGGAGGCAGAAAGTCTAACTGTTAATATCAATAATTAAAAAATGTCTTGTAGATCTGACATTCTTTCCATTTTTAAAACTATTTAAAACTAAGATGTAGGTTTCTTTTTTACATTTCTTCTTAAATAGGTGGCATAGCTAAGAAAGTAGATATAACATAAAGATGTGACTCAAAGTGCTGCACATGGCTTAAATCTTCACTTTTTCTAGTTATTCAAGTAAAACAAAAGACAGTTTCCAATGGTTACTTTTTCTGTGCTATAAGTACACAGTTTTTGATATTTCATAATAATAAGAAACCTCAATACTACTACTTACATTAGTATAAAGATGCTTGACAGTTGTGGAAGGACTAAGGGCAAATATAAACATTACTTTTCTTGTAATGTGTATCCACTAAAGCAGCCACAAAGAATGCTGATCTTTAGTGAAGTGAAGTGGCTTTCTTTCCCTGTTGTGCTGCCTTTAGCTTTAAATTATTTTATCTCTTATAGTCTCTTTTTCTCTGTCAGGGCTGAGAGCTTGTTTGAGCGCCCCCCAGAGGTGGATGTGAATCTGCAGCCAGGAGAGTTCCTGGGACCTCTGCAGTACAAGACCTGGAGGAAAATGAGCTCAATTTTTCAGCCGGGTATATAGACACACACATGTACACACACACACCATCTGAACACACTTACAAGAGCAATTGCTCTTCCGTGCATGTGGAGGACGTGTGACTGACTCTGCAGCAGAGGCTGAGATATCTTTAACTTGTACCAGTCAAGCTGCAAAAATACTGGATCGTACTGCAACACAGTGTCTGTCAAAAATCTGCAGTCTCCAAGCCTAAGTCTAGTAAATTCTTCAGAGCTCCTCCAGAGCCACAGGAGACATGATACAACTGTTTTCACAGGCTAGTAGTAATACTCCCCATGACTAGCGGCACATTGACTTTGAAATGAAAATGTGGTGGAGCTCCCCTTAAAAAAAAGTTGGCTAAATCTATAAAAGACATTTTTGTGCTTTGCATTTCATGTTCAGTCTAGTATCAACCTGCTCTGTGTAGTGGAGTTGGACGGCATGAGTTTCAAACATGACTGTATCTGCTTTCCAATCAGTCATCAAAGACTTATTTTGGGTATATCAGGTAATTTGCCAATTGCACGTCATCATACATTATTGTTGATTGTGTAACACAAGACTGCATTGTTGGATTTCATGAATCTATGGAGTTACATTACAGTTTTCTATCTTGACGCAGTATCATTTATATTTTATTTGTATCCATGTAGCTGATGCTCTTATCTAGCTCGTCTTACGCTAATTGAGCAGGTAGGCATTCAGTTTCTTGCTGAAGGTCTCTGCCAAGGAGTCTTTCTTGGGTCACTCTTTGTAAAACACATGTTATGTTGTTGCATTGGTCCATTTTGAACTCTTTCTTTTTGCCCTCTTAGCTGTCGCAGCGGTGACCCTCGACCCGGACACAGCCTACCCCTGCCTGTGGGTTTCCCCATGTCGCACCAGCGTCCAGGTGGGAAAAATCCAGCCCAACCTGCCCAACAACCCAGAGCGCTTCACCCGCTACAACATCGTCCTGGGCTCTGAAGCCTTCTCCTCTGGCAGACACTACTGGGAGGTGGAGGTGGGCTCCAAGACAGCGTGGGGTCTGGGCGTGGCCCTAGCCTCCGTCAACAGGAAGGAGGAGATCAGCCTCTGCCCAGATGATGGTTTCTGGACCCTGGGGCTGAGGGACAACTGCAACGGCACCAGTGAGTATGAGGCATGCACCGACTCAGAGGATAGCTTGTTATATCCCTCCAAACCCCCCAGGAGGGTGGGGGTCTATCTGGACTATAATCGTGGTGAAGTGGCGTTTTATGATGCAGGAGACATGAGCCACCTCTTCACCTTCTATGATGCGAAATTCAAAGAGCCTGTTTTCCCGTACTTCAATCCCTGGCCGATTATGAACGGACACAACCGTGAGCCGCTCACCATAGTGACGCCACACTGGGGATAGATGAGCACTGACGCTCTGCATCAGCAGATTCAGAATAAAACTGCAGAAGAAGATTCAGCCGCTGATGAACTTAGATGGACTCATCTCATGAGCATTCACACACGTGCTCGTCATAAAGACTTTGCTGCATTAATGATGTGGTGATGACAAACAGGTGACATTCTTATAAGACTGGAAATAAGAAGATGAAACTACCAAAGGACAAGACAAATGACACGAAAGGACATGGCTGTTGATATTCTACATTGTTCTTATTGTCAACGAATCCCATGAAAAGACCAGAACCAACAATTTATTGATCCTACTAACAAGTATTGTCTGTGTATCCAAAGCCTGATATCTTATTCTGCTGTGCCGTAGAGCTCCATTGTATGCAACAAACATTAAAAACACAGTGAGCCACACTGTCGCACTGGGTGACATGTTCCTTTATTACGATGAACATGGGCACTGTAGTTTATTTTGATTCAATCCCACAAACACCGTGTTCATAAATCTTCACTAGTGCACCAAATGTGTATTAATCCGCGCCTGAAAATAGTCCCAAACAAATGCACCATTTCCTCCTGTTTGAGTAACGTTTGCTAAAAACTACAGTGCCCATTTTTTAATTAATTTTTTTATTATTTAGACTTTTTAAAAAGTGATGCTATATTTTGTGACCATTTTTTAAATAGAAATGAATGGGCTTGGGTCTGAGAGCCAGATAAGTATTGAGAGACAGACTAACACATTGTTGGTTTTGGTCTTTTATGGGGTTTGTTGACAAGAACAAACATATAGAATAGCTTTATCCTTTAAGATTTTGTACTGGTTCTGAATTCATTAGAAACGGGGTAAGGCATATTTGACTTGAAGGCTCCCTGTGGAGTTTTAGACCTCTAGTAGCGCTATGGAGCTGTTTTTCTATGAGTGGGTCCTTGTTTTGTTTATCTCGTTCTGCCAGTGGTTTCACTCTATTTCGCTGATCAACAGGTGGCGATAACATGCCAAGATGTGCTGCAATGTGCCAACAAAGACTGGGAAGACTTCATTAATGTAAACAATGCTGGATTTAAAATACTTTAAAAATCGGCTTCAAATTGCATTCAACACATTTGTTAGAGCTCAAAGATACACACAGTGTGTTTTGGTGAGTGACACCGAACGTAAACATAACTTTGGTTTGTTTAAAAACCTTTCACTGGTGGAAAGTCTCTGCAGAAAGGTTTAAAAATTGTATTGACAGATTTTCTGCAATATCTTACTGTGCGTTTTGAAATAATATCCAACAATCTAACATCATATATATTTTTTACTGTTTTATAGCTTTTATGTATCCAATCCTGTGTATTCTAATGACATGTACAGTTTAAGCAATGCCTTTATACTTTACAAGGGACACTTGCCTCTAAATGTCCCACCACCATCCAACACTGTGAAAATGTCATTTTAAAATACTTTCTCAGTGTCTTTGGAGGTTATGACCAGAGAAAACACTGTCTAGATATTTGGCATGAGATTTTAATGTGATTAAATTTCCTGCTGAAGTTGTTGTTGGTACATTTGATTCCACCAGAGGGCGCTCAAATCTAACTTTGAAGGCAGCGTCACTCTGCTCCTCAGTGCTCTTTTATAATACAACTTTGAGCTTTTGTGAACCATATGGAGGCCAACCTCCAGCAACCACAGCCCAGGCAAAGCTTTTAGGGAAGAGTTGTGAAGTGATGCAGATTAATTTTTTCACTACAATCAGGTTTTCCAGTCAAGTCAATTTTATTTATATATAGTTGCCATGGAGCCTACTTTCTCCATTTCCAATATGTAATTTCCTTGAGTCAGTGTTGCTGAGAGGAAGGTGCACATTCCTCTCGCTCATCTGATCAACATTTATATGAGCCGTTAACTTGTGATATTTGAGCTTGTTCACCTGTGTTTAGTCTTTCTGCTCACACAGGTTGACTTAAATTCCCCGACCTGCCTGACCCTGTAATGTTAGTCATTTCCAAAGAAGGGAATGTTGACTTGTTTGTCAACTTCACTAACAATATGTATGTTTTGATTATGCCTCTTGAGAGGGTAAATTTGATTTAATATTTTTGTCAAAGTACAATTGAGCACCATTTAGCTCAAAATGAGGGGAGATTGATGCCACCTGGGTCAAAGTGGCACTAATTCCTGAGACCCTCCTTGATTGGCCACAGACAGCAGGTGACACGGTATAAAAGGTTTTGTAAACCAGCTGGTATGTTTTTCACTCTCCAGGAAAATGGAGGCGAGCCAGTGTTTTGTGTACTGTAAAGTTTTTTTCCCCCCCCACTAATTATCTGCAGAGGGCCCTAAGTGATAAACCTAATGAAATTGTTTTTGTTTTTCCTTTTTGTGGCTGGTCTGAATAAATTCTTTTTATCTGAAAAAGCAATGCCTGCATGCTGGCCCATCCTTCCCACTCACACTACCAACCATCCTCAAGTACAGGAATAGCTCAACATCACAAATTTGCCTCAAGGGGCTTTACAGTCTGTACAAAATACAACACCCAAGAAAGAACTCCCCATAAAACAACAGAGCAACAGAGGAGGGATCCCTCTCCCAGGACCGACAGACATGCAGTAGACGTCGTGTGTACAGAATAGGCCATACACATAGTAAAATTACAGTATGGACAATCAGGATGACAAAATTATAGATAGATTGTAAACATATATGAAGAATATGGATCTGGGAGGACATCAAGCAACTTCCAGCTGTCGCCAAACAGATCAGACCTGAGCTACATGACCTCCTCTCCACCATGGAGACCTGGAAAGAGGACAGACAAACACACAAGAGGCAAAGCTCAGTTCACTCAGTTCTCACATAGAGAGAGACAGAGAGACAAGAGGAGAGGCTGAATCTCCTGGAGGATGCAAATCCAGATCTAAAACATCTGAAATGAGGCACCGACAGCCAGGAGGGAGACAGAGAGATCCCAGGAGGGCCGATGGTTCGTCAAGTGTACGCTTGTCAATCAAGGATGCATTGAGACACCTGAGTGAAGTGCTGCAAAGTGCTGATGAGGTCTCAGATACAGCGGGTGGACACAATACCATCTTGTGTGATCTAATTAAATGGCCCTTCAATAAATACACCTTTGTGGAGTTTATTATGTTCATTTTTGTGTTGACAATGTGTCAGAGAGGTGTTGATTCAGCACATTTTACATGATAATGCAACACAACACACAGCACGTCACACTGCAGGCAGTGGAAACAACACCATGTTTGTCTCATAAAACTTGACTCGTGACATTATGTGCTATTGTTGTAAAAACGTATTTCTCCAGATAAGCAGTTGATTATCTGTCGCCTGACAGTGTTTGAGTTTTTTGTTCACCTGTCACGGAGAAGTACAAAGTGTTCCCTTTTCAGTTAAGTAAGGTTAATGAGTTCACTCGTGCCAGTTGAACAATTTGGTAATCTGTGACTACAATTACGAGCAAATAAATAATGAGAATTAGTCTGACCCAAATAAAACGTATCTGTTATCCATGTGAGCTTTATCTGTGTGCGTCATCTGCCTTTACATTAACCATAGACTGCTGGTCTTAAGACTATACCTATCAGTGCTATGTTCAGTCCGACCCCTCTCTCCTCTAACTGTCCTGATCTGTAATTAGATATTATTGCAGGCCGATCAACATGCAGTAACACAAGCCTTCACTTCTACATTACTGCTCTGCTTCCCCCCTCTGTCATTCATCCCCTTTATTTAAGCGGGTTCAGTGAGGGTGAAGGTGAAATGAAATTCTGAGATGAAAGAAGTTCTCCTAAAAGTTTTGTCTTTTTACACTTTCTCCATGCATGCAGTGTTTTATTCCATCCCTCATCTCTCATCTTGTTCATTCATCCTTCATCTTTCCTCCCTCACATGACTGATCTGTTCCCAAAATACAAACTCTATTTTTAACCCTCAGAGCCTGTAACTCAGCTTTTCTGTAATGGATCTCTTTTCTGCCTCCGCTCACGAATTTGCCTCTCCCCTCCATCAATAATCGATGAGGAAGAGGGGTTGAAGAAAGACAGAGAGGCTGGGGAGATGAAAGACGGGGTTGACGTGATTAATGGAAACCTCATTAGGAACTGGAGAGAAGTCAACCTATACATTATACTCTAAGTCTGGAGAATATACACTATCAGGGTCTGTTTCAGTTTGAAAGAGAAATGTTTAATGCGGGTTAACAGGAGATGCAGAGAGAGAAAGCAGGAGAGGCAGAGACGAAGGGAGACGTCAGGGGAGGCAGTTAAGGGCAAAATGGGGGGAAAGTGAGACGCTTTATCAGCTCAACGCTGTCAAACACCTGCCTTTTCGACTGGAAGGAGGGAGAGAGGAGAGAAAACAAACAGACGGGACGTTTTATTTATAGAAATCTGGTGCTTTTAGTGGAATTAGTTGCTTTAAACAAAAGCTACGAAGCTATACGGCTGTTTTAGAGAGCTCCGAAGCACAATAATATGTTTACACGCTTGTGTGAACACTCGTGTCTAAAAATAGAGGTCAGTGGTGACATGTTCACCTGTGTGTGCATGTGTGTGTGCTCAGCCATGCTTGCTGGATGAGATTATGCACGCAGGACAACACTGAGGTGATGCGCTATGGCTAAACAAAAGTCTTTCAATCATCACATAGCTGCTGAGTTCATTGCATCCCATCTCTCTCTGTCACTTAATGAATAGCCGACCTGGGCACCTCCAAAAGAATCCAATTTGTGTTACAACAAAGGCTCCAAATATGACATGGGGAGGACAGGGGATTGAGGGCGGACAGATTGAGAGAGACGGGGAAAAGGAGAAGCACTGAGAGCAACGAGGATTACTGTCAGAGGGAAACAATGGTGACAAGAAGGAGGCAAGGATGGGAGGAGGAAAAAAATAAATACAAGAAGGAAAAAGATGAGTGAAAGAGGACAGAAACACATGACAGGAAAACACCAGATTTTCACTGAGAGCTGGCGAAGCAAAAGCATACTACATGGATATCCTGTATATATACACTGATCACAGGAAGGGTTGCTCTGACAAAGTGCCCAGGAAACAGGAGGAGTGCTTACCTGTGATGAAGGGGAAAAGGTGGAAGAAGGGGAGGAAGGGAAGGAGAGAGAGAGGTTGATGTGTTACAGGTAGATAACGTGAGAGAGGTAAAGTTCAGGAGGTATAGGGTGTCACCTAAAGGACCAAGAGATAGCGAGCGGGGGCAGAGGTGCAGGAATCCAATTCCAGAGCCAAGACAACGGCTGATGATTAAAACCTCCTCACCTGCACACACCAAGAGAGAGATATGGACAGAAGCGCGGTGCAACACTGAGGAAAACAACTGGAGGAAATACTCTGGCAGAGAAGAGGAAGAAGGAAGTAGAAGAACATTTGATCTATTATTTTTCCTGCAAAAACGTTCATTCATTTTTTATTTTCACCTGGAACAAAGAAAAGACTTCCGCTCTATCAACAAAGCTGAATTTTTAAGCAGTTTTTGAGGAAAACTGACAAATCTTATGACCTCTATGGCTGATTCTCTGGGGGGATTTTAGCACACAAAACAACATTTAAAACAAACAACCAAGAGCTACTGCAGAAGAGAGAGGAGAGCAGGGTAGAGGCAAGGCAGGAGAGAGGGTGAGGGAGGGGGAGGGCGAGCGAGGGAGGGAGAGAGAGTGTGTGTGAGGCTGTGAGCTGAGATGTTCATGATCATTCGAGAGACGTCCCCCGGAGGAGGCGGTGCTGGAGCGATGAGCGCGCCACAGCAGAAGAGTGCAAAACAGGTGTGTGAATATGGGTGTCTATATATATATCTATATATCTCTGTATATATCTCTGTCAGGCTGTCTTCTCTTTATAAACACATTTTCTGATGCTTTTCTGTGTGCATATATGCAACTGTCAGTGCACACAAAGATACATTTATATTAATTTAATTTTGCATGAATTCATGGTTGTGTTCCTCTTGATGTAATTGATAAATCATTGCTGTCTTGTAAAAAACATGTGTCTCCATATTTGGTAAATGTTTAAGTTTTCAGATAAACTAAATTACTGTAAATTTTATTAACCTTTATTGGTTATAAGTCTCTTATGTCTTAGGCTAAAAAAAACAAAAACCTGAAAAGCCATTTAATTATCTAAAAGTTGTATTATACAAAACTTAAAACAGTGTTGTATTTCTGTAATGTAAAGGTTATATGTTTTTGGTGATATATGATTATAATTACACATTTTCATAGGTATATAAGAAAGGTTTATTTATATAGCACTTTTCTAGATTAGATGTAACAGTGATTCCCAAGCAGACAAATGCAGTGTTGATATTGAGACATTTGGACTACTGGTCACCATATTTTGCATCTATGTACACTACTAAATATGTCAAAAATGAGGCGTGTGCATTAGTCTTGATGTTAACATGATGTGTGTGAGTTTGAACACAGATTTCATGAGTCTGAATGTAGTTCCTCGACCCCTCTGCCCCCCCCCTCAGGTGCAGGCCGCCATCAAGAGGAAGCTGGAGAAGCAGAAGAAGCGAACCAATGAGCAGGGAGGGGGTCCGAAATCCGGTCAGACCCCCCAGACGACAGCGGAGGCCGCCGAGGACGTAGAGACGCTGGAGAAGACGCTGGAGGAGACGCTGGAGGAGACGCTGGAGGAGATGATGGAGGGACGGCAGAGGAGAGAGAGGGAGAAAGAAGAGGAGGAGCCCGTCGACCTGCTGCCCATAGTGGACTCTGTGTTTGGACAGGTAGGCGCCATCTGCTGCAGTGTGTGTGCCTTATGAGTTCATCTGTGTGTGTGTGTGTGTCTGCACAAGAATCATGTGTGTGCATGTTTGTGTGTATGTATGAGTGTCTGCCACCTTTGCCTCTGTGTGTGTGTGTGTGTGTGTGTGTTTGATGTGCTGCTGCATCAAGTTCTCCGGCTGATTGAATGTCTCGCCAACGGCTTGATTGAAACCCTAAGCCTCCAATTCAAATTTAAAGCCTGGCTGTGCTCCAGTTTTTGTAAATAGCCATCTCTCCCACACCCCTGACCTCTTTGATCTCACATCGCAAAAGGGCATAAAGCTGCGTTCAACGCAGCAACACAAATGTTTTGCCTTCTCGTTTAACCCCAAATCCCTCTGGAAATGGCGGGAGCAGCAAAGCACGAGGGCTAAAGCTAAGGACGGAGATAGCGTGTGTTTGAGAGGATTTAAACTCCTTTACATTGGGAAACATTATGAAAGTGTAATCCGTAACAGATACGGCCATAGTCAGCCAGAGATCTGATGAACACCCTATCAGCTCAGTATCGCATCACATCACATCACTCACATGTTAAGCAGTGACACACGACACGGCACGGTAGGCTACACCATTACAGCATCTGTCACCCCGGGGTCAGACATGTGGGACCGCGGTGTGAGAAAGTGGTGGGTTTGTGTGTGTGTATGAAAATAAAATCAAAAGAGATTACACCAAAGTTAAAGCCCCACTCGCCTCCTGCTGCTGACCTCAGCACGGCTTCTGAGTCACTCTGCAATAAGTAACAGTCCACCTGATCACGTCAGCAAACTCTGAAGGAGGGTGATGATGAGTGTGAGCTGAGGTTAGAAACAGGAGATCAATGTAAAAATAAAAAATAAAAGTGATGTCAACGGTGATGCAAGTGATCCAAAATAAGAGAGAACGGCTGACTGAGTGGGAGGGAGGACCGTGTTGACAAAGTCTGAAGAGAAGAGATGATTTATCTTTTCCTCGGGGGTCCCTGAACCTCACTTTGATAACCGGTGCATTACAGGAGGAAACTTGTGTATAACAGGCAAAGTCACAGGCAGCGAGCATGTGGTGTTCCCAGAGACCCTCGGCCCCCACAGACTGAACTGAAACCAAACAGACGGAGCTTGAAGAGGCTCGCACAGACTCGTCATCCTCTTAAAGTGGTATTTCATAAAAACAAGCTCAGTTACACACATTACATCATAACCAAACTGGCCACACTTTAATTTTGGCTAAAAGAAGTACAGTCTCTGAGCCTATTTGACTCTTTAATGGTAAACTTTTGGCGCTTTAAGGTACATTTTTCTTTGTAATTATTGTGGTAATTATTTATTTTTCAATATGTTTAGGTTATTTGACTTCTGAATTGCAAACCTTTCACGCTATAAGATGTATTGTTTTATCTTATACCGTATTTATGATACTGGAGTATTTTATTATTAGTATGCTGCAGTGAATGTTGTCCTGTCTGATCTGCACTACATGAGCTCACCGAGGCAAGTTCCTAACTTAACTTAACTCAGTTAATTTCCTGGAAAGAATAAGTACAGTAAAGGAAAGTAAGGACAAACCTAAAGTTACAGTTCACTGTAGTTAGTTGAGTTTATAAGTAGTTGTTGATTTCAAGGGTTAAACGGCTCCATTTAAACCCCATTATATATTAATTCATTAATATATATATTAATTTATTATTGCAAACTTTATCCTCCATATATGTTGAATTGCAGCTAAACTCACTAAAGGCTCTTTAGGTTACAGGAGCTATTAATTGGATTTGATTAATTGGAAATGAGCCAATTGTTGAAAGTGCGTGTGAAAGTGTGTTACCTATAATTAGTATCAAACCACATGGTTCCGTTTAGAAAGAAATTACATTATTACCCGTAAAATAAACCGTTTTCACAAAACCACACAATCCAAGGCTTTAGGGATCTTTCCTTCCAATATGCAGGGGTGGAAAGTGACTAAGTACATTTCCTCAAGTACTGTACTTAAGTACAGTTTTGAGATACTTTACTTGAGTATTTACATTTTATGCAAGTTTATACTTTTACTCCACTACATTTCACATTTATTTGACAGCTTTACTCTTTACTTTCAAGATTAATATTTAAAATCCAAAACATATGATCAACATATAAAATAAGATCAATTTTTATTATATTAAATTATCCCATACTATATAAAGTAGTTAAAAAAAACACTCAACCTTGAGCAACTACAACATTAAAATGCTTCTTACATGTTTATGCATCAGTACTGAGAATCTGATAATCTAACATATAATAATATAACACAGATAGCACATGTTGATTTTAATACCTCTGTACTTTTACCTGAGTAAGAGTTTGACTGCAGTAATGGAGTATTTTTACATCGCTGTATTTCTACTTTTACTTGAGTAACAGATCTGAATACTTCTTCTTCTACTTCTCCCTTCCTTCCCTCCTTCCATGCTCCGTCTGTTCTGTCTCTTCTAGTCTTTCTCTGATTGACAACTCTCGTTACTGGACACCAGTTGATCTACATCTGACACCAGAACAGTACATGATATGTTTACTGGTTTACCTGCACACACACACACACACACACACACACACACACAGAGTTCGTGACAGGGGCACAAGAGTCCAAAATAAAGAACAGAGTCACATTACCTGAGTGCTGCCCATCTCTCTCACACACACAATGCATGGTTAGTGTCACAAGTGCGTGTGGTGATAAAATTAACTGCTAGTGTGTCAGTCATTCAATGCTGATACCTGGAGACAAGCAGTTGAAAAGTAATCAAAACAGAAACCCAGTAACATAAATAAGCCTGAGTGTGTGTGCATGCAAACACGCACGCACACACACATACACATGGACCAACAACATCTCATTTGCATGATTAATTGAGACCATCAGTAAGGGAGAATCAGCCTGGTAATTAATCAGGCTGAATGGTATTGCCTTTGTCTTGCGTTATTCATGCAGCCGCTGGTGTCCCTTTTGTCATCGTGGTGAATCATGAAGGAACTCACTGAGAGACGTAGTTACATAATGTGATTGATAAAGTTGTGTCGTGTTGTATAGAGTTTTCAATAAGATTCACACCCATAGGAATGTGGTGTATTATGTAATGGATATAATTAGCTTTGTTCTCTTTGTAGTTGGACTAAAGCTGGTCCACAAGTTAAAAGATTTTGGTCTTTGCGGTTTAGTGTTGCAGATGCGGTGATGAGGTATACTCTTGTGTGTAAGACTAGGAAGGAAGTAAAAAAAAACGTGAAACCTCAGGTGAAAACACAAATGTGACGACGAAAAACACAAGTGTGGGTTTCAAACTCTTCTGGTCTGACCTCACGTGTTACTTTATACTCAGATGTCACATTTTAAATTCAGTAGGGGACCTCCATTACATAAGACGGTATTTCTGTTTCACACACACACACACACACACACACACACACACACACACACACACACACACATGAACACACACATACACATGCACAGACCAGACTCATGGCTTACAGGTGAAAATATTCACCTGTAATAATGTATGTGAAGCAGCTTTTGATGTGAATTTGCATTGCAAGTTTATAAAATCAGACTTTCCTGGTGGGGTTTGAAGGTCGCATGCGTGCAAACAAAAACAAAATACAAACACAATATGATTTCTTTGACGCTAACATATGTGATCCGGGTTTGTTTGCATTAGTCCACTGTCCGCGTGCTTGATTTCTGCTTCTTTTCTCTCTCCGAGAGACTCTGTGGGTCTGTTTTATTGACAGAAAACTGACTTAGTGGCAAAATAGATTATAATGGGCTGGGAGCAAATGTCATTTTGATCTCTTACATGAGGATCAGATGATTTAAAAATACTGTAGTCTTATTATACCCACCAACAGCACTCATATCTGTCTGCATACTGACTAGATCACCCAGAGTTCAAACGTTATTGTCTGTTTCTACTTTTTTCGGGGTTCATTTACAGAGGTCACTCTTAAGCTGCACATCATTCAGTGACGGTTCAATCAGCCCGGAGGTTATTCTGCTAAAAATAGAGGTTGTGTCATTACTGTCTGAAGTCTTCACTGCAGCAGCTGTCAGATAAAACTCAGATATTAGACATGTCCCCAAGGTGGCCTCTAGTGGTGACCGCTGATTATCGACCAAACAGAAAGATGTCACCAATATGAAGGTTCTTATAATGAAGGATTATAATCCAAAGAGGTTCATGAGCAGCTCAGTTCAGACCACACACACATCCTGTCTCATGTGAGGAAACACTGTAGGTGTTTTTAAAGGCCCTGAACACTCTTGCCACAGACCTCCTGATTAGACCTTGTCTCAGGACTGTGTGGCCGTGACTGTGCCTGATTTACAGACGGGACAACTTTACATCTTTACCCTCTTTGTTAGTACGTGGACTTTTGTAGCATTGCCCACCATCGACCTGCAGCGAGCTCCAATCAGCCAGAATAAGTGAAAACACCTGTGTGTGCAGGGCTTTCATTTGCAACAATAAGAGGATAGGGAGATCTGTGGTTATAATATTTACAAGGTATCAAATGATAATGTGACACATTAAACCAATAACAATAATACCGTTAATACTGTTTCTATACTGTATCCATACTGTGTACATTATAGTAGATACTGTACAAGAGTCTGTTTCAATTTTGGAGAATAAACATTCGAAGCTAAAGTTGAAGATGGGTAAAATTACACACACACACACACACACACACACACACAAGCTGTGCCCTCCATATGGATGCACTGTAGTAAGCAGGATGCCAAATCTGCTTTTGGAGACATTTGCTGACAGATGCTTTGTACAGGCTCAGCTGACCACTTAGCATTGCACTCATAACCTCAACTTGTGATTTTAATGTTTAATGTCATCACTTTAGACAGCTTGGCCAAACTAGGGGTCAAGTTCAACGAGAGCTCAAACCGCCGCTGACTTCGAGCCGCCACGTCCTGCCAAGTGTGACCTGAGGCGACACAAGTGACAGATGCTGTGGGTCTCATAAGCCATAAGTCATCTGCTGAAGCGTCACAGCTCAGCACGATTTGAACTGTGAAACATTTCTAGTTCTTCGTGGAAAACACTTTAAAATCACAGCTCAGAGGAACTCTCTCTAAACTCCAAAACTTTAAAGGAATAAGAAAACTCGTTGACAGCCATGCGTTTGACAGCTGACTAGTTGATTTAAGAATTACTAAGCTCCCAACTGATCATAATAATTAAGAAATTGTGATTCACTAGAAAATCAATCCCCTCTGATCTAGTTAAGGAAATATCAGACATGTATTGTAGCTTGATTTTTCCTACTTTTGCATCATATTAACTTGTGTTCTTAAGCATCTACTACCATTTTGACAGGGTTTGTGATTTATATTAGTGCACATTTCACGATCAGTTTTTGTTTTATTCAAACTTTGTTTTTGTTTAGTTTCCGTTTCTGCAAAATGTTTTATGTTTCATATACTGTACATATACTTATTTTGTTGCACATATACAATTTTTTACTGTGTCCTTGTCCAGTCTAATGTTTAGCAAAGAAAAGGCAAAAATCTAGTCATGTAAGTTGCAGCAGATGAACAGGAAATATTATGATAGGTATCAGTTTTTATTCACTATTATTATTCTGTCATGTTTATGTTCATTTTCACTAAAAAGGCTAAAGTTGCTGCAATCAGTTAAGAAACAGAGTTTACTCACACCTAATTGTTTTCAGTTCAGTTTAATCTTTTTACTTCTTTTGGATTTAGTCTAAGTTAAGCACAGCAGTCAAGCTGAGGTCATTTTCTCCCCGTTTCTTCTTTTCCATCTCTTTGCTGTATCCCTTTCTCTTCTTTCTTTTCATCACCCCATCTTGCCCTTTAATCTCAAATGTTAGGGATTAATCCCTCTGAGTTTATTTCCTCTTAATTCTCCCTCTAAAAGTCTTCACGCTGTAGATGAAGTCATTTGAATGCTGGTGCAACATGTGAACGAGAGAGGGAGGAGAGAGAGAGCAGCTGAGAAGGAAAGAGGAGGAAAGGGAGTGGGGGGGGGGTTAAAAGCATTGATCAGTGTGAAGAGGAAGAGACAGTGATGCTGCTGCTGCGAAGAGACACACGAGTGAGCTGCTTTCACTAGAGTTTGGTTGGGTTGGTTTGGTTTTTGTGCTGCTTCGTTTGGTGACAACCCTTGATTCTGGATCATATAGAGATGGGTGGAGTCATTCAGGTTTGCTCACGCATGGATTAGAGCTGTTTTCTTTTATCTCTGTGGCATCAGACGTGCCGACTCATAACCAGCATGGGACACTCAGAGAGGTTTCCACCAAAGTCAGAGCTCGAACCTGAGCTGGACCTCTGAGAAGTCCAAAGAGAGGAGAGCAGAGGAGAAAGAGATAAAAACACACAATTAAGATCAGAAAGAATAGAAGAAGAGAGGGAGGGAGGAGAGATTTGTGCAGCTGGAGGAGAACGGCAGGGTGAGATTGCTTGTTGACCAAGGGAGGTTGTAATGGGCAACTGCACCAAATCTTCTATGAAAGATGAAATGAAGAAGGTAAGAGCACTTTGTCTCTCTTTGTTAGACTGTGGCTCACTGGAGCCTGAGGCTTTCGCTCGCATTTGCTAACTGACTCTTTTACTATTTTGCATCTGTGTACATTTATTTAAGTCTTGTGACTGATCATAAAACATCTCAGCAACTTTGAGCTTGGAGGTTCATTCTTGTCATTTGGGAAGAAGTATATGTAACAAAACAATAATAGTTCAAAAGACAACTTACTAGCTTTTGGAGCTTTCCTCACAACTTGACTTAATTATTTAATTGTTGGATAATAGTTTGAATAATTGTACATTTTTCTAAATGCAGTAAACAGCGAAAGACATTTGTTGAAATTGCAGCACTGCTTGTTTTAAACCAACAAATACAAAATGTTTTTGATGGTAGTTGCAAGAAAACTCACTACATTATAGGACACTGCTCAACTTCTCACTGTAACACTGTTTTACGTACCCACACAAGATGTCAGTCATTAGACCAGACAGTTAGCAGAGTTATCAGAAGAGACTGCAGCAGGATGGATACATAAGGAGAATATTGAGCTCAAGATGGTTTTTCACAGTAAGGATAATAAAGCTGATGCGAGTTGCCTTGAAATAATAAGCAGCTTATGTAATCCAGGCTTACAGCCACATTCTCTCTAATGTTTGCGTGACTGGAAAACAGTCGGCCTCAGCCTCGTTCCTTGAAAAGTGGAATGATAATGTTGTAAGTGTGAAGAAATCAGTCATGCAGACAGTGCATGACTGACAGTTGGACTGCTGGAATAACAGCCTGGTCTGCCTCTAAAGGGGGTAATGGATGGGCCCCTCAGGGGTAAGGTGAGGGCAGTGGACCAGCGGGGTCTGCAGCCGGAGGGAGAGGAGGATCAGGACGTGGAGGAAAGGCCGGTCAACAGTCCCTTCAGTACGCTGGTGAAGAACTGTAACATGCTGCACAACATCGTGGGCCCGGCCTGCATCTTCCTTAAACAGGGCTTTTCACAGACGCTCGTATGTAACAGAACACAAAGTGTGCACCCGGTGCAACTTTTTCCACTCGTTCTCGATTCATTTTCATCCCCCTCATTGTGGCTGACCCTCCTGCTCTCCACCACACCAGATGTGTCATCCCTTCACTGGTCCGGGTCAGACGATCAAACCCGATGGCACCGCACGTGCTCAGAGGGGTCGATCATTTGGTTCCATGGAAAATTATTGACTGGCTTTGTGGCGCTTACTCTAAACTGTGTGATGTGGAGGTCAAGGCAGAATTTCTAACCAGGCAAAATGGGCGACTGAAAAGGCCCCTGGAGGCTCCTGGTTCACTGCACTGCTTATTCTAATTTAATTATGCACCACTACAACATGATACACTGACATGATAAGGACCTCTTGTATTTTTTACCCTCTCATGAGGCCCTGTCTTGTAGAGGGCCCCTGTGTCAACATCTGTCTTACATTGTCTTACATTTAGGGGAATTAATTAACACTAAACCTCGCTGCTATACCAGCCAAAGAAGAAAGAAACGAAAGGCTGCGGGGCCTCATCTGAACCCTGAAACAACTTTTCACTGGTGCTGTGTGATGGGAGCCGGGCACAGTGCCAACCGTGCTCACCATCTTTGTTTCAGTTCATATATGCTAACATATAAATGCAGAAACTAAGCCAAAATCTCTTCAGGGACGAGGGCCTTTGTGGTTCTGGATATATTTTTCTTTGGGCAAAAGGGGGGGGAGGTTCACTGCGGGACCAGAGTTCATTTTTACTCCATAGCGCGATAATCCAACCCTTCCAAAACTGTGTCTGTATGTTCATATAGACAACTGGAAAAGAGAATCTCACATTAAAGGAGAACTCGATGGGATTTTTCCAGTCTTGCAAATCACACCTCTTTTTCTGTTTGTGTTAATATGAAATAAAATGAATTCCAGTTATTCTGTCAGTGTGTCCCTTTGTAAAGCCCCTTGTGGTGAAGTTAGAGGATGTCTACTCATATTGTAATTTGGTTTGAACTTGAAGCATTTAGTGCATTTGAGGATTTGTACCATATTGTTTTCTCTCTAAAGCTCATAGACTAACATCCTCGACACTGAACCACAGCTTCCACTGTGTGAGTGTGTGCTTTTGTACGGGCGGGCTTTCGTGTGAGCTTGAGTGCTATATGCAAGACAGTATATGGATATGAACAGTGGACATGTGTCCAAGGGTCTCCGTACCAACTAAACCTCCCAAATCTCATAATCTCCAGATGTTTGTTGCCTGGCAACCTCCCACAAATAATCTGGTTCCCCTTTGTGTTTTATGGTACATGAATTGTCATATACATCCTAATGCAGTATACAGTTTAATCCATATAGATTTAGACACTGTTTTTCATTTTGAGATGCACTGAGTATATCTATCTAATGCAGCTTACAGAACAACACTGAATCACTTCTCTACATTTGCAAATGATGATGAAGTATAAAATCCTGGTTATAATACATATATGGGCTCAGTTTTAAAGCAATGTAAATGGACAGTTTAAATAGTCAACAGTTGAGCCACATGAAGCCAAACTCCATTAATCATTTCTCTCATTTCTTCTGGTCACTTGATGTTTGTGTTTGTGTATCATTTCTTCCCTGCTCAGTGGTTGTCTGGGTGTTGGTGTTGCTTTAAATCCGACTGTGTTTATATCTCTGAACTTTGCCAAACAAGCTCTCTAAATATTTTCAGCATGAGCGTTTGTGAGAAAGAGGTTTAGCACTGTATGAAGTGAGAAACTAATGTGTGTCTCTACTTCCTCCAACAGGACAGAGAGCTGAGACCAGAGGAGATTGAAGGTGATTTCTCTGCAGAAAACCTCAGTGTGTTTGCAGCATATTAATATGACGGCTGGCAAATATGAACATGTGTTTTCTGTGTGTTTCTATATCAGAGCTCCGCGAGGCGTTTGTGGAGTTTGACAGGAACAAAAAGGGCTACGTCAGTCACAAAGACCTGGGGGAGTGTATGAGGACCATGGGATACATGCCTACAGAGATGGAGCTCATCGAACTGAGCCAGCAGATCTGTGAGTGGAACCACAGCCTGGAACATCTGAGAGAACACAACAGAACCCAAAAGATCAGAACAGAAACAGAAAGAGGAACAAAAGAAAACAGAAGAGAACAGAACACAACACAACACAACAGAACCCAAAAGATCAGAACAGGAGCAGAAAGAGGAACAAGAACAGGAATATAATGGAACAGAATAGAAACCAAAATATCAGAACAGGAACAGAACAGGAATGGGAACAGAAATGGGAATAGAATAGAATAGAATAGAATAGAATCCAAAATATCAGAATAGGAACAGAACAGAACAGGAACAGGAATAGAATAGAATAGAACCCAAAAGATCAGAACAGAAACAGAAAGAGGAACAAAAGAAAACAGAAGAGAACAGAACACAACACAACACAACAGAACCCAAAAGATCAATACAGGAGCAGAAAGAGGAACAAGAACAAGAATATAATGGAACAGAATAGAAACCAAAATATCAGAATAGGAACAGGAACAGGAATAGAATAGAATAGAACCCAAAAGATCAGAACAGGAACAGAATTTGGAACAGGAACAGGAATAGAATAGAATAGAATAGAATAGAATAGAATAGAATAGAATAGAATAGAACCCAAAAGATCAGAACAGGAACAGAATTTGGAACAGGAACAGGAACAGTAAAAGAATAGAATTGAATAGAACCCAAAAGATCAGAACATGAACAGAGATTGGAACAGGAACAGGAACAGAAACAGGAACAGTAAAAGAATAGAATTGAATAGAACCCAAAAGATCAGAACAGGAACAGAAAACAATAGAGTAGACTGGGGAACCCCAGTAGTCTAATGATTAAGCCTATAACAGAACGAGAACAAGGACAGGAACAGGAACAAGACAAATCTCAGAATGAAAGAGAAAAGATTGAAACAAACTGTGTAGTTGGCAGCAGAAACTTCTTGAAAGTTGTTTAAACAACATGGGTGATTTTTCTTACAATTATTAAAATAAAATAGAATAGCTTGTGTTTACTGTTAATGCAATTGATCAATAATAATAATGTATTAATTTGTAATTTAAAGGAGGTACGTGGACATCAGAGGAAATGATTATGAGAGTTGATTAGATTAGAGAGCAGGGACTGACATGATCTTTTCTATATAACATGTGTGTTGCAGGTGGAGGTAAAGTGGACTTTGAGGACTTTGTGGAGCTGATGGGACCCAAGATGCTGGCAGAGACAGCCGACATGATCGGAGTCAAAGAACTACGTGATGCATTCAAAGAGGTCAGGATGTACACGTTGTTACTTGGGGCAAAGAGCCATTTTTCATTTCCATTTTTTAACTCATCAAACACAGGTGTAACTGATAACTTTATTAATTGAATTAAAAGATTCAGGTTTAGCGAGATTTATTGAGAGAGCAAAACAACATGAAAAGTACTTTTGACAGGGAAAAAAACTTTATCTTTCGATTTTTATTTGTACAACAGAATCTAAAAATGCACTTTTTGGTTTTGATAGTAATAAATTTAACTTTCCTCCTGTTGTTTGTCCTGTGGTTTCACCGTGTTGTTGCTATTTGATAAACCACTTATGTGTCGGGGTGGGGGCGTGAAATCTTTTCAGCTTCGACAATTGGTCTTGCCAGATAAAGTTTGGGAACCATGACACAACTTGAAGGATTTGAAAATGTCTTACTTAGTGCCATCCAGTGGCAGTGTAAATACACTGTGGCCGCACTGAAAGCAAACCAGTGTATTTCCTAGTGTCCCAGTGTATTCAGCTTGACAGTATAAAAACAAGATATGATAACATTTATATGTGATGTGATCCTTAGCGTCTCTCTCTCTCTGTTTGTGTGTCCAGTTTGACTCTAATGGCGACGGTCAGATCAGTTTAACTGAGCTGCGTGAGGCCATGAAGAAGCTGATGGGAGAACAAGTGACCAACAGAGAGATCAACGAGATCCTCCGAGACGTCGACCTCAACGGAGACGGTCTGGTGGACTTTGAGGGTGAGAGAAATTCTCTTCGCCTTTATGGGATCTCTTAGGAGACCAGATTTATCCTCGTCTTCTTCCCTCTCATGTCTTTCTCTTGTCTTTTCAGAGTTTGTGCGAATGATGTCTCGCTGACCGGTCCAGCTGCCCATAGATGGACACACAGGCATTATGCAACTGCTGGATTAGGGGACACACTACACTGTAGTGAACATTCTTCATCTGCTCTTAAAAGCACGTATCTAAAAATGTATTTTTATATGAAATAAGAAAGAAAAAGCAGAAAAAAATTGCTTTGAATAGACAAATAGAATCCAGCCTACAACTAACATGACTATCCACTTTTGAACTTGAGGTGCAACACGAAGATAAAGCATTTTAACAGCTGTAAAACATATCAAGAGCTTCATAGACGACATTTATGACTTTGTGTTTTTTAGATGTATTTTTATATATCAATGTTTGTCCTTCGAGTGTAAAATCTTGTTTGTAAAACTGTAAAAATCTATTTTAATTAAAGATATGTACAAAGATTACAGGAAAGTACAAGAATGGGCAAATTATTCCGACCAGGTAAGCTTGTGAAGGATGTGACATACAATGAACCAGTCCATAAACATGGAGTTTATAATATGACGTTGTTACAGTATATCGTTGAATCACGACTGGGCAAGAGAGAGGCTTCGAGGCTTAAATGGGGATTCAACAAGAACACACACTGTGCTGAGGTAAACATAGTGTGTAGGAAAATACTAAGAGGACCAACTGCTCCAAACAACTCGGACAGCATGCATAAACATCATATTTTCCTAATTAATATATAAACAAAAGGTTTCATCACTGAAGTTAAACATAAACTTGAAAGTTGTGACAGACATTAGCTGAACATTTTTGCTGCTTCAAGCCGCTATATTATCAGCTCCCTCTGCAGCGAACTGCGTTGACCTGAAACAACAGTAAGCATCTGCAAGGTAGCTTATGTGGCTAATGGCAGCTACCTGTCCAACAAATATAATGCCAACTCCATGACAGAGCGACACGCGTTCGTCTGAGGATCTGACCCCTGAACTGGGACACAGTTCACTCTAATCTTCAAGCAACATCAAAGCAAAGAGCCTGAATAAAAGTACAGAATAAAAACAGTAAGTTCAAGCACAGAAAATGTAACAGTCTCAAAGAAGTTACGGCTGCAGATTTTAATTAAATGTATTAAGAAAAATAATTATTTCCAAATTGAATCATATTTAAATATATATTTTTTTATTCTATACATTTTTATGAAATATATATTATATATACTATATATGTTTTGTTTCTTTTAATACAATGTTTGTACTTGTTTCTAATACAAATCAATTCATACTTTTACTCTTTTTAAAAAAAATTTAATTAATTACTGGATCTCAACAAAGACGGGTTTTATTTTTCTGTAATATGCCACCTGCTGAGTGTCTCATTTTTAATTCAAAATAGAAATAAGACAGACATTTATGTGTGTCTTGTTGTTATACTGCAAATCCTGATATCCAGCAGGCTCCACACCAATATGTCACATGATCAGCATCACACGTCTGAAACCACCCTGTCGGCCAACTCTCTTTTTCTAAACACTGCAGTTTTTTTGTTTTACAAAGCATTGTATGACTGTGCTGACCACGCAGAGCTTTTCAAACCCCATTCAGCATGACCATAACAGGAGTGTTTGTTCTCTTTACTTAAAACAACCATATTTTCACAAAAAAAAAACTATGAACACATATCACACAAATAACATACTGGTTCACAACAATTCCTGAAAAGTTTTAAATCAAGCATGAAGTGATATTTGGTGTCCAGCTAGCATCCAAAATAGTGAGCTTCAGAAAAGCAGTGATTGATTGATCTCACATTTTTATTCATCTTATTATTTTATTTGTCTGTTTTGTTCAATCAGGTGATTTTTCAGTAATAAGTAACAACAGAAATATGTTTGAAATCAAGATTTTCCTTTTTATTGAAAAGGCCAGGATTCTGTACAGCAGAGAGGGTGTGCAAAGCACAGGGGCAAGAAGATGGGGGACAGGGGGCTCTAGGGACTCAGTTTCCCATGGTGCATCATACCCTGAGCCGAGAATCAAGTATGTAAAACAGCCAGAGGTGTTGTGTTCCCTCTTTGGTGTTTCAGAGGACCGAGGAGGGGAATGAAGTGAGGGACTAAAAAAAAAGGGAGAAAAGGGAGGAAAGCAAAACTCAGCCCATAGGGGAGAAAGAGAAAAGTAGAGACAGAGAGGAACGGTGGTCCAGCTGGTCCTTCCACTGAGGTGCTGTCTCCGATCAGGGGCAGATCTAAATCCTCACCCTTCCCCTCACTGCGTTAGATCAAAGACCGTTTAAGGTACTGAGGTAAGGCCTCAGACATCTCTCCCCCTTTCCCTCTTCCTCCGCCCCTCTCCCTCACTTCCGCTCTTTCTCTTTCTCTCCTTCCCTGAGCCTCACTTGCTGGCCATGGTGTAGCAGCCCTGTTGGTGCCACTGCATGTCACGGATACGCCTCACAGACTGGAACTGAGGATGGCGGGCGCCGTACTCGTTGAAGTGCCTGTAGTCGCCCTTCTCCAGCAGGTACTGGCTGCCACGGTATCCAGGGAACTGGTATCCCACCCAGCTGGAGAAAAAAGAGGAAACCCATCAGTGTAGGACTGACTTTATGTAGATTTTTATGTAATTTGAGTCCCGTCTTTGAGCTGTAAGTGACACTCACGTTCCACAGCTGACCATGATGCTGCCCACTCTGTCGGTGAAGCCGTAGGAGAACATGCTGGGAACGTCATCATCCATGATCTCCATCTTGCGGCCCTTGAACTCTCCGACCTCGTACAGGCAGATCTTGTGCTTCTCTGGGTCCTGGAAGAGAGAAAAACACTAGTTTAGCGAGGAGTCTGAAACAAAAGGGAAACTTGAGAGTATAAAACCAAGCATGTTTTTTACCATTCTGACAGGCCTGAAGGACAGCAGGTAGTCGTTCCTCTGGCAGTTGCTCCAGGAGTCCCAGCGAGGATACTCTCCCTTCTCCAGGATGTACATCTCACCACAGAAGTTCATCTGCTCGAAGCCCACGAAGCTGCAGATGAGACAATATCATGAAGTATCCATGCAAAGACGAGTGTTTTAAATGTGAAAATGCACATGTATCTTGTTTGAGACTTACGGTCCACACTCAACGCGCAGGGAGCGCACACGGTCCATGCCCATCTCACACACATTCATGCACTCGTTGCTGATCTCGATCATGCGACCCTGGAAGTTCTCCTGGTCGAACACGTACATCTGGAGGGGACAGATCAGTCAGTACGACAACAGTAAGGGTCTGTGATATGATAATCATATCATGATATCACTATCATCTGTATCTGAGAGAAACCCACCTTGTAGGACATCATTCCCATCTCAGACTTCTTGCTCTGAGTGGCCTTCCCGTCAGTCTGGGAAGAAGTCTTGGACTTATCTCCAGTGGACATGATTACTGGGTGAAAAGAGAGGGAAAAACACTTTTATGTGATAAATCGAACCTGTTTTGACTGGAAGAAATAAAAGGATGCCTTAGAGATAGAGGAGAGATTATAACTGCAAAAATATAAAAAAGTAGATAAAATAATCTGAATATTTCTGTGTGATCTATTCCTCTTCCTCCTGCTTTGTATCTCCACACACCTGCAGGTGTACTCTATGTGTGTTTGTGTGTGTGTGTGTGTACCTTACCTGTATGTGTGTGCGATGCCTATGCCGAGCCTCACTCAGAGTGTGTGTGGCTCGGAGTGCGCCTCTCCCTTTTATACGCTGGCGCCCATGGGAAAGGGATTATGGGGAGAGAAACAAACCTGCTGAGGTCAGAGGCGCGGGACAAAAGAAACCCCACATCATCAGAGAGGGACGGACAGAGAGGATGGGCGGAGGCAGAGGAGGACTGACTGAAGCTGGAGAACTAATAAAATACAAGCTGATGTTCCTGACATCAACTTTTAGAGGTAAATAATGACCCTAATCATAGTAATTATGTCTAATATTTCAGATTTTTTATTCTCCTGTCACCTTACCGACCCACTCATACAGTTTACTTATAAAGTATAAACCAGTACACTTAGACAGGCTTGGCTGAACAGTGACATGAATTACTTGGTTGTAGCTGCGGGAATGTGTGGCTTCAAACCTCTGGCTTTCACATTAAGTTAAATATCATTTATGTTCTAATTTATTTATTCTCATTTATTTATGAAATGTTCCAGGCTATATGTTTCCAGGTAATGTCAGGGAGTAACATTCATGTGTGATACATAAATCTGAATGAAATGCTTCCCTACTTCAGGTCTGATTCTCCCAAACTTTTCATCTAGAAGACCCCACATGGAGGACCCCAGACCCATGTTAGACAGGATGAGATTTGTTTAACCAGACAAGATCTTTAGTATGTTTGATGTAATTTAGAATTTGATAACTGTTTGAATGGATGTAACTGCAGGGAAACCTTCATCAGAAATGTTGCATTCACTTTGGAAACAACTGATTTTGCCAAACCACACATCTGTGCACACAGGTGTACCTGCACCCTTGAAGGTGCGCGTGCAAGAGCGTTTTGGTGACAATGACATGCCATTGTGTGAACAGACTAAAATGAAACTTATAGCTCTCTAACGTTTCTATACATGCATACAGACCCACCCAGTTATCTCCTTCTGTGTCCCCCCCGCGGTGCCTCTCTGCTCCTCCGTTAATCCCCACATTCTCCACCACGATCCCGGCCCTTTGTGCCGGGGCACGCGCTGGACTGCTGACCAGGGTCCGAACATACCGGAGCGCCTTTGTTTCAGAGCACCAGCAGCACTATAGGATCTGCTGAGCTGGCCGCTGGAGCGGGACAACAGCATCCAGCGGCCACGCAGCGAATGCGGGAGCGCGCCTCGCTGCTGGCGCTGCCGCTGAGCCAAATGGACGGTGTGCGCGGTCCGAGTCCGAGCCGTGGACGCGCACCAGCAGGCGCGCTCCCCGACCGTCGGTATAAAACTGAAGCGCCAGGTTCTCTCAAAGCTCTACGCGAGGCAGGCGGTAGGCGCGTATCACTCCCGAGCTCTTCCTATAAAGTGCCACACTAGGTAAGGCTGCATCTCTGCTTTCAACACAGCTCAGGGTCAGACAGGCAGGTGCTCTCAAGCTGCTTCACACAGACACTGAAAACCAAAAGCACTTTCTGAAACACCTGTTAATTGTTATCAGAACTGTATTTCACATTTCACGTTTTTAAAAAGTAAATTTTAACCGACCTCCTCCAGATGTTTTAGTTCAGATTTGGATTTGTGGTGTTCCTGTAAGGGGAAACTGAACACCATCGTGTTTTACACTAAGAAAACATGCCACATAGTCTAGAATATTACATTGTTGAATCACTGATGCTCTAAGCGAGTCTCTGAAGAACATTTTTCCCCCACACTGTTTCCCCCATACCTTCTTGCCTTTTACTTTACCTCCTTCTCTCTGTCCTCATTTACTCCACTCAGGAGTAAAGATGTACAGAACTACAAGGTCCCCAATGATGCAACCGCTGGTCAGCTCAGGAATGGGCATGGCTCCTTTCTTCAAGGTAAACAAACACTCATTTGTGCACAAATTATGTGATTCAAAACTAGATGAGGTGGATTTATATGACCTGTGCATCTCTGCTTGATACTCAGAGGTAAAGGAGGATAAACTATATGATAACCTATATTTCTTCTTCTTTGCTGCCTCTTATTCTCCATCCCCTGCTCCTCCTCCTCCTCCCTCGCCCCGTCTCCCCAGGTGACTGTGTTCGAGCAGGAGCATTTCCAGGGCAAGTGTCTGGAGTTCACCTCCGAGTGCTGCAACATTCAGGAGTGCGGACTGGACAACATCCGCTCCATCAGGGTGGAGAGCGGAGCGTAAGTCTCACAAACTTTGCCTCTGGTTAGAAAAAACAAGACAAAAATGAGACCTATTAAATATTAAAGACCCACAATGTGAAATAGTCAGTATACAGACGTTAACAGTTACCTCTCTCTCTCTGCACAGCTGGGTTGGTTTTGAGCACCATGACTTCCAGGGCCAGCAGTTCATCCTGGAGAGAGGAGAGTACCCCCACTGGGACGCTTACAGTGGTTCCCTCTCCTACCACGTGGAGCGCTTCATGTCTCTGCGCCCCATCTACTGCGCAGTGAGTTACACTTAAAGTGTTCAGGTGACAATCAGCAGTCCCCTCAGGAAGGCATCCAAACTCCAACCGTTTCTCTCTCCACTAACAGTCCCACCAGAGCAGTCGCATGATCATCTTTGAGAGGGAGAACTTCATGGGCCGCAGTGTGGAGCTCTGCGACGACTACCCCTCTCTGCAGGCCATGGGCTGGATGATGCCTGAAGTTGGCTCCATGCACGTGCAGTGTGGCGCGTAAGTTATTGTGAATCTGATTGTGTGAACAGGACTAAGATGCATTTTATCAGGGCACACCTCTACACATGCTCCTCCATTACCCAGGTGATTCACACTTAATTAATTGAATCTACACACACAAATAAACCTGTACACTGTTTGTCACTATAATCCCTCATTAGCATGCATTATATGTAATAGACAAACCAGCTGGAAGCTCTAAGCATGTACTAAATCCCCACACTTGTCTCAGCAGCTCATGCAGTTCCTAAAATAGTCCCACTAACCCTCGCTGCCTTCTCTGCCCATCCCACAGCTTTGTGTGCTACCAGCACCCTGGCTACAGGGGCCAGCAGTACATCATGGAGTGTGAGAGACACAGTGGAGACTACCAGCACTGGAGGAACTGGGGCTCTCACTGTCAGACCCCCCAGATCCAGTCCATCAGGCGCATCCAGCACTGAGAGGAGGACAGGCTGAGACTGAGACAGCAGCTCCCCTCGACCCCCCTCCCTTTACCCATAACCCCCTCCTCTCTTTCTTTCTGTCTCTCTTCAATCCTTTCCTTCCTCTTGACTTGAGCCGCCAACAGCCGCCCCGACACCGCTACTGATTTACAGCCGCTGCCAGAGTGTGATAAGAGACAATATCGCACTGTTAAAGCACAGGGAAACACACACCCCCCACATACACACACACACACACACACACACGCATGCTGACATAAGTGACGCTCACAGTGTCTTTTTATTTGGTTTAAATATCCCTACACACTCACGCGCAAACACACACCTGCGCTGTACTCTCACCTGAGCTGGGCGACGAGTAGAGCAAGTTCCTCAGCGAGTTGGAACCAAACAGAGGTGGGGGGGAGGTGAAGCTCCAACATGACCAGGAAAACCTCCCCAGCTGCACTCACCCCTCCTCGGTGCAGCAGACTGTTCTGTTGTTGTGTGTAGGAGGTTGATCCACAGGTTGATAACTAATAAACTCATTTTCAATTCATGTATTCTTGTTTTATTATGTGTGTGTGTGATTTCATGGTGACTACATGAATAAAGTCTCCTTGCAGTATGAAACACACCACCTGCAGGCTTGAAAGGTAAAGTTTGTAGTTTTTCTCTTCACAGAAAACAGTCGTGTTTTGAGTTTATGTCAGTTGTAATAGGTTTTAATTATGAACATTTTCACAACGGGAAAAAGTATCAAAATGTCTATAGAGATTTCTCAAACTTGTGCATGTTGCAGGAGGTTTGATACTTTGTCCCATAATGAAACCATGTCACTAATGGATTACACTGCAAACGACATGAAGTGAAGCTGATCTCTGTGAAGGATGAAACTTTTTACAGCCGCAGGGGTTAAGTGGTACTTATAACCATGTTGGATCAAGCCAAAATGTAGCCACATGATCATCTGTAGTTGAATGTACAGACAGCCTACTGTCTGTAAAGGAAGATGAGGACTAATGGAACAAAGAGGACAGGATAGGACACAACTGTTATTGTGTGTTGTCCAAATGTTTGCACAAATTGTGTTTTGATGCTTTGGCAATATTGTTCTTGATACGTCCATGCCAATAAAGCCCTTTGAATTGAAATGAACTGGACATTCATCTCAAAGGCACTCAGTACTTTCACTAACAACTGTTTAGTATGGTGGCCGAGGGCTGAACGCAGTGCAGCTTAAGAAAAGAAATCAAACATGCGAACAAACGTAGAAAATATCGTCACCACTTTATAAAAAATGCTGCAAATAAATAAAACACAAGCAAATTAAGAAAGATTTGCCTTTTTGACGATATGCAGCATAAAGAAAGAAAGAAATACAACGCAGCAGAAACTTTCTGGAGACACTGAAACTAACAAATATGTCGACCTTGTCAGTGATGTTCAAAAATGAGACAATGTGTATTTAACTTGTAGCACTCTGACTGTGTGATTCCAATATTATTGGTGATGTTGACTTATACATGTTGCATTTGTATTTTAATAATATTAAGTTACAACTGATCAATAATATAGACCACGCTGCTGTATGGGTCAGGCTTTAGTCAGTTCAGTATTGTACATTTGTGTCTTTTGTTTCGATCCCAAACATGAGGTGAGGGAGAAAATGAAACCTACAGCCTGATGAGGAGCCTCGAGTGGAGTCACAGAACAGAGCTGCTGCCACACAGGAAGTAGAGAGGAGTTTTTATTGTAGGAATCAAGAGTCCGAGACTCAAAACTGCAACGAGGGACATTGTCAAACATAACTTGACAGTAAAACAAGGAAGACGAGAGTTTTCCTGGAAGATGTACAAACTGTGGCAGAACAGAGGCCGACATTATCAATCATATTTACAACTAATACAGTCTTAGTCACAGTTACAACTAATAAAACACTCCTGATTCCTTTGACAGTACCTAAACCTGATTTCTTTTGCTGTGAATCTCTTTCTAAACTCTTCGGTTAGTGTTGTTTCAACACTGGCCAGTTAAAACAAACTGAACTGCTGAACATATCTGCTTAACAATCACAGATTACTGAACTTAGCAGTAAAAAGCTCAGAACTCCTTACATAAAATCAACGGCTAAATATCGACACAGTACAAAAAAATGAACAATCCGAGTCTCCTTCGACAGTTTGACAATTAAGTCTGTATACTCAACTCAAGAGCTGAAACTGAATAGCTGCAGACTACACAGTTCTGTTGTCGTGTTGCTCATTAAACTTACCTAAGTGTCTTGGTGCATTATGACGCACATCATTTCTTTTCTGTCTTTCAATCCAAACAAATAGCTAACGTGTGGCTCACAGCTGTCCTCTTCCTAAACATTGGTGGAACAGGAAAACAAAAATCCCACACGTGATTGTCAGTGTGTTTGCAGCAACACAGAAGACATTCATGATGAAACCACGTTTCTCTACCTGCCCTGTAACTCAAAGCTAAATGAAACAAATTGGGGAATGTTTTCTGGGAAATGTAAGAAATAACACAAACTGAAGGAGACGAGTAGAAAAGAAAACGACAGCTCTGTCTGTTGGCACTGGACAGATGCTAATGTAAGAGAATCTCAGTCTGATATTTTCTGTTAAGCTCTTTACTCATAGTAGTGAAGACCGACGTTTACCCGACAACATCAACATCCTTGTCTTCTTCCTCTTCCTCGCCCTCTGAAGACACTGTCCAGCTGATGATCACCGGATCAGGGACGGGACTGGCAGCTCCAGTCACGTCAATGTCCTCGTCTGTGTCCTCTTCCAAGCTTCCTTCCGACCCCGGACTGACCTCTTTAGCTGAATGTGAAGGAGGTGAAACAGAAGAGTTCACTTCAACAAAATGAGACACGGTTGTTCGGCTCTGGCAGCGGCCATCTTCCACTCCTCCATCCACATCGATTATCTCATCACCGCTGCTCTGCGTCTCTTCATCCATCAAACTTTCCTCAGTTCCTGTGAGTCTGATTTCACTCCACACTGGTTTTTCTTTTTGTTTTTCTCTTTGAAAACAATCTCCTACACTGGTCAGCAAAACAGTCTCCACATCGATTACGTCCTCTGTCTCTATGGTCGCCGGTTCGGAGACAAAGTCTGCAGATTCAGAGCTTGGTACGCATGTTTCAGAGGTCGGCTGTGCCATTTGCTCAAGGCAAACCCTCTTGGCCACAGTGGCAACATCGCTTGTCTCCTCCTCTGACTCGGCTCCCCTCTTCTTTCCCCTCCTTGTGGACCCACCAATCAATTCTTCTTCATGTCTCTCTTGATTTCTCTCTAGTTCATCCACAGGCTGCGGCTGAATTGGTGGTGTTGCACTCTCACCATTAGATAAGCTGAGAAGTTGTCCATTTTTCTTGGGCCTGCCTCGCCTGCGACCTGCTGAGGGTGGCTGTTTGTCTACAAGTGGCTCCACAAGAAAGGGCATAGTGTTCTGTAAAACAAATGAACCATATTAGATTACACAGTCAAATACAAAAACAAGACTGAGAGTCTACAGCCATGCTAGCGGCTCTGCGAGGCTGTACTTATGCCCAGTGGTGCTTTGAGCTAACATGCTTACAGTGACAATGCTAACATGCTGATATTTAGCAGGCATAATGTTTACCATGTTCACCAGCTTAACATGGTGCCTCTGTCTTTGCAGAACAGATATTTGGAAGACACATTCACCTGCACAAGGTCTCGATCTTGTAAAAAAGGTCAATGCTCACCATGGTATGTACTTCCCTAAACCTGCTCCTGATTGGGTACATCTTTGTGGTCTGTGAGACCGTCTCATTCTTGTCAGACAAGCTGCCGTGTGGGTATTTAACTGATGATGAACTGGTGTTTGTTTTTGCAGGAATCTGAAAAATATATATGCACAGAAAAACCATTTGAGACAATTTCTTTCCCATTTTGTGGCTGTTGCAATCCAGTTTCACCATCATATTAATATCAGTGATCAGACCTGTCTTAAAAAAAGCAGGGTGTTTTGCTGGACTGATGGTGACAGCAGTCGTCATCAGAAGCATTAATGGAGAGTTGTTTGAAGAGTTTGTCACCTTGTCTTGCAGACTCTTGTTGTGTCCCTGCAGTGTAACTGTGACTGGCAGCGGGCCACTCCTCTCCAGTTTCACCACGGGTATCTGCTGTAGCTGCTTGTCTCCTCGGTCTTTAACAATTTTGGTCTTTGCGTCACCTGCTGACACTGGCTTCAGTGGCTTCCTCGCCCTCACCCTCTTTCTCTCAAATGAGAACAGATACTGATTTTTTCTTCTCCTGCTCCGTCGTTTGGCCGGTGCTCTGACTTCCCCCGGTGTTCCCTCTGTATGTTTGGGGGGAACGGCACTGCGAGCAGAAGCCTGGCATGGCTGTGAACGTCTCGGCTGTGTTTCAGCTTCATCGTTGTGTTGCAGTTCAGTTATTTCAGAGCGTCTGACTGGACGTGGTGTGCATGTGTTCTGTAGACGAGGGGTTGTGGTCTGGGTCTTGGTTTTTCTGTATTTTCTCAGGACAGCGTAAGGCTGGCTAGCCTCTGTGCAGCTCTGACCACCCATCTCCACCTCTTCCCTGGCAGAGCTGCTGTCAACGTGCTGCTCAAAGTATTGGAGGAAGTGCTCCAGCATCTCATTCAGCTCTCCCTGTCCCTGCTGCTGCAGGATGGGCACCTCACTGTTTCCAGAGCTGGATCCATGGAAACCTTTACCTGCTTCCAGAGTCCCAGTGGTACAGCCTTGTTGTTTGTTTTGGGCCAAAGTACTGCCAGAGGAGGCATAGGCACAACTGCTGCTACTGGTTGGAGGCTGAGAATGTGGAGCACCGTTATTGTTTGGTAAAAAGTTGAGGCCCATCATCACTTCCTCCACTAGACAATCAAAGTGTTTGGACTGTTCCTCTGGAGGTGGAGAGGCCAAAGGAGGGAGGGAGGTGGTGTGGAGGAAAGACGATGCTGGAGACATGTAGGAGGCTCCAGGGGACAGCAGGCCGCGTGATGGAGTAGGCTGGAGGGAAGGGCTGCAGGCGGGTAAGATATGAACGTTGTAGAATGGCATGGAAACTGATGTTGCTGGTTTGGCCCTCGCCCTCCGAGGCATGCCAACAGGGAGACCGTCCTGTAACTGCGGAGAAAAGTGTATCAATTACAATACAAAGTGCAGACGTGCAAAGAAAGAAAAATGCGTAATAGTGTTCTTAGTTTTCTACAATGAGTATACACTAACTTTATAATCTGAGTCAATTCACAAATCATTGAGCAGAGCCGTTATCCTCTTTGAGCTAAGTGATTGCGTGTTACCTTCTCCTCCCTCCCTCACCTCGCCACTCTGGCTGAACTCCCACACTTTGCCACGCCTTCTTCTCCTCTGACAGCTCTTGGCTGGCTTCAGAAGCTCTCTAGTCTTCAGGTACAACTTCCTGCCTACAGCTCCTCCGCCCTGACCCGTCCTGGACGGCGCTATTCCCCACCTCTGCAGGAACAATTTCTGCAGCCTGCTCACCCCCACCTCCTGCACGTCCACCGTCTGCATTAACCCTCCTCTCCCCCTCCCTCCTATTCTTGCTTGTGGTCTCCTGGCTCTCCTCTCCCCCGTCCCGGCTCTCCTGGCACCTCCCACTCCTGCTCCCCGCCTCTTCCTTGATTGCCCCCTGCGGGAGCCCTCCTCCTTGTCCGGGTTCAGGAAGTGGTTGATGTATCCGGGGATGTTGCCTTGAAACTGCTCGAACCGCTCGTCCTCCCATTCTTCAGCCACTGCGACATCTGTGGTTGCTCCTTGAGGGCCAGCACACCAGCTCTGAGGGTCAGCAGCACACAGGGTCGCTTGGCTGGGAAAAGGAAGGGGGGACGGGTGGGCGGAGGTGTAAGGTGGTGCCACAACAGCAACAACAGATGTGTGTCCAGTTGCTGTGGGTTCTTGCCACGTGGGAGCAGAGGAAAGTTGGGGTGTTTGGTTTTCATCTGGTGGGTAGATGAGGGATATGGGAACGTAGGGAATATCAGGGGGAAGAAGATGGGGGTCAGTCTGTCCTAACCTCTGGAGAGCAGCCATATCAATGGTCTCAAAGGAGGCTGCTGGGTGAGAAGAGGGAGCTGTGTTTACCTGCAGCTCCTCTGTCTGAGTCCATGTGTCTTTTCCACCCTCTGACAGTGTCTCCTTCCACAGAAAGGTGCTTCCATCCCTCACTTCTCTCCTCCACCTGCCCCGTCTCCCCTCATTCTCCTCAGGCATCACTGGCTCCGTCTGCACTCCCACCTCTGCATGCTGGCCTTCTCCTTCCTCATTTCTGCTTTTGCAATCTCTCTTTGTGACCTCCACCAGCCCGTGGATACCCAGCTTGGCTGCAGTAGAAATAGCCTCTTGCTTCTCCTTCGCCCCCTCCCCTGCCATCTCTCCGGAGTACAGAAGTCTCACCATGTTTAGCAGGGTGCAGTCGCGGAGAGCCTGAAACTCCAAGAGACGGCTCTGTCCTGCAGGGAGCAGCGGCATGGAGGACAGAGTGGAGGAGATGCGGGGGCTGATAGCTGAGAGAATGCAACTGTGTACTGGCACTGATACACCTGGAGGAGGGGAAAGATGTCACTAATGATAACGGCTTCTACAACTACATGAAACTAGAATATGAGACGTTAGGACGTGGAGTTTGCAGGTTGTCCATAGGCACACCTCCTACGCAGAGTACTAATTAAGTGTATTTATACCTTCTGTCTGGAGCACAGTGTCACAGAACTGGCTGCACTGTTGCTGTCTCTGCAGCTCAGTGAGGAGGAGGGCTTCAAACCCCGGTTTCTGGTAGCACCACATCTCACCCATCCACTTCAGAGGAGGAACAGAGGAGGAGGAGGAGAGTGAGGGGGAATCAATAAAGGTGATGACAATTTGTATTTGGTGCAAATACGTCTCTCTACACGACCGCTGAATTCTAACTGGCCAGAATTATTATGGAAAAACGTCATACTTTTATGAGCGTAACAAGAAAGATTTTTTAAGCCAATAAAAGTAAAATATAGTTGTTTGTGGTAGTTGACCACAAACGTATTTGATCAAAGATCTTTTATTTAGGCTCATGAACAGGTTCCAACAAACCAAGGGCTTAAATAAGAGCACAGCATTTCAAACACTAATCTATAATGGCGCCCATGTGTGAGAAACTGTTAAACCAACAGTAATCAATTGTGTACTTTAGCATACATTATTATTTTTATTTATGTATACTATTGCACACATTGTACATATATACTTTATTTACTTATATACTTTACTTTATATGTTCTATTATATGTGTATTTTATTGTTTTATTCTATTCTAATTTAAATATTTGAATATCTGTTTATACATTTTCTGTGTGTGTAGTGTGGAGGGGGCTACAACTGCATTTCATTGGGCAACCCTGTGTTGTGTGATGACAATAAAGCTGAACCTTGAACTCTATTAATTAGATTAAGTTAATACTGTAGCTATATTTTGATAGTCATCGGCTTATGGCTTAAATGATTATTTTGAAAGAGAACAGTTTAATTGACAGTATTACATTTAGCACACTCAATCCAACATTGAGTACTTATTAACATATTAAGAGCTTTAAATGTCAGCTTATTTCTAAATCCCTTTGTTAAGAGCATTTAGCTCACTTTCTTTCTTCCATGGCAGTAGATTTATAGTTCTCTATAATGGGTTCAATCACAAATTCATGCATTAGAAGTTAACTAAACAAAGTGTTACCTTACAAATTACTACAATTATTGTGGTGTTGAAGTTTCCCTCCCTATGGTTATTATAACAAAAAAATTTGTAATAAAAACTTTCTCAAATGGGACAAAACTGATTTAAACTGACAAAGCGTCGGTGTGATCAAAGCACATCTGCAGATTAGCATCACTGCTGACAACTAGCTGCCAGCTAGCAGGCGCACAAGACGAGCAGCCCGCCCAGAGTAAGGAGGTGTAAACTTGTCATAACAGACCACCTGTTAGTTAACATGTCATGAGCATTACATTAGTGGCTCTAACAAAACTTCTGAGTACAACCCGAGCTGTTTGAACTACTTTCTCCCGGCGGGCTGCGTTGTTACACACAAACGCGGGCAGGTGACAGACACCGGCTTCACTCACCGTTTGCGAGTCTGAAAAAGCCCCTATAAATCCGTCCCCAAGTCAAAGAAATTAAATTGGTTCGCTTTTAAAAATTCACATGTTTTAAAGTAAGGTTAACAGACAGTATATTGTTTTTCCATATGTTTTTTCTGTCCGTTTTTAATGAGGTCCACGGCTTAGCGTGGTCATCAGCGGCTACGGTCCACTGTAGCTTGTAGCTTCGGCACCAGGGGGCAGTAGTGTCACCACGCAGCCGCCACAGTACAGCAACGGACAGCCAAAGATTACAGACATACATTGAACACGAGATAATTCACTTCTGTTACTTCCCCTTTCGCTTCAAAAGATTAGACTCCAAATCATGTTCCAAATGTGCATTTTTGGCGGTCAGTGACTATATTTACATAAATTATCCCGGCTGGTGGCCACAGACGAGTAAGTTAAGAGACCAAAAGTGATTTAAAAAATGTCTAATTTAATTTACACTTAGTTGCCAGTCTATTTGGTAGCACCTAGCTAAAACTAATTCAGTCAGCAGTGGTTGAAGAAGTACTACTCAGATCGTTTACTTAAGTAAAAGTATCAGTACCACACGGAAAATACTCCACTATATTAAAAGTCCTGCATTCAAAACCTTACTTAAGTAAAAGTATGTAAGTATTATCAGCTAAATTTGATTAAAGTATCAAAAGTAAAAGTACTCATTCTGCAGAAAAATGGTCCCTGTCAGTGTTTTACTATTATGCTTTTGGATTAATATTACTGGTGCATTCATGTGTACCGTATGTTGCATTTTACTGCTGTAGCTGTTTATGGTTGTACTAATTTTAACTACTTTATACTGTTGGTTAGTTTAATCTACAGCAATGCATCATAATTTATAAAATCTCCCTACGTTTAGCGTTGCTGTCCCGAGAGCTCAGAAAACAGCTGTTTTCAGCTTTGTGCCAATATATTTTCCAGCTAATCCAAAGGTTTGTTTTGTTTTGTTTTTGAGACTATGTAACTTTTAAGGGAAGAAATATCACATTCTTCTTTTTAAAAATGAAAAGTTTAATTCAAAAGCTATAAACACACCCTTGCTTAGTTCAGTATACTCAGGGGTTTTGCTGCTACAGCCGTACTTGGTCTGGTATGACCAGTCGCTTATGGTGGCTATTAGCTAATGTTAGCAAAGTTTAGGTATATATTTCTGTGTAACTGAGACTACTTAGCTGGTTTGGTGACTTCAATACTTGTGCTACTGTTATACTACATTTTAATCAGTGACACACTATAAATGGTACATTACTATGGTTGAAGACACATACTGAGACACAATAAAAACAACCAGTGTTAATTGTTACCACCCAACTGTGCCACAGTCTGGTTAACATCTTATTTGTGGTAAACAATTTTAATGACCGACCTTGGATACCCTGCCCCTGAGTGATATGAATAAACACATTAACAAGGTGTTATTTTTATCTACCTATATGTTGCGTCTTGTACAGAGCTACCAGTCTGCCTGTCAACCCCTGCCTCCCTGTTGCAGCATTCCTATAAAAGGGAAAAAGTCAAAGTGTGGTGCTCATAGAAAGTTAAAGGATAAGTTCACTTTTTTTTCCCAAGTCTATCTTTATACAATACTCACATGAACATACGTACACTGGAGGGGTTATTGGTCACTTTAGTTGTGTCCATACAGGCTGCAAAGAGATCTCTTCCTGAAGCCATATCAATGGAAGTGATGGGGGACAAAATCCACAGTCTTGCTCTGTGCAAAACGACCTCTAAAGCTCAGCTGAAGCTAATATGAGGCTTGAGTTAAATTCCCCTCTCTGTGCTTCCATGGACAGTGTTTGTTTGCTGAGCCATGGTGGAGGGACGGTAACACAAAGTGGGAATTTAGTACCAAAAAGACTGTAACTTTAAAAGATTCCCACTTCATTTGTCTAACTCAGACCTCATGTTTGCTAAAGTGTTAACATCCACTTTCACAGACAGAAATACAGGCCAAACATATGATATCATTGGTGTTTTACTGTACACATCAGACAGACACATTTTTCTAAGTAAAACATTATTCATAAAATTGATACTGGTGTTTGTTTGTTTTTTACAACTTTAAGGGCCATGTAAATGAGTCCAAAAACCTGTCCCAAAAAATCACAACAGAGACAAATCACATGAATAAATTGCAGCACTGTTGAACTGAAAAGGTTGTTATGTCATCATGGCCCAGTCTCACGTGTTAGAAAAGACTGGAGCACACTGACTGATTGAAGTTTGTTGTCCTTGATCTGAGAAGCGCCTGATTCAGCTGCACATTACTGAAAGATGTTCAAAGAACTCCTTTTCACCCAGTCTTACATGTTATTTTCCATCTGTAACATAACTAGTCCTGGGGTCTGGTAAAAAGGACAGGTAGGGGACATATACAACAACCCAAAAACACCTAAATTAAATTACTCATATACAGTAGTATCAGTCTGTGCCCTTTTAATAGCACTGAGACCTGGTGTAATCCCTGGGGAGTCCTTGTTGCTCATATCCACAGAGAAGAGAAAAGTTCCTCCACCGTTCACATCGTCTCATTGTCTCTGTGCAGTTCAACGAGGACTTGCTCGAAGGATGAGGAGGGGACCGGACTGAAAACCTTGGTAGGAGTTGGAGAGTCCTGTTGGGCTGGAGCAGGCCGGGGCCAGCGCTCGTTGAACTTGACGAAGAAGAGGGGGTCTTTGTAGGGCCCCCCGAAGATGATGGCCTGCATCAGGTAGACGAGGGCCACGACCATGAAGCTGATGAGGAAGAAGGGGATGAAGGGCCTCAGGTGGTGCCAGGCCACCCAGAACCCGTAGCCCAGGCCGCCAAGCCCGCTCTGCTTTCCGGTGTGGGAGGTGTGGCGGGAGGAGTCCGGGGCCGGAGTGCGATCGGGGGACTCGTTATCTGAGTTTGAAGAGGACGGACTAGGGACGCCGATTGAACCCATGAGTTACAAGGCAAGAATGAGCAGTTCCTTTGCTCTGAAACTGATCTTGGGCTCACTTTCCTCCACAAATCAGCTCCAGGGATCATAAGGAAGGAAGGCCACACATAATCTCCCAGCGGTGTAGTTTCCCTACCTTATCATGCATGGTGGTGGACGACAAATCTGGCGCTGAACAATCATTCCTCTACTGAACATGTGTTATATCCCTTCGGTCTTATCCTCCCAGCAGTTTTCCCCCAGATCTCGTGTGCTGGAGTTAAATGCTGCTGCTTCTACTTGAGCTCGAGAAAGCGATAGAGAGGAAATGAAGAACAGCGGGGGAGCCCTAAATAGATATGACACCAAATGATGGGACACAGGGAGGGAGGGAGAATCTGCTGCGTTTGGTGGTCTCAAGTTTAAGGAAGGGTGTGTATGTGTGTGTGTGTGTGTACCAGCTGCACAGGTTACAAACATCACACACACTCAGTGACTAACACAGACATGCACGCACACTTGTCACTCAGATATACGCTTGTAGCAGCTAGAGGACAAGACCATTTATATTACAGCTCTAATAAATCTACACCTGTGGCTGCTACTTGTCAAAGAGTTCTTGGTGCAGCTATAGGATTTTTATTACCCTGCATAAACTTTACACTTCACGTGTTACCAGGGGTGTAGCTAAGGTTGTAGATCTACTGAGGTCATGAATCCCCCCCCCCAATGTACCCCCACCTCTACGCTGGATTTTTCATTTCATGAGAGTCTTAATGCTGTTTCAAACCCGTCTCCACACTGCAAGAGAGAGAGAAACTTTATAGGGCTGAGTACCAAACCTTAAAGCATAGTTCACATTTTTTTCAAGTTTGTCAACAACACTCACATTCCCACCTGTACATTTCAGGGGCCATTTGTCGCTGTAATAGTTCCTCCTCTCCATACAAGCCGTGAAGAAATTCCTTCCTAATGTGATTCCAATATAAGTGATCGGGGTCAAAGTAAGGTACTTGATACCCATCCTTAATTCGTCTTTCTTTTTTATTCAACGCATAATCAGCAACATTCCCTGAAAACAAGACTCAAAATAACAGAGGAAAAAATATGTAAACCTCACTGTTAGGCAAAATCCACATTTACTCACAATGTTTTTGACATTTCGTAGACTAAACAATCGATTAATCAAGGAAATAATCAGCAGATTAATTGATGACGACAATAATCAGTTACATGCCTATAATAAAATTTAGGTATATCTACTGGATCAGCCTCTAAAACACCTGCCATGTGAAAGTTTTAAAATTACATATAAACTCCCGCCATGTTGCTAAAACCCCCAGGACATCAGGGTCCACATTATTAGCTACAGCATCCTACACACTCATTTAGGTACTCAATCCTTTGTAAAGTGTCTTCATCTTTATCAACATTTACATTTTAAGTAACATCTAAAAGGAACTCAGTGAAGTTGTTATGGGTCACAAGCTGACACATACACATCATAACCTGACTAATATCAGACTTTCACACTCTGACATGCACTTAAAGCCCTCGTGATCCAGCAGCTGCTTCTCACTCTGTGTGGGATGCATATCAGATGTGTTGCATACTGGAAACGCCGAGACACTTTCACGTCCTCGTACAACCCTCGTGTGTTCCTTCGACATGTCTGGCTGGAGGCCACACACACACACGCACACACACGACAGCTATTCCCTGTCAGCGTGTGTAACCAGAGACAACAGCAAAGCGGAGAATGTCAACACTTAACAGTCTTTAACTGTGCTGCGGTGCACGTAGTGTTTGTAAGCCAATCGGCTTTATACAGGCATGAAGACAACACCTGAGCACAGTTCGAGGTCTAAAGTTGGGAGATGAATGTGTTTGTAGTGAGTTTAAAAAAAGGTCTGTTGACACAAATGGTTTCACGGATAACAAGCCCTGATAATTAGAGCATCCAAAACTAGAATTACCGCCCTGTGGTTGTATGCCTCCGCCAACCAGTCAAGTTTCAGTTTCTATCCGTGTCTGTCCAGACTCATATGTAGTGAATACTTGGAAGGAACTGAAATTGAGAATGTGTGTGTGAAATCTGGAATCACCCAATTCTTAAATTATGGCTAAAAACCTATTTTGAGGTCACACTGACCTTTGACCTTTGAGTCAAAATTGTTATCTATTCAGTGGCCGACCAACTGAGAAATACTGAAATAAATACTTATGTTCCTGAGTTATAGTGTTAAAAAATGGCCAAAAAAATGTTTCTTGTGGACATTATGTCACTGTGAAGTTGACCTTTGACCTTTTGGTTAAAAAATGTCATCACTTCATTATTGTATCCCATTAAACATCTGTGTGAAATTGTATTATAATTACAGCACGAATTGTTGAGTTATGGCCTAAAACGTGTTTGGTTACCTTGACCTTTGACCACCAAAATCGAATCAGTTCATTCTTGAGTCCAAGTGGACGTTTGACAAATTTGAAAAAATTCCCTCAAGGCATTCCTGAGATATCGCGTTCACGAGAACGAGACGTACGGACAACTTGAAGCCACGCCGGGGCAGATGCATAAAAACGAGCCTAATGGAGCACACCGATGTTCGAGAGCGAATATCCGACATAGTGTCAAGTTTTTCTGCGTTTGCCATTTGCCTTAACAAGAGCGAGGGGATGAAATTACCCAGACGGACAGACTGCCTCTCTTTAATTAGATGTGTTTATCTACATGATACAGCAGTCCTTCCTCACCTTCGCACACAGCCACATCAATCACACGGCGCCAAATCTTGTCTAAGAAAAGATCTTTATTTATAAAAAACAACAGTATTACCAGTTACATACTTTACTGAAAAAAGCAACTTCTCAGAGCCAAGGCAGGTATGAATGGTACATCATAATTTTACATGGATAGGCAACATTACAAATATAGTGTGTGTGTGTGTGTGTGTGTGTGTGTGTGTGTGTGTGTGTGTGTGAGTAAAAAATGAAACAAAAACAAAGATGATTGGTCTCTTTTGCCTTAAAAACAACTCTGCGGTAAAACTGGGACTAAAAAGTTGAACAAATTGCATAATGCTCTCACCCACCGCTCCCACACATACAAACCCCGAAATAAAATACAAACCAGACACAAAGTGAAAAAAATGTAAAAACAAAACGGATCATAGACCAAAATGTGCTTTTTGTCTGCCTCCCAAATTAAATGTCAGTATCTTTCCCCAATCTGCCAGTTAAAACTCGAGTCTCCTCTGAGTGAAGAAGCCTCCCATATTTAAGTGTTTTTTAATGAAAGGTCACATCAATATGAACGGCTATATTGCAAAAAACAAAACAGCAAGTAGTGATTTAAAAAGAAAAACAAAATCAGATTTAAAGAGGCGATAATTATTTCAAAGAGACCCTCCAGAAGTGTTTGTTACTTTCTAAATGAAGAATAAGCTGTAGAGTAGGTTGCGTCTATAGCGTGAATCTGTTGCAGCAGAGCCAGAAAATGGCTTCTGAAGCAGGATGTTTTAGTGGTTTAGTAGTGTATGTTCCCAGCTTCACATTTCAGGACCAAGTTCAATGTGTTGTACTGGTCTGATCGGCTAAATCCAGACAGAAAAAGTCAAAACGCAGCACCTCAAATTCTCTTTTTTTTTCCCCACTGAGGGAAGAAAAAAAAGGATATTAAAAAGGTATCAAACACAAAAAGAGGCAGTTGGTACATAAAAACTAGCAACAACAACAACAACAACAAAAAACAGCTATGCTTAGTCACAGGAGTAGGAGCACAAGATAAAAACAGAAAACATGAACAGATGAAATAATCAACATGTGGTCTTATGGCTCTGGTCCGTGCACACACACAAAAACACACTCACTCCAAGGTCCATATTCATTTTCCACACACACACACACACACACGGCCACAGGTATTTACTGTATGACAAATATACACACACCTGCCCTTTCTTGTCTCCATCTGTGCTCATCCCAACCGAGAGAAAATAACTCTAGACAGGAAAATAACTCCTATATAAACATTCTCAATCTACAGGGCGGCCGTCGGTCCCAACCTCCCAACGATCCCAGTAAAGGGACGATTTAAATTAATGAGCCAAAACTAATGCAGTCATCCCATTTTCTTTTTATATACAGTATATACCCTACATAGAAGTCTACGTACAAATTCATCATTAGGATGCAGGTGTTGGCAGCAACAAGTCGATGACAAAATTGACCAAAATGTTGACAATAGCAAGAAAAAATAAAAACAAGCGGGATGACAACACCAGAATTAAATGATTGTCAACAAAAGGTGATTGCCTTTACAGAAGAATTATAATAAAAAAAAAACTGAATATATTTATGTTGCTACAATTGAATGAATTCATAAAAAGTAGGTGTGTATGTATCTGTACGTGTGTGCGTTGCATGAAACGTTTCGCCTGCAACACGGCCGCTTTCTTTGGATGCCTACCCTCATCTTCTAATCCCATCTGTGTTGTGATAGAGAGAGAAAGAGAGGAGAGGAGGGGGGAGACGAGAGGGAGAGAGTCTGTGCATCTGGATCTTCTCTCCTCAGTAGCAGTGGTAGGGCAGGGACGGCCCAGTCTGGGTGATGCACACTATCAGTTTTTCTGCAGGAACAGAGCAAAAGATGTCGATTAAAACTGAGTCAAAATATAAAAGAATAAAATGTGGGTCATTTACACAATAAGCATGGAGGCAACAGAAAGACTCGCTCTGTGGTATAAGTATGGCACACTGCACAGTAGTGCTGTCACAATAACCAGATGTTTAATAATACTTTAATACCAATATAACATTAAATTGAATATAGTTTTTATTGTAACCGCTGAACAAATAGTTAAATGTAATGACATTAGTTTTCCCTGTAACACAGTTGTAAATCACACTAGGTTTGATAGTCGGTAACTAACTGTGCTACAAGTTTAACACAATTATCCTGCGATCCATTGAATTAAAATGTGTGTCAATATCCGTCAAAAAAGATCTTGTGCCTTCCTGCATCAGCAAGTGTATGCAGGATGAGAAAAAGGTAAGTACAAAATGGAGGACAACCTACAAAGAAGAATGCACTGATAATAAATAGAGATACTCTTATTAATTTGAATTTATGCTATGTAAAACTAAAAATAAGCAAGTTGTGTTCAGGTCAGAATCACCTGTCCGTGGGAGCAAACATGCCCACAACAACCGTGTGGCAAAAAAATAATTATATTAGGGATTAATGTAAAGAATGGCTCAACCATTGCTTAACAAGAGACTTGTGGAAGGCTGCCTACTGGAGGAATTTCTAATAACTTTAAAAGCAAAACAATGAGAATTTTAGAGAAGTAACAAGTAATCAATAATGGATTATTATTTCAGAGTAACTTGCTTGCTAAATGCTAAATACAAGCATTTGTGTCCATTACTTTCCCCAAAATCTCAATGAATCATTCTTCTTACAAGTTTACTTTCTTGTTTAATCCTAATTAAAGTTACTCAATAGCAGGCAATAAGCTGCCAAATGCATTAAATCTGTATATATTCTGGCACATATGTTGTTGTAATGCCCTGCAGAGCCACAAGAGTGCACTGAAACACAAATCCTAGACTGCTGCCAACAGGCAACAACAGATAGAGCTGCAGCTGAGTACTTGGATCCTGGACAATATGTCAGAGCATGGCAAAAGTATCAAACACTACACCACATTCCTAAAGTGAGCCTAAGTCCATTCTGGCGTTTGCTGCTCCAAGATACACAAAGCTATTTTGAGAGGACGCAGATCACACCGTACGTCACATCAAAACACCTTTTTGCAAAAGTTACAAAGCTGTTTAAGGAAAGTTTGGTAGAAAATGTTAAGGAACTGTTTTTCTGTTTTATGCATTACTTTTATTATTTGTTGTAGTAGTTATGGTATTTTTATAATAAAATTAGCAGTGGTATCAAAGCCAGAGTTCTGGTATTGTGACAACACTACTGCACAAACTTATTCTGAGGATTTAAATCTTAATTATCAGCCTTGGGTTCATATCTACACCGACAGACTGCGTGGACCACAATGCACAAGGAGCACCTTGCAGCATACTATACCAGCATGTAGCCATCACATCAAGGCATCATATAGTTCAGTCTAGTGGACCTAAACCAGGTGTTTCAGTACACCATCATAGACAGAGACCAGGTTTCACTGAGGGGTTGAAGTTATAAGAGACAAAGGAGCTCATAGAGTCCATGCAGGACGAGAGGTCAGTTGGACATACCATGCTGTTACATGCAGAGGGGGGGTAGAGGGGAGGGGGGAGGGCTAACCATCGTAGGAGTCCAACAGGGGCAAGGAGCCCTTTCTGCCCCCATATACCCCTCGCTGAGAGACAACCAGAGAAAGAGAGAGAAGACGGAGTGAATGTGAGAAAAGAAAAATGTCAGTAATTGTGAAGTTTTAAAGGTTCAAGTCAGGAAATATTCACAGTGGTGGAGGAGATTACGGGTTAGTGTAGTTAAAGTGAGCAATCCAACGTGAATCTGGGCAAGAATGATTTAAAGTACCGGTAAAGTGTCTGTGGTTTCATCCAGAGTGTGTCTCCTCTCCCTCTGGTCCAGTGTAGAGTAGGCCTCTGAGAAAAACAAAGATGACAAGAATGAGGAAAAAAAACATACTACATCTCATCTTGAAAAAGACATTTTCTATAAATGTGTCCTGATAAAAAGCAGTGATGATGAACGTACTAACCAGGGCCGAGGTCATTTAGTGGAATCATGTCCCTCTTTTCCCCTAAGGTGAAGCAAAACAGAGTCACAAAGTCAACACACCAACTTCACATATACAAGTCTAAATGCACAACTAACAATATTAACTAGAACTAGTCTTGCCTGTATCACCTTTTCAGTAACCTTTAGAAACTAAATTTTATGAACTTTTTTTCTAAATGTGAATGTTTTGAACCACAGATTATTTCTTGCACGCTAACCTCTGTCTAGTAGTGGCGTGGTGCTGTCTTCATAGGTGCCGTTGGCTCGGGTGCTTGGGCCGTTGGTGGTGCTGGTGTTGGGGTTGAGGTTGACCATGAAGTCTGTCTTCTTCCAGCCGTCTTTCTCAAGAGGCCGGCGTAGCTCTTTGTGGGCCCAGACGAGCTGCAGCACCTGGCCGGCCCCCCGCACCTCACGATCTGAGCGCTTGCTGTAAGACACACAGAGATATTTATAGTTAGCAAGTATTTGTTTTTTTATATCTATGCACAATTGTTTTACCAGCCAGCTGTTCACATTTAGCTTTAATTTCATAGAAAACACACTGAAAGCACTATATGTTTACTACTACTACATTCTTAGCTCACTTTACAGAACACATACCCGTCCTTGTTGATAAGCACGAGCCTCTCAATGCCCTGTGAGGCTCGAAGGGTCTTTGCTGCCTCCAGACTGTTGCCTAGCACCTCAGTGAGCGTACTCAGTACAGACACCACCGTCTCCTCTGACAGAGCGCGCCCAGACTGACTCTGGCCTCCAGGCAAGTTGGCCACAAGATGAGGCACTGCATGCAAACCTGCAGGAGAAACACAATGAGGTAAGAAAATCGATAAAATACAAATGCAAACATCCAAAATGAGTCCATGTGCATCAAATATTGTATATAGAATAAATGTAAACAACACCCAGCAAAAGAGAAAATTATTTTTTTTTTTTAAGAGTAACTGAGTATTTTGTAGCTCATTTGGATACACAATCCAACATCCTTACCGAGCAGTTCGCGGTTACGGTTGTCGATGGCGAGGTTCCTCAAGGCTCCGGACATTGCTCGAACCACACGGTCATTGCCATGAGCCAGCAGCTCTGCCATCATGGGAAGACCCTTCTCCAGACGCACAGTGGCTCTGATATACCGACCATACTGAACAACAAGCAGACAGAGGGAGTAATGATTATCATTTTACATTGACGGCAGTTTTATTCCAGTAACTTAACAACACAGACAGTATTCATGGACTTTATCACAACTGACTAACATTACTAATAATACCCCCCCCCCCAACAGCAGAGTTTCAGTGCGTTATGAAATGGTACTAACAGTCCATCGGCCGGCACACAGGTTCTGGATGGCTCCGGCAGCAGCTTCCAGCACCGAGGGGTTCTTGCTCTCTCGGAGCAGCGATGTGTAAACACGAACCACCTCAGGTTGGAACAACAGCTCGTAACCTGAAGTCGACACAAAGAAAAGGGCGTCAGTTTCACAAACTGCTGAACACAAATAATATACGAAGAAAGTTACACTCTACCAGCTGAGCTAGACCTGGTATTTTGAAATTTACACTAAGCCTGAACTGTTTATCTGTGTGACTGAACGGAAGCATTAGTCTATTAGTACACATTTTGCAGTTTCATTCAGAGACTATTTTATCCGGTGAAAAAGGTCCTTAGTCCAGGACTAGATCTTGTGTTTATGTTTATCAGTAGCAGTGTTGATAGCAGCACAGAGAGTGCTAAACGGGACATAAGGGGATTTGTACTTCAGCATAAAAGCGTGCTACCCTAAAGACCGATCAATTATGAATGATTTGAAGGGGAAAGAGCCATGCATACCTTTGGCAGGTGTTGTCCTCTTTGGGATGTCAATCTGATCTCCACTCCCATCATCTCCATCCTTCTTTCCTGCAGCGAGAAATCAAATAAAAAAGAGAGAACGTAAAAGACTGAGCTGAAGAGATGACACAGATTATGTGAAGTTGGTTGAGATGAGCAGTCAGTTATCCGCAGTCCTCTACTCTGGTACATCGTCATGTGAAAAGCGACCATGCAACCAGTGGAACAAGCACTGTGAACATGCAATGTCGTCTGCGTGACATCTGGTGATCATGCTCGTGAACTGGATGCGAATTCAACATTAGACACTCTTATTTTCTAGTGAAGTATTATTCTGCGTTAGTAAAATGAGCGACGACAGAGTGGTCAATAGTTTCAAACGTTCACAAGAACACCAAGAGGAGAATCTTACCTTTGGAAAACCACTCATCTAAACACAGCAGAGAGAAAGGGGGAAGTGAAGGAGGGTAGGAAGAAAGATGGGAGAAAGGTAGGAGGAAGGAGGGAGGAGAGAGAGAGAGAGAAGCGGAAAAGGAGGGAAACAGTGGTAGAGTGTGAAAAACAGCGACAGGTGCTTCCGCCACCAACAAGCTCAAACCCATCAGCAGCTACCCATCTTTCAACAGCCAATCTCGTGGACACAGTGTAAGCTGTAACAGCTGTCTGACACTGACCTTTGCCCTTTCGAGAGCCAAAGCAGCCGCCTTTGTTAGCTGGGGCCGGCCCCTGGTTGAGGGGCGTGGTCTCTGAGTAGCGCTCGCAGCCGGGGACTTCACGGTGAACATGATAGGACAGATTCCTCAGGAGGCAGACGCAGTTCTCCACCAACTGCAGGAAGAGAAGAAAAGGGAAGAAAGGTGCTCTGGTTTCATCCGATTTTTAATGGAACCAAAGATGAAATCTGTCATCTGACGAAAGTGAAGAGGTACCTTATTATCCACATCTTTGCGGTTGATCTGCGATTGGACGATGTACATGAGTGAATCCACCAATCCTGTGCATTCCCTCAGCTTTCGCCTGGCCTCGCTGCGTTCTGAACTCACATTCCTGTTGGAGAGAGGGAGACGTTAAGCACATAATTGCATGTTTTCTTCTCAAAATAAGTCTGTCTTTCTCTGCTTTCCGTCCATCGAACTGTTGCATACCTAAGGCAGCCAGCAGTGTTGGTCAAGGCGGTCTCCCACTCCAGATGGCGTGGTTTGCAGCTCTCCTCTCCTCCGTTGCTCCCTCTCTCCCAGCCGGAGCGAGGAATGACCACCTCGTCAGCTAGGGCATGCAGGGCGTGGTCCACAATCTCCATCTTTACCGAGTCGTGGGATGAGAGGTTCCACAAGGTGCCTGGGATGATATAATAAATATGGTTACTATCAAAAAAAAAAAAGACAGTTTTAAAAGAATATAATTATAACCAATGAATGAATCTACAGCCCTCAAGAAGTCAGATTTGATCTTTGGTGTGTTCCTTTACCAGATGACGTGAGATACTCTGAATCTATTCGTTTTTAAAAACAAGTGTAATTATTTTTATTAGAGGAAATGAAAAGAGGAAAGATGGGAGAATGCACTTAGTATTTTAGTAAATATGTACTATTTGTATAATGAGTAATATCTACTATAGTTAAATCTACATGTCACAACTTTTCCTGAAGTCTCTAATGTAGCAGAGGAACAGCAGACCTTTACTCTGTCATATTACCACACCATAACACCTGTGTTAGATGCCATTAATAGTTTGTTCTATTTTATTTCCATTAATATCTTTTGTCTTATCCATGCTGGATTAAATTTGTGTTTCTTAGTTCCAGTTTTCTCCTTTTTTGTTCTGTGAATATTTGAAAAATGTGTTATGTAAAGGTTGTTCTGACCAAACCAAACCAAACCAATCCTATGTGTGTGTTTGAATGCTTAAGTAATAAGTGAGAACAAAAGGGCTACATCTTATAATAAAGTAATGATCTATACAAAAATCATATGATGTTGATACCTGTGATAGTGTCAGTGAGGTCCTGGTCTCTGGCTTTCCTCAGTAGCCTGACCAGACCGGGCACTCCATCGCAGTTCTTGATGGCGATCTTGTTGTCTTGGTCGCGCCCATATGAAATGTTCTTTAGTGCTCCGCAGGCCGAGTGGTGCACCTCCTTGCTGGGGTGGTCCAGCAGTGACACCAAGGATGGGATGCCCTTCAGGCGACGCACCTCTGACTTAACCTAGACACACACACACACACACACGCGCAACATGATCAAGCTCCCGTCAAGGATTTGCCAAATAGCCACAATACGAAAACATAAATATTTGTTAAATACTGTTATTCTGCATGTGAACGTAACCCTTGTTTCACCTTATCGTTTTTGAATGTGAGATGCTGGAGGAACGCGGCAGCGTTGGTCTTGACAGGGTCCAGACGGTAGTTCAACATGGCGATGACCTCTGGCAGCTCCGGCTGTCTCCATGAAGCGGGAGGACCCTTCCTCAGCGTGCTGTCCAGTGAAGCCATGCTCCCCCTCTCCATCGTCATGGGAACGCCCCAGGCATAATGGTCAACTCCTCCCATGTCACCATCCAAAGTATCCTCACAGCTCCTGCATGTGTGGCAGGAGGAGATTTGTTAGGTGTTTCACATTAGCTTCTCAGAGCACAACTGTGATATGACACCACAGCCTTTGTGTTTTACCTGAGTCTTCGTCTGTCCACACCCCCAGGGCCGGGCCCTAGGCGTGGCATGGTGCCGTAGCCTCCAGGGTGCATGGGTGGAGGCCCCATGCCATAGTCATCATATCCCACACTGCGCTGGTCATCCTCCAGACCGTAGTGGCCGTGGCCATACCGCATCTCCAAAGCTGAGCCCAGTGCCCTCATTCCCCGGCTCACCTGGGGCTGTGCTGCATACGGGTCAAGCTGCTGGCGGCTTGGGGCCCGGTAGCCAGAGTCCAGGGTCCTGTAGCCATCAGCTGGCCTGGGGAATGACAAAGTGAACAGAGTTGTTAAAGTGAGATCCCATCCTGAGTGATCCCCCTTTCACACCGACACCGTGATGAATTTCTAATCAAAGTCAATCTGAACGTTTCAACCCGTTATCTGGCTTCACAATCCAGATTCTGAACAGAAGCAGGTCTGACACTTCTTGACTTTGGTGTGAATGGGGGAACGTGTGTACAGTTACCATGTTATTGAGTGTTTTTTATGGTGTGGATTTCTACCCCTCTCAACCATAAATTCTGCTCTTGTCCATCTCAGACACTTAATGATTAGAGCACACATGTTGTTCCATTAACTTTTTCCATAATGTGAACATACAGAGGAAGGAAATCAAAGTTAAACCACTGTGTCCACAATTACAGGTGTAGCTCCAGGTAACTAACAGCTAAACGTCTGGTTTAAATGGTTCAAACATAGATAGAGCATGTACTAATTAACCTTGTAAAACAGTTTGTTTTTAACAGACGTGCAAATGTGCCACATTATGTTGATAAAGCCAAACAGGAAATTATGCGTTTGTGTCACTCATTATTGGGATGAATTGTCCTTAAAGGCAACTTATTTCAGAATCTATAAACAACAATAACAAAAAAAATGTGCCACTCAAGGATTCACAACACTCCTCTATGCAGGGGTCTTGTACCTGTAGCGGTCGTCCATGTGTGAGCCCCTGCTCAGGCTAGTGTATGCCTCTGATGGTGGGCCTCCCCGGTAGTCATCGTAACCCCCTACAGGGCCATAGTGGTAGTTTCTGGGCACTGTGGCCGTCGGGTAGTCTGCTGCTGCAACCTGCCTGTAAGGACGGTCCAGTGTGGCGCTGTAGCCGCCCATACCGGGCACCAACAAGCCCCCGTCAATGGACATCGACTCAGATGGCAGGACTGTGCGCGAGATTGGTTTCTTCATCTGAGGGAGAGCGAGATGAGAGTGATGTATTACAATATGATTATGGTGAAGTGGTGTAAGATCCTTGGATATGTAGCTAAATGTATATAAATTTTAGAATAAGAATAAAATTTTAACCGTCAACTACACGAGACTTTGCAGTGATTTTAAAAAGTCTGAAGAGATTACAGTGCATGTGTCATATCACTTACCCCATTGTCCGGCCGTCGTGCGGTTCCCTCGTCAGAAAAGACAGAGTGCACTTCCTGGGAGTCGTCCTCTGGTGTGTAGCTCTCGTCTAGAGCGCCGTGTGCGGGGTCCACCATTCTGTACTGTAGCAGAGACAGACCACACATTCATATCTTTAAAATCACTGGCGCTTACTGCATAAATACAAGAAAAGCAATTACATTTACATGATAAACCACACACACACACACACACACACACACACACAGACGTACCTGTGTGCCGTTTATGTATGAGTCAGTCAGTTTCAGTCGTTCTATGTCTGCATCCCCTAAACGCCCGTTCTGGGATGAAAGAGAAAGACAACTGTGAAATATATACTGTTAAAATATTTAAATATCATACAATTTTGCTGAAACAACACATAAAAGTGAGGTCAGAGGCATGCTTCCCAGTAGCCAGTGCTGTCTCCTTTCTTACACCCACCCAGATGATATTACTGCTACTGAAGCACATTCACTGCTGACCAAACCGTCCCTGCATGTTTGGTCTGTGAATCACTGCCAGACTTGAGGGAGAACATTTTGGAGTGCAGCCACTCATCCTCACACCCAACTTCCTCCTGCTTTATTCTGTTACATAATCAATGACTGTCACACTGTATGACTTGGACACCTTCTACCGAACCCTGAGTAAATATAACCGCATCAATTATCGGAAATAGCCTGAAGCTGAATCACATGGGAAAGCTGCAGAGCAGGACTACTTTGGAAATCTTTCTCAACCACCAAGACTTAGTATCAGTTGCAGCATTTCTGTGATACTAATACAAGAGAAAACAATGTTATGAACCTGATCAAACACTGACTCCCACTTCATTTGCAGTAGTATGTCATACTGCACTTTACATTATGTCCACAAGGAGGCAGGGCTGTTATTAAAAGGCAATGGGAAGCACAGATTGTGCTTTTACAACAAGAAGGGCACACTTCCTCTACAGCTGGTCCTTCCTATAATTCAGCCTCATTTACCAACAACTCTGTCACGGCTTTGGAGAAATGCTCAGACTGTGCAGCTGGCAGAGCACGAGTACCTTCATCATCATGAATATTTTAAGAAATAAAACATTTGTGCACAAGGCCAAATACACAGATTCCTGCTTTCTTAACACACTAATCAAATAAGTCACATCCAAGGATTCAAAGAGAGAACATGATCTAATCTATGTCAAGAAGACCTTAAAGGAAGGAAAATATTTAGGAACACATTTTAAACTATTCTATTCAGTCAGTGTGCTGAAAAACATGCTTATAATATCAACCTCTGAATACGGCACTGCCTGGCCTTTTTGTTACCCGAGAGCAAAATGATAATGTCTCTCCTTTAATTGCTCCTCTAAGCCTACAGGCACCTAGGTGATGTTTACCACTCTCTGACAGTCAAGTCTTTTGGTAGAGACAACAAAACAGGACAATAAGGCAACAGTTAGGACCTTGTCAAACCAGATCACTCAGCTGTAAACAGCAAAGTGAAAGTCTTAAAACTCTATAAAGCTGATTTTCAACTTCAAAATGGACGTATACCACAATACAGTACATTTCCAGGAAAATCAATTGAGAAACTGTTTCCAGATAAAATAACCAGGTTGGAATGTCTGTTTTTTGTTCACCCAGCAAATTAAATACCTTACAGATCAAGGTACTTTATCACATCGATGCGACGAATACCATATAAAAATCAATATTTGCTATACAGCAATGCTGCTCAAAAAAGAGATACTGAAGTGACAGCTACCATGGTGTTAACTGGTATCAGAGCTGAAAAGATTTGTCAATGAATCAATTAGTCTAGTGACAAAAAATTAATCAGCAACTATTCTGAAAATCGAATAATCATTTAAGTTGTTTTTTAAGCAAAAGTACCAAAAATGTAATAGTCCTGACAGCTCAAATGTGAATATTTACTGGTTTTCTTATTCCCCTACGGTACTAATTTTAATATCTTGGGTTTTGGACTGTTGGTCGAACAAAACAAGCTATCAAGAAATTAATCTGCACATTAATTGATAATAAAGTTGCGGCTCTGAAGGGTATGTGAAAATATCTGATGGTAGACACATTTACATAGCCAGATGGTGTACAACGTAGCAGAAACATTACAATATTTCATCAAGGAGCTTGCAATATGGTGGATGTTCAATATACAAAAGATAATTGCATGCAAAAGAATGCTCAGTATATAGCAGGAACTATAGAAGTAATGAATTAAAGTGCTTGATAAATGATTTAAAATAAAAAGACAAAATTCTTCACAACGAACAGGAAACCACACTGGATGCAGGACTATGCGACACATGCACGACACATGACAGCATTCAATACCACGACATGCTGAAACAGAGAGGAAAATAACTGAGATTCCACAGCAGGGGCCGACGAAAGGTGTATGTGTGCGTGTCAAGAGTGTATCCGGTGAGTGACAGTGAAGGCATGCTGCAAGTGTGTGATGATCACCATCTAAGGCATGTTAAAAGTAATGGAAGTATGTGCAGGCATGAATGAACCGATATACTTGCAGATGAGGGCCGAAAGACAGATGGACTTACAAGATACAGAATCAATGAAGAAAGATTTAATGATGACGCACAAAAACATACTCGGACACAAACTCGCAGAGCGCTGGTGGAGAAGAGGAGGGCGGAGGCAGAGAGGAGATGAATAATAGATGGACTGATGTCAGAGGGAGAAGAATTTGAGGACTGGATGGAGGAAATGATGATCCATGGACTGGATGTTGAGAGAAAGATGGGGGCTGTAAACGCCTATGAGAGACTCTGGACGGGGATGTTAGGGTTTGTTGGGGAGCGTTACCTGTGTGTGAGGGAGGGGGCGACCCAGGGCCGAGGGGCTGGTGGCGGGGAGGCCCACTCTCCTCCTCTCCTCCTCCAGCGCCCGGGTCAGCTGTTCAAACTGCACCTCCTGCTCCCTGACCGACTCCAGCAGAGCCGCTGCGCTCTCACACTGCTCCATACACACTACACGGCCCCAAGGGGAAAGAGGGGGGCGTTACACACATCCATACAGCCTCAAGCACACTACAGCACAGGGAGGGGGGTGTCTAACAAAAACACAGACACACCTCTCCATACAGAGTACAGCAAGATACGGCGGATGCAGGAATTTCGGGGCTGATATTAAGTAGGAAGGGTCATTTCACCCTAATCTGATCGATCTGCTGACAGATTTTGTTTGGCGACGCAGGCTGAGATGCCTTCTTGGAAAGCTATCAGCACTGGATCTATTATCTTGGCCTTAATAATGAGCAGTCACCACAGTATAGACATGTTTCTGGTTGAAACTCATGAAACCCCCCCCCCCCCCATTACACTGGGTTCTTGTGTACAACGTCAATTCCTCTGAAAGCCTGTCATGGTGTAATGACTCGTTCGTTCATGTTTTTCCCCGCTCAGAGACTTTAAAGGTGGCCCATTTGCTCAAATTTCATACTGCCTTCAGCAATGCCTGACCACGTCAGCACTGATGAAGCCTACATCTCAAGGACACTCAAAAAGGTATTAAATGCATCACTGCCGACTGTAAGTGCAGCAGTTAAATATAACTTATTTAACTGCTTCTCTGCAGTGTGTAGACTTTGCAAAACAGCACTGATGTATTGCCAGAATGCTACAAGCAAACTTCATTTAAAAAAAAACCAAAAAAAAAAACCAAACAGGAAACAGCATTTTTATTCCCATCTTTTAGAAAACTTTGGGGTGTCTCGCTTGCATGTACATGTTTATTTCATGGATCTACAATTTAGGCTACGGTTTATAAAATCATGGGGAAAATGTTTACGTTGATTTTCCATACTTAAACGTCATGAATGGAAAATTCAAGACACAGGATCTGGTGCAGGCTTAAATGAAAATGTAGCTATCCGTGGTTATGTCATAGTTTTAATTCTATTTTATCTTTGCATTAGCACCACAATTTATGGTGATACAGACATCTACAGTATACAAAAAAACTGTCAAACAAAGAGAACGAGGCCTGTTTCACATGAAGAGAAGCACCCTTGATACTTTATAGAGGAAGCTTAACCACAACACTCAACACCACACATCGAGAGAGAACTGCATGCTTCTCTTTACACACACCTGCACAGACACACTCTCAAAGCTTATTTCAGAGAAAATCAGAAATACACACCTTCACCTGCTGTGGGCGTGGTTTGGTAGTAGAGGTGAGAGATCACGCCAAGGTCAGAGGTTGAGCTCTAGTTGCTCATGGGTAGAAGGTCACCGAACCACCAAGCCCAGAAACAGGGAGGAATGGACTGCAGAGAGAGAAAGACAGAGAGGTGGAGAGAAGAGGATAATAAGGAGAACGAGGGAGAAATGTTTTAGTTGAAGGCACCTCCGTTTGAAAAACAGCAACATAGTGAGAATATCGTACAAGTGTGTCAACGGGGTTGTTTGCTCTGTGAGCAGAAAAACACAGCAAGAGACGGAGACATACAGTAGCTCCAGCCTTTAGACACACCCTGTATTTACTCAACATTTGGCCTGTGCACGGCAGCTAGCTGCAGGGAGTTGACCAACCTGCAGCTCTTTCTGGGCCAGAGAACATCGACTGTCAGCATAAAGAGAAAGAGGGTTTTAGAGGTAGCAACATCCTTCAAGAACCATATGTTCCCTTATAAACTCATCCTTTTCTTCTCCTGGTTTGACTTTGCCTTTTTTTTCAGTTTTTCTTCTAGCCTTTCCTCTCTAATCAGTCTTCATCTACCTCTGGCCCAACTCTGTCAGTTCGCTACTCTTGTTCTCTCAACTTAACTGCCTTTCATCCCTCCCCCTACGTCTCTTTGTTGTCTTGGCTGTGCTTTGAAAGAAAATCATTGTTATATCAGAGCCAAACAAGTGGAGACTCAGATCCTCTTATCTGTTGATACACCCTCTGCTGCAGCAGCCCAGATCCCCATCAGCCCTGGCTTGAAAGGTGAACAAACCCAGGCATTGCCCCACACACACCTGTATGACCGGTTGGACAAGGTAGAGGAGGGGCGATGCGACCAAATTTCAGTTTCTCAATGTCTCTCTCTGTCTAGCCAACATGCACAGACACACTCTTCTGAGAATCTGGAGTGTAAGTTTGCAGCAATTTCGGGAACAACAAGGACAAGCATTTATATTTCAGGCAGCAGGTGTTGGTGTGAACCACAGGTAGAGTGTTAACAAGTGCAAATAAAAAGCAATGGTGCAATGAGTTCAGGTGGAGAGATGGTGACAAATGACTCACAGTTTCTCCTGCATTAGATTATGCAAACAAAAAAAGAAAAAGAAAGACAGACATGATACTGTTTGATAGACAGACTATTACGACACCCTTTAGCTGGTAAAATTAAGCCTGTAGAGGCTGCGTCTGTTCCTGTATGTCTGTCAAATGAATGACTAACACACACACACACACACACACACACACACACACACACACACATATATGACTTTGCTTACTTAAAAAAAAAAAAACCCAGCTTGGGGTGTGACCAGTGTGGGAAAAAAGGGAGGAAAGTGGGATGGCCTGATGAGAAAACAAGGAGTGGCTGAAAACCTATTTCACAAGACAAAGGAATTTGTACAAACCAAAACCAGGATTTGCATGCGGTATGAGGCTGACTGAAAGGAAGACATGATGTCACATACACACAGTCACACACTATCTTTTGCTTTGACTGTAGCGCCACAGAGCCATAACCTCCTACTTGAACAAATCACACACTGCTGTCCTGTACCACACATGCCTATATATGGTCACGGCCAGGACAGGGCTGATATTATCCACTACAGACAGACAGAGACGGGCAGAGTATGAGCTGCAAACAAATAAAACAAGGCAAAAGACGGGCAGTCTTTCAGGGGAGTGAGAGGGTAAACTGGAGCAAAGAGGGGGGTAGAGATACAGAAAGGAGTGCTGAGTACGAGATAAAAGCTAATCTTGCATTCCTCGCATTGTCTCCTGCCAATTCAGCACAGCAGCCCACCCACTCATCCACTGTAAAATGACCTTAGCAGGACACGGGCTAATGTCTTAGAGATCTGTGTTTAGCGTACTGTCGCAGCATTTCAAGGCAAGTTTACCGGTCTCAATCACCCAAACACAGACATACACAAACTATTTAACCAAATATCTTCTCATCTGGCACCTATCCATCATTTTAAGTCACATGCAAACACTGTCTCGCTCCTCATTTTATCTCAGATGCAGAAAATAATCATCACTAACATGCTACACGCTATCTTATTTCACTAATGAGCGCAACTGTCATTCACACAAGATAAATTAGAAACCGCGATTGATATTTCTTGGCAAGTGTACAACCGGGAATGTGATTTTAAGTGTGTGTGTGTGTGTGTGTGTTTTAACTGCAGCCAGAGGAGGGAATTTGCAGCTGTCAGTCCGGGAGGTTGGCGGAACAATAAGAAGTTTGTGCAACTGAGAGTAAGAACGCAAGTGTGAAAAGAGTTGGTGAGCAAGGAGGACATTACTGGACACATTTGAGTGCATCTGTGTTTGTATGCGTCACAGTTCATGTCACTCTTTACACACTCGTGACTTCTGCCCTCCACCCGTCTCCCCCTTTCACAGCTGTTAGTTTTGGCCTCGAAAGAGCGGCGAGTTTCGTTGAACAATGAAAACAATCAGTTAGGTCCCATTGCCACTTCCCTCCCCTTTCCCCCCTTAGCCACTTCCTGAGAAACAGGATGTTATGGATTTGACATCGGAGATGAGTAAAGGGACGCGGTGGCTACTTAAGCTCACCAAAAACCATTTCTGCTTGTACACAAAACTATGAGAGCTCATATGATGTACACTTAAATAAACCACCTCCTGATGGTTGGCTTCCTCCAACCATCAGTAGTTGTTTAAGTGGTGAAAATCCCCCATGGTCAATATTTTTATCATAAGACCACAAACCACTTCCCATTTTGCTAATATTGTTCTCCATCTACTGTTTTCTGTTCTGCTTTCATGAACTTTCGGAAGCAATCTCTGTGAACTAGCAGGACCGAATCATCACATTCATATTTCTTTTTAATAACTCACTGTATTTTGGTTTATCCCCATAGTCTAACCACTGAATCCTCATACTCTCGCTTTTTAAGAAGGAGCTCAAACAATTAGTCAGTTGACAGGCCAAATCTACTGGCAACAATTTTGATAACTGATTAATAATACAATTAATTATTTAAGAAAAATACCAAAAATTCACTGGTTCCAATGTCTCATATGTGAATATTTGTTGTTTTTCTTACTCCTCTATGATAGTAAATTGATTATCTTTGAGTTTTGAGCAGTTTATCGAAACAAAACAAGCAAGACATCACCCCTTGGGTTCTGGGAAATTGTAATTTGTCACTATTTTCTAACATCTAATCAAGAACATAATCTGCAAGGTAATCAAAAATGAAAATAATCCTCAGTTGTTGCCCTAGTTTTTTCCCCTAAGATGACAAAAAAATATCTCCAGGTAGACCACTCCAAGAAATGAAAAAGAAAAGCAGCAAAATCACATTTAAAATAAAAGAATAGAAATTGCTAAGAAACTAAGAATGGATTGAACCGTTTTTAAATCATACATGCAGCCATCATTCACTACATGGACTTTGTCCAATAACATGTAAAATTACTATCAGCAGCAAAGCACTGTGGGCTGTGGCAACAAACAGTCTAAATGTCAAACATAGTGCCTTGAGGTCAACAATACACACTCCTCAAACATCTGATCGAGCCCTGACACACCACGAGTCACATATCTCCATCTGATTCTGCAGCCATCAATCAGCATGACTCAGTCAGCCCTGTCAGAAGACATCTGTGATCGTACGCATATGTAACCAACAATACAGCCTTTGTCGACTTAATGAAACTCTAGTTAATGCAATAAGCGCCTACACCTGCCATCAGCAGCAAGATCTCCCACTGAAGCAACACATTCATAGTCAAAATGCACAGCTGCTCACGCACCTCGAGGTAACTCACACTGCAGTTTGCTCATAAGTCAGTTTGATGCCACCGGCAGCTGGTTTAAGCTGAGCATGGCTTGTAATGGGATTGAAGCTTTAGCCCACTAATCCACTTACCTCCTAACACATACACACGTTAAAATGCACGCACATACGTAGACACACACAGGTTAGGCCCTCTGAAGATTAACCTGCACACCTCAGACACAATTGCAGTCGGCGTTGGGAGCATGCATCAACAGTCAAACAATGACTTGGAGACAAGAAGTCAGGAAAGGCTGATACATGGGTGTTTATGGTCACCCATGGTGTTATTAGTGGTGGCACCTGCAGCACATTAAACAAGCTACAGCCCAGTGATACCTACACACATACTGTACAAACATAAACCAGGATAGTCCTAAAGCCCACAGGGAAGGCACTTACCTACACTGCAATATGTGTCCAGCATGTAACCAGTGTTTACAAGGAAAAGGCTAGTTTACTTGTTCACACTCAAGCTGACGGTTATCCCCACCCAGGTGTTTTCCTACCAAAACAAGTTCACACAGGACCCACCCAACAGGTTCACAAGCTGACAAACTTCAAATCCCTGCCCGTGTGACAGACTACAAACTGGAAGACCACCACCCTTTAACACAGACTCAAATACACAAAACAGGCTCAACGTATAAAATGTCTTGTCAAACAAGTTGCGAGGTTTCCAATTACCTTAAACTACACTCTTCTCTCCAGGGCTCCTAAGCAATAATAACCGTCGAGGTGATGAAATCTACTAATCTGCTTAAACTGATAAAACTGCTTCCGACAGAAAGACGCTTAAAAACGAGACAACTAGGTCTAACCACGGTAAATATATGACTAGAGAACCAAACCCGATCTACTTCAGTGTTGTAAATCCGCCTGACCGTCACGTTGTCGTGTCAGTTTGTATTCCCTGTTGAACTCCTCTCCTTTCCGTGAACAATCTGCTAACAGTTAGCATTTCCATGATCTAGCATAACCCCACAGGACTGTCATGAATTTATTTGCAAACGTAATATAGCAATCTGGGGCAGGAGCGACGCGCAGAGATGGCAGCATTTAGCTAACAATAAGACGAACTCTCACGAACAAAAGACTCTCGTATATGAGCATTGGGTTACTCGGTACTTGTGCTAACGCTACTGCCCAGATAAATGACAGTGTTGGAGATCAAATCAGCTTTGTTGGCAAGAATGCTCGCTCAGCACCGGTATGACCTGGTTTGGCTGTCTTGCTACGTTAGCATCACAATAACCCACATAGCCTACTGAGAGCGGTGCCAACAACCAGTCTAGCGTTAGCATAGCAAGCACAGATTAGCCGCAAGAGCTGGAGTTAGCGTGTGTTCAACTAAGCGGCATTTTACGCTAATTGTGGACGGTATTCTCTGTTTTAGCCGTTGGTATCAATGGCTCTTTTTAAATCAGTTACAACAGTGTGCACGGTAGGAAACGGAACCGCGGGAACCGTATTAACTTTTAACGTTAGCATCGTTAGCTAACGTTAGCCTAGGAGAGTCGTGTTGCTGATCAGTCGATGATGTGACCACTCCTTGCCAACGCTGCAGTGCACCCACTATCTTGTGAAGAACAAAAACGCGGCCCCAGCTATATCAACCACCTGGTAACATTTATGAATTGACTCACCTGCTTGTGGAAAACCTGCCCCGACCCCTTCTAGACTATTCCGTTTTCTTTAGTGTTTTCTCCCCTCTTTTCCCCTCCTTCCCTGGGTTCTGGGTCAATCTCGTTAAAGACGAAGCGACATCACCGAGTTTTCTATCTGAGAGGGCGGGATCAACAAGCGGGCTTTACCGTAAAGACGGCGCACACTGAATTCCTCTTCTCACACAGGTGTTCACAAGCTTCTAGACAGGCCCTCAGCCAGACTGGGAATAAAGCCCTTGTATTCCTGCCAGGATAAAACACACACGGACTGATATGAGCAAGCCTATGATTATAAAAGTAGGAGTAGGGGAATTTAACTTCTGTTGCAGTAGTTGAATAAATAGGCGACCTCCCACCGCCCCCTCTCTCCTCCCATTTATTTCCGTCTGTCGCTCCCTCTCCTCACATATACACACACTGATGTCATTTCATTGATTGCCCAAGAACAATGGCCTGAGAGGAAGCAGCATTTCTTGGGGAAGTACAACAACAGCATTCCACACCAACACGACAAAACTATTGGCACATTAAACCACTACCAGTGACCATCACATTCTCCGCATGTGCCTGATCAGCAAATAGACTGTTGGCAAAGAGCATCTGCAATTACATGATTTGTATGAATCATGCTTGACCACTAAACTATTTAGGGATCACTACATGACTGTAACTCCAAAGCACCATTTAAGTGTTTTCTCTTATTTTGACAGCTTTTACAGTAATTATTGTACTTTTAGTCCAGTCTATTAGTGTTTAATATATTTCTGACTTTAAAGACCTTTGGGTGAAATCAAAGCCAAACAAGTGGAAGCCTGATAAACAACACTTTAGTGTGGGCAGGGTGGAAAGAGGAACAATGCAAGGAATTTCCCCCAGTTTCCTTATGAGTCCCCCCACACTGCTACACTATGAGTAAACCTGAGTCACAATAATCACTGGGAACAAAAACAATGCTGCACTCTAGAGGTGCAACGTGATAAGAGACTTGTCAGAAATGGAAGCTGTTTAAAAAATTGATATTTATTCACAATTCCATATCCAGATTATAAATCCACAGACAGAATTGATTATTGCCCAGTCTGAAACTATCTGGGAAGTACAAAAAGAGGAAAAGAGAGCTGAACAGTGGAGGTAGTTTGCTTTTTAAATGAATCACAAGCACACACACGTATACAAATTAAAGATGGGCAAAAGCCACTCACACTTTTAATCCCTAATAAATTATTATGTTCATATTGCTAAATCCAAGTCTGAAGTTTAGTCGGTGTATCTGGGATGTGAGATATTGCACTTTTGTACCGACAGGGCTGTTGCATCAATGTGAATACCTTAATTTGTCAGGCGTTTCATTAATTGGATTAGCCAAACAGAGACGTTTCGTTTCATGTTTTTTAACATAAAAAATAAACTGTTTCTCAAACATTATAAATAAACTCTCTTTCTTGAGTATTTATTATTTCACAATATATATCGATATTGTGATATAAAACGATACATTTTATCCATATCACCCATCCCTAACTGTACCATATTTCTTCTTTACTTCAATGTCACTGTCCATGTCTCTGTCCATTTTAGTGTCCAAATCTGCATCTCTTGCACGCTTAGCCATCCCCATCCCTCTCTGCCCTGCACAGGGTTTCCTCCAGTAACGATGGGAAAGACTCCCATGGTTACAGTTTACAAGTCAAGATGGCAACTGCGAGAATCACTAATAATGAGCGTAATTTACACACTGAATGATCAAGCATTGAGCTACAGATGTATAATATGCGGAGTTGGTCGTGTGAGTGTAAATAAAATAGTGAGCATTTACCAAATTCAAATTAAATTAAGCTACTGCATATTTTTTCTTGAATGATGAATGAGGCATAACAAGAGGCACCCAAGTTTATCTGCTTTCCAGACAGTATAAAACATTTCACTCTAGCAGTTCCTTGAACCAGGGAAGAGAATAAAAAAAGGCATTTTCGTTTTGAAGGTTGTTTTCCTATTGCTGGTTTTCCTAGAATTAAAAAGGATGTAACAGTCCACTGATTTTACTGGGAAGTTGTCAAGATATACATTGGTGTACTTGTAGGTTATTAAGTACATTTGACCTATGACAAGTTCCTTGTGCAGTGGCAAAACTAGAAACACAGAAGGACAAGACCATGATACTGCTACAGGAAACAAAGTTTTCCCAAAATACACAATGTGGCACAAGTGTCGGTAAAAGTGACATGCTGAAAAACGTTAGCATCTTTCATGGTCAGAGCACTTCGTTACTGTTGTGTGTGATCATGTGCCTGCGCAGGTTGCTGGGGTTGTTGAAGCTGGCGGTGCACTGATTGCAGGTGTACGGCTTCTCTCCAGAGTGAGTCCTCAGGTGGATCTTCAGGCTGCCGTTCTGCGTGAAGCGTTTCCCACACTGCGTACAGGCGTACGGCTTCTCCCCGGTGTGAATGCGCATGTGGATGCTCAGTGTGGTCTTGTTGACAAACGACTTGCCGCAAAAGGAGCACAGAACGGGCGACTCCCCGGTGTGACTTGCCCGGTGTACAATCAGGTCTTCACGGGTGAGGAAGCGCTCGCCACAGAAGCTGCAGTCCAGGGATTTGTTGACGGTGTGGGGAAAGACGTTCTGCTGCTGGGGGAACTGGCTGACATGACTGGGGTGCCCCACATGACCATCAGCTCCTACAATTGGTGCTTTTATTGCAGGATTCAATGCTGTTGAAGCCATTTGAGTGGAATGATTTCTTTCCAGTTGGCTGTTTCTTGCCAGTCCAACACTGTTATCCTGCATCCCTCTCATCGGGGCTCTGTCATTGGCACAGGTGGTGAAATTCAGGAGAGTGTCATGGGTGACGTTGTGGTCAGGAGACAGAGAGCTAAAAGCCTGGAGTTCAGAGGCAGTGAAGAGGGCGTCGCTCTCCTCCTGAAGAGGCCCTTCCCCGCGTCCGTGAACACTCACAATTCTCAGCTCCTCATGATTACCTGTCAGACAGGAGGACTCTGTGGCAACACCTGCCTGCGTACTGTGGTTTCCAAAGTCATCCTGACCTAAAAAGATAAACCACAAAATGACATTACAAGTCAGGGTTTGTGCGCATGAAACGTACGAGTCACAGTCAAATTCTTGGCAAAAAAAGGACATACTGTGTATAAAGAAGCTAAAAGTAGCTTCAGCAAGGTCTACGTGTTATTGTCAAGTACTGACTAAAAGTTGAAATAACGAGGACAGTGATGTCTGCCCAAAATGCCCCTCCTCAAGTGCTGAACTTTAAACAGCTATGTGTCATGCCATTCATCGTGTTTTAATGCACACTGTCTTGTGTCTTATTCATTGACATCCTACATGACATATGCTTCAATATATTGAAGCATACAAGGAGAAAGCTTGTATAATAAGATTATTTACGTATAAAAATAACATCACCAGATTTGGGATATTATTCATTTATTAAAATAAGATATTTTACATTTTTAGTGATGATGATCCATCTTGTCAAAGTGTGCAGTGTTTGTAAATGTTAAATTGTTTCGCGTTTTCCAGAAGAGAGAGGGCAGATTAGTTTTGAATCACATTCCTACAGCTGTGACAAACACGTATATATTTAGAAAGTATATTTTCTGCTAATATGTTTTCATATTCATAATTTATGTCAATAAATCTCCTGAAAAACCAACAACTAATTTGTACAACTAAGTATTGTCTGTGTAGCCACTGTAGTAACTGACAATTACGTATTACATGATTAAAAACAGCCGACTCACCTACAACTGGCCCACATCCTCCAACGTCATCTTCATCTTTGATCAGGATGACATCTGGGCTCTCCACATCTGCACACTAACAAGTAAGAATACACGTGCATGAGCAAACATGATTTCAAACAAAACTATTAGTTACTGAACGTACATGTCCTGTATTTACCTTCACGTGAGTGGCCGAGGAGGAAGTCTTGTTCTCTGATTGTAGAGAAATAGAAGCAGCTTCCACAACAGTCTTTTGAGCCACTGGTGGCTTAATGACAACTGGAGGAAAGGAAAAGACATCGTTTCAGGACCAGTGATGGTGATAGATGAGTAGGAGGGCTTTCCATATCAGCTCATTTGCAGTCTGAATTCTGACAAGACAAATCTGTTGCGCTGACTCAAATGTATGAGGCTTTGCAGTGGATGCTGGTTTTGTCTTGTGATCACTTGTTTGAAGCAATGGCAGTGGTAATGAACTGGAAAGGGTTTAGTCAAAGAATTTATGGTGAACAAGAGCTTTATCTGATTGACAACTGATCACGATATTACTGAGAGGCGTCCAAAACAACTTGTTGTGAGTCACTTTGGACAAAAGCATCTGCCAAATAAATATAATGTAATATAATTTTTCATCACACACTCTCTCCACTATATACTGTATATAATATCACTCTATATACTTTTACCTATATAACTAGAATGAGCATTTTCTGAAGAAAATACATGCGATTGCTGATGCTGCTGCAAGATGCTTCCCCATGGGGCACCTGTGTACCAGGTATTATTTCTTTAGCATGTATAGTATTTGAGATATTGATGATGTTATGCACTTTCCCATAGACTACCATTCAAAAATAAAATCATTAAACAATTAATATTGAATGAACTATAACAGATATCAAAAGGCTGAACACAAGCAACAATCTCCTAAATATGCTGAACATGTTAGAGGTGGAAGCATGTTACTAAACATAGTGAAACACGTCCATCACAGTTGGACACATTGGAGAAGATGCAACCAGAGAATCGTTGGTATTTTTGCTTTTGATTATCAAAATAATAACTACAACTAGTCATAATGACAATTAACATACTGTACCTCCAAAATAGGACTGGCCTGCCTCAAAACCCCTTTCACAATACCAATAACCTCTTTGAGCTTTGACCAGTAATAACTTTTCTAAATTCAAATTTAGAAATTCAAAATTCAAAATTTTGCCACTAGTTATTTAGCTAGCATTTTGACTTGTGATATATTGATTTTGAGATAGATATATTCATTGATTTGTGAGGAATTAAAGATATATTAAACTGAAATAATGACTAGTCACAACTGAGATATCTGAGAAAGCAAGTTAAACTAGTTTTAATTTAAATGGACGTACATAAAACAGAAGCGTACATATTTCTTTACTGCAGATTAAATAAACTCTAAACACTCTAGCTAGCCAGAATATAATTGGAGACATTTTAAATCACCAGGTCACTCTTGCCTTGTAATTTTGACTTTAATTGCTCTTTTCAATTCTATTTCTATTGTTGTTTCTATTCTTATTTTGATCTTATATACGTTTAATTATTTATTTTTTTAATTTCTCTATTTATCTGTATGTCCTTGTGCTGCTGCAACATCTGAATTTCCCCTCTGGGGATCAATAAATTCTTTTCTTAAATGAGCATTTTGACAGCCAACATGTAATTAGAGATATTTTGAGTTAGCCTTAATAATTAACTTAAACAACTACCTGTATTAAACTAGTCATAATAAAGTTAAACATGTCATGTAAAGTGAATCAGATCAGGCTCATATTTCATAAACTGATGACTGACCACCTTCAGGGCACGAGGGCAAACCACTGAAGCCGTGACGCATGTGTCACGTGATAAGCAGCCGTAATTTATTAGCAGTTTATTGACAGCTAATCTTTTTCCTGTTTTTTTTGTACAAAACCCATTAAAGCAACTATTTTAATTAAAATAAAAAACAACTGCTTTTGACAAAAGTGACTCCTCCTGCATGAAGAGGAGCGTTACTTGTTACTCGAGTATGAAGTGTGTTAAAAGTGAAAGTAACGTTACTCGTTACCTTGTGATCTAACCCGTGGTTTGGTGATATTTCCTCTGATCGGGGAAAAGCGGCTGGCCGGCCGGTTCGACCTGGTCTGCAGCCTGAGGGAGAAGAGCTCACTCCTCGTCACCTTCATCCTCATCCTCAGGGCTTCGTTTTCCTTCAGGCTCTGGGTTAAATGCAGGCGGAGAGACGCCGAGCTCTCCGAGAACAGCTGACTGATTTCCGTCACCGCCGCTTTCACCAGCACGTCCATTATGGACAGAAGCTGGGACTCCAGGTTCAGGGTGCCCGGCGGCATATCTGTAGACATGTTTCACTTTGCTGCCGCCGAGAATTATGTTGGAAAAAAGCGCGACACAGTCGGTGGGTTAGCTTACAAAAGGGGCAACACAATGGTCTTTCCGGTAGCATGACGCTGGGTACCGTAACTACTAGAAAACAGGGGCAGTTGTGATCGATGTTTTGCTGGTTCACTGCTTCTTATTCTGTATGTTAAGTGTCGATGTTTTATTGATATATAATAAATCCTTAACAATTAACCTGGGCTCAGATATCGACTAGCAATAATAATCAGCAGATTAGCTTAATTAATATAGCCTAACTGACAGATATTAGAGGCTAACTAACTAAAGAGTTCACTACATTTACATTCATTTTTATTTAGTTTGAATATTTTATTAATTTTTAGTTGTTATTTAGTGTTAGTGCTTATAATTAAAGACCTGTCAGTCGGTGGGGAGTACAGCTTATCCATTGCTGTTAGTGTTGGGGCAACTCTTTTCTTTATAGACCCGAGAACTATACAACAGATTTACAGTTTTAAATGAAGTGGTGTTTATTCATTTTGAATAAGTTCATAAAAATCTTTGCAGGCAAAATGTCTCACAGATACAGTAATTCATAACCTTATAAGTTAGTTTTGTCACATACTTTCATTGTATTATACTTTATACTGAACACTTCAGCTTTATGTTCTCCAAACAAACATATGCAACAACAATGCAGTGAATGAAAATCAAAGAAAAAAACACAGCACAGTATACTTTCAAACATACAGCTAACTGTAACATCACATTGTGTCTCTTTACTGAGCCAGTAGTCAATCCAACACCAAACTAAGACTTACTCATCGTAGTACCGAAACCATCAACAATCTTTTTGGTCTTTTCAGTCTTTCTGTTTGCCGTCAGTATTTTTCTAGGCCTCTGTCTCGACTAACACTCCTCCATCTCCCTCCATCTCACAGATGTTTGGTGCGTTTTCTTCCTCGCCAGTTCCCTCTGTCTCTGTAGCATCTCCCTGTTTCTCCCCCTGGCTCTCCATCGTCCTGTTCTCAGCAGACTCTCCCTCGTCCTTCACCGGTGACACCTCCCCTGCTGCATCTTCTACTTTCTCTTCTCCCTCGTTAGCAGCCTGGTCTTTCTCCTCCTTCTCTTTGTCCTTCCTCTCTTTCTCTATTTTGGAGAGGCTGTGGCAGAGGGACTGGACGTATGTGAACACACACATGGGGTCTGGGTTGTTACCCATCATGATCATGTCATCCACTTCCAGAAGAGGGCAGCAGTCGGCCAGGGACCTGCCAAGGAGTGAAGTGATGGGAGGAAGAGGAAGGAAAGGAGAGAACTGAGGTGAGACAAAGCAGTGACATTTAGTAACTACTTATTGAAAGAGGGAGTCCTGCCCCTTTCACGGATTTGTTTGTATGGTAATTTTAAATGTGCCAGCTAGGAATCAATGGAGCAACATTGTCATGGTAGCGAGTAAAATTTGGTGAGCAGTAGCCTTCTGTGACAGTTGCTTATTTAGACATCCAGCAGTTACGGAGCAACATTATCATTCATTTGAAGTTGTGTTTCTGTCTAATATTCACTCTCTTTTAGCTTAGCTTTTAGCTCTACCAACTCCTGAGGGAAATATCTGGCTCTTTAGCTGCAAAATGCTCCACTTTCTTCACCAGCTAGTCGCTAACTGTGTCTGTCTGCCGTTTGGTGCTGGACAGGTAGTGTACAGAGGGATTTTAGAGCTTTTTCCCCTGAAAATGACGCTATGAGAGCAGTGAGAGTGAACCAAAACAGTAAAGTTGTGGGTCAGACAGCTGAACAATGTGCTGAAACTCCATAAAGCCGAAGGGAGCTGCAGATTCGGGTGATAATTCTCTGTACATTCATCACTACGAGCGACCCCTTTCATTGTCACATTGTTTTAATTCTAATACACTAAAAACTGCCGCTTGGTTCCCCGTTTAGTACTTTATCTTATCCCTGTTCTTATTGTTGCAGTTTTTCTTTGCTTTTATTACAGGTACCTTTGATTGCATTATGTATTGTGTGTATAGTACCAGAACTTATAATGTCCTCAGTTGTCTTATTGGGATCTTATTGTGTTAATGTTTCATGTTTTTATGCTGTTTTGCTGCAAAACACATTTCTTCTTGTGGGACGATAAAACATCTGAACTGAACTGAGGGAAGAAATGAAGTAGAGACTAGAGTATTAAATACTCCATACTCTGCAGTTTGGAAGGCCAGAGTGAAGTTTTTCTCCCTCTCCTTTGGATTCAGGGAGCTGTAGTCAAAAGCATCAGGAAAGAAACGATGGATCAGAGCGCAGAACGCCAGCCCATCACACCAGGACGACGAGAAGTTTTCTATGTTGACACCCTGAAATGTCAGAGGACAGGAAGATGTCAACTGAAAAGATGGACCGCGGCTTATTTGTATTATTTTGTAAATTCTCTGATCCCAAATCCAGACGGCAAATTTGGAAATTTGGTGCATCTGAAGAAGATTCTGTGTTGAACTCACCTCATAGTTGCGAGTCTTGTTGCGACACCACTGAAGCATCTTCTGTTTGATTGAAGCTCCTGTAGCCATAGCTGTAGATGACTTCTGAATCTTGAAGTTGCGGGGTATTGGTGTCCTAAAAAAGTCACAATATTGCACAGTTTCCTTCATCAGATCATATTTTACTGTCACTCTCTTGAGTGAGCTGGGTATCACACAATGACTTACTCTGGTGCACCTTGCTGGAACTTGGCAATGATGTCGTTTTTAGCGGATGCTCTAATAGAGCGTGCAGAGGGTCTTGGTCGGGAGAGAGAAGAGGAGGGAGGACCACTCTTTCTTTTGGGCTTCGCTTGCTTTTCTACCTCCTTATCCTTTTCTTTGTCTTTCGTCTCTACATCCACTTCCTTGACTTGTTTTTTCTTCTCTGCCCCTTTTGCTGCCTTTTCATTCACATCTTTTTCTGCTTCTTTTGCCTTTTCCTCTGTTTTCCTCTTCTTTTTCTCTTTGTTTTTGTCCTTCATCTCCTCTCCATCGCTGCCAGTCTCACAACTCTTGACCTCTTCCGCCTGCCCGCCTTTCTTGTCTTCCTCCCTCTCTCCCTCCCCATCTTTTTCTCCACTCGTCGCTTCAGGATCTTTCACGTCAACATCAGTGGAGGCTTTGTCTTTATCTTGTCCAGCCTCTTCAGCGTCACCTTCAACATGCTTTGATGCAGTAGTCTGGAGCTTGTCTGTATCTCCAGCGCTGGCCTCCTCTTCTCCTCCCTGGTCTGGTACTGAATCCTCCTCCCCCTTCTCCCCCACCTCCATTACCCCCTGACCTTCCACTGCTGGGGGCTCTCTCCCTGGGTCTTTACTCTCCTCCAGCTCTGGCTCATCTGTCTGGAGGACAAGCAGCGTAAAAAGGAGTTTAGTTATGAGTCAGATCCATCTGCAAAGACTATCTGGTTACAAAGCTTCGTCACATTCACACTTGCACATCTATTTCTAACCTCTACATCTGTTGACAAACACGCCTTAACTTTCTGCATCTTTTACAGTTTCTACATTTGAAATTTACTACTAATTCACGTTCAAATTTAATTTTAATTTAACATGATAACAAGTAAACATTCTCTGTGAGAACTGAGTAATTTATCTTTAGAGGAAAGCCATGGGATGTGGTTGAAAGTTGTACCTTTATTGTGCAACTTTTTTTCAAGCTACTTGTAAATATTTGTGGATTATCTTCAATACTTGTTTATTTTTATGGTTGAGTCAATATATATATAGACAATATGTCCAGATTTTTACCTTGATGGTTTGAGGATATTGGCTTGTCATGTACTGTAGTTTCCATTTCCAATATGATCGTTCTCCCTTGGCCACGACTATGTTTCTGGTTTAAGTCATTGGCCAAATGGGAGACTAAAACATTTTTTTTTTTTTTTGTTTTTCTAAATGTTGATAAGATGATGTATCTTATCTTATGTATCATGTATGTAAGAGGAGCTCTACATCACCTGTTCACTCATCAGTGTGTCACATGCAAATCATTTACAATAAGCCTGACTGACCCATGGGGGAAGTAGTACAGCTGTAGCTCAGACCACGACCTCTGCCTCACCTCATTCATTCATTAATCTGGTGACAATCTTGTTTGAATTATTAAGAACATGACTTCTGTTTGAAATGTAACATTATGTAAGATGTACTAAAATTAGCGTCCACGCTTTACTCTGGGGATATCATGGTCCTCGAACCAAAGAGCTTAATGTAATGTGAGACCAGAAGCTCTACTCTGGGATTTGTATCTCACTTATTTGAATGCGGCTGAGAGGTTGAACTTTCAGATGGAAAATTTGCCTTTTGTCGTTTTTAAATTTTTAAATCTGAAACTAAAATACAGGTCAACGTCACACCCAATGAAAACTTTGTAAATCCCCAACTAATCAAAGAACAAAACCCCTTTGGCTCTCTATATTCAAATACCATATTAAGTGGTTTCTTATGCCACAAGTGCTATTAAATAATTTGAGGAAGGAAAGGTGTCATCAGTCACTTGAGGGTCATATAATTCTTTTGAAACTTTTCACTACTAAAATCTTAAGTGATTTCAGATCTCGTCTAGACAAAATGTGGCATACATATATTACATATACTGTACATATAAATACACTGAAATAGTGTATATCTAGTAAAATATCTGTATTATGACCTAGTGCAGGAACAGTCACACCAGGTCAGGCCTTTCAGTGGTGACTCATCAGAGGGAATAGGAAACTCAATGGTGTGTGTTTGTGTGCGCGCACAAGCGTTACTTTGCATGACCTGTGTGTCTCTGTGTTACGTTCTTCAGCCAGGAGTAAGAACAGGTGTAGCACAGCCTCTCCTCCCCTGCTGTCCAAACACAACACCTGCCATGGCCACAAATACATGTACTGCCAATTCCTGGTACGGATCGTAGCACCAGTCATTGTGGGTTTTTACAAATGTGAAAACCTTTATGCTGCAATTTAATATAACATGTAAAAGCACAGACCTGGTTGTTGTTGTTAGTGTCAGTCTGACTGGTCGTCTCTGTAGACCCAGATGTCTCCTGGCTGGGTGATTCTCCATCCATGATGTCCAGAAATGTCTGTTTATCCACTGGATCAAAGGTCAAATCTGACTTTTTTTTAAAACTAATACCTCAGGACTCTTAAATGAACCCTTCTATCTTCCCTGGAAAGTTTTCATTCGGTCAAAGGTGAATCCTCCGTACAGGAACCCTTCTTAGTGCCTCACTCTCTGCTTCTCACTACTCTACTCTCCCTCTCTGTCAGCACTGCCCCGTGGTTGTGATCTGTGTGTTGGTTTGTGGATATCCGCCTTCGCCCCCGTTCACCCGACACCCCCACCCTCTGCTTTGTGAGGATTCCTATGCTTCTTTATCTGACCTTTCGAACAACACAGGGTCCCAAAATAGAGTCTCGGTGACACAGGCGCAGTCCAACGGGCCAGACAGCTGTGTCTGCTGTGGAAACCGTGGCTGTACACACACATATAATACAGACGCGGGTGTACGCATGCAGTCCATTAAACATGCTTGTGCTCAGAGACACACAATCTGCCTCTAGCTCTTAATATAAAATGTTGATTTGGATGCAGTTTTGTAGTGCTGGTATGTTCGAATGAGTGCAGATGTCAATCAATCATATTTAAAGTAATTGTTTGACACTTTGGGAAATACACCTATTCACTTTATTGCCAAAAGGAACTTCATTCATTAAAAGTGAATGAGAGAATTACACTTACTGTTGTCAGAGATGTAATAAATTGTCAGATACTAAGAACTCAGGTAGCACAAAGGGTAGAAAAAGACCTCACCTTGAGTGCTGCCCTTAGCGCTTAACACTTTTTAATTCTCATGTTTCTCCTGATACACGCTCCTGTTCTCTCCTCAGTCTGATTTCCAATGATTTCTCCCTCTGTCTGCCTTGCTTTCAGTGCAGCTTTAATCCTGTAGCTCCAAACTCCAAGTGATATTGGGAGTTGTCTTCAATAAAAAACTTCACACATTTTGTAATTTTCTTTCTTTATCTGTTCTCCCATTTGACTTTCCCTGTCCATCGTTACCTAGCTTCTCTACAAATGGTTTTCTTCTGTCTGTCTATTTTTTTTTACATATAAAGTAGATCCATGGTTAAACAAGACTAGTTCAGCTTTTCAACCTGGCGTTCCTGGCTGAACAATGTATCTATTCATTCAACACAAAACAGATGGTTTTAAAAATAAACGTCTATCTTTATTCCCACTCTGTCTGTCATTATCTTCTCCGACCCCCCCACATCCTTCTCCTCCTCCTCCCTTTAGTATAAGTCTTGGGGGCTGTAAATATGTCAGCGCCTTCTTGTGTATCTGTCCCACTCCCTCCCGCTCATTGCCCAATCATTAAAGCACAATATGCATCTGTTGCACTTTGTATATTTGTAAAACCAGAGGACTTGATACTATTAAATGGGAAAAACAAAGAAGATGTTAAGAGATTTACATGTAGGCTGTTATTAAGAAAAGGATGATGGATGACACAACAATGATAGTGGGTTTTTGTGTTACTGTGTGTGTGTGTGGCCATGGGTGGAGTCAAATGATAAAATGTTAAAGCTGCTGTGTGATTATCATTGTAGTTATTTTTGCCACCATTTAGGGATCATCTCAAATTATTGTCTTTACTTTGAATGAAGCTTCGTGCCAGTCATTTCTCCTTATCTGAATGTGTGTGTGTGTGTGTGTGTGTGCCTGTGTGAGTCCACAACAGAGGCTGCCTTGAATGCCTAGCTTTATAATGTGTTGTGGTTAACCACTCTTCCTGTTGTCTTGGACTAGATGCATAAAAGTGGCAGCATCCTGGTATGAGGTAATTGTTTTTCACTGTCTCACAAACTTTTGTAGACAGGTCAAACAAAGAGGGAAGCTACAGATAAAAAGCACCAGCTCAACTTGTTGTCAATGTTCTTAATGAATTATTAATAATTATGAACTCATCATGCACTGCCCACAAAGCTACAGGCAGTTATAACTGTTTGACTTTGGCGTGGTTTGATCTGGAGTCTGACGAGGTTTGCAGGTTAAGGTGGTTTTGGTATTTTAAGAGAGATGATGATCTTGATCCAACATCCAAATGTCAACTAAGCAACAGCAATGTGCATAGTCAAATTTTAGTTATAAATCAAAGGAGTACAGTGCAGTTGTTTGACCCTGACGTGACTTGAACACGCAACCTTCTGATCTGGAGTCAGACGCGCTACCATTGCGCCACAAGGTCTTGCATTTCAATCTGAAGTGGTACTTTTTGGAACTGGAACTTTTTGGACAGATAACTGTATGGTATGGGAGCCAGTTAAAACTGAAAGGAGAAAGACACAGAGAGGAAGCGTTAGCACAGTTTGTTTGTCAGTGTTCCTGCAGTAACAAGCTGTATTGGCACTTTAAAGTGATGCCCCACAAGTGCAAAGGCGATCACTGCAGCAGGATTCAACTCTGACGCATTGTGTTTTTTGTTCAAACAAAATTCCATTCACCTCCATTGTATTGAGGTGAAGGCTGAAATCTTTGATGTGGCTATCTCTAAACCTGGGCAAACACAACACATCTTTAGTTATTTTGAAGTGAAAAACAATCAGCCTTTCCTGTTTAAAAATGAGTTGAATTTGTAGTCAGAAGTGATTTATATTAACCAGAAAACCTCTTAAATCATATTCTGTTTATTACACAACTGATATCGCGTAATTCTGAACAATATGGGGGATGTAGCTCAGTGGTAGAGCGCATGCTTTGCATGTATGAGGCCCCGGGTTCAATCCCCGGCATCTCCACATTTTAAGTTGAATGTTCTGTATAAAACCAAACTGAGGTCAGTGATCATAACTGCTTGTGGCCTCGTAATCAGTGTGAATCATTAAAGATGACGCCAGACTTTGCTCGGAGGCTAATAAACATCACTAGCAGGTGAACCAGCTATGTCAGCTTTATACACCACTGCAGAAGTAATATTGCTCAATTACCTACTTTTATTTATTCATTTGATTATTTATTTTTATGTTAATTTCAACATTTATTTAGGCTATGTAAAACTATTTATTTAGGCCTATTATTTTACTTATTTAAAAAAATAATTATTTAATTTATTTCAGGATTTCTTTATGTATTTATTTATTTATTTTTTGATGAGCAAGCCATTTTTGGGACAGAGAGAGGAAGAAAGACGCAGTGATAAGTGTCCTCCATGTTTATTATGTCTATTTGCGTTTCCGTCTGCTGAGACCATAAAGCGCAATTTTTATGGCTTGTTGTCTGAGGCGCACACTCAGACCTCTCCAAAAACGAAAAAAGAAAGCTTTCAATTTTCTTTCACTTTGATAAACCTATGTAGGCTACGTTTTATAATGGTGCAGATTTACATAAAAATAAAAGTCGTCTGCAAGTTCTTTTTCAGTTAAATAGGCTACCTGTATCAGCAGGAACAAGTGCGTTATATCTGCAGTCTACAAATATAATTTGATACACGGCTCGCACAGCGTGGGGACAGTCATTCATTTAAGTCTTAGCCTAATTAATTGATTAATTAATTGCTTTTACCTTAAACAAATCTCCAAACCTCTTTTCCTCTGCATGATCAACAAAAGGTCTGTCGTGTCAGCAGGATTACTACAGGGTAACTGAATTTAATCAACCAATCAAAAATGGTAAAAAAAAAAAAAGATTAACTTTCCGTTAATCTTAATGGCTATCATCGTTTCAGCTCTAATAATCAGGCTTTGATTCAAAATCATAAATCTCAAATAAAATAAAATCTTTATTATGATTATTCATAGTCTTTATTATAAAATAACGATAAAACCCAATATTATTTTCCTTGATTAGAGCCCATATCAGTAACTTTTCACTGGTAAACATGGTGATGAGGACTGACGTGTTTAGCTGCTCCTATAAAAGCAGAGGCCACAATTCTATCATTTCTTTCTGCACCTGAGCGCTGACAGGAGCTGACCTCTTGACAAAGTGAAACTCTTCAACTGTGGAACAAGTGTTTTAATTAAGAAAACATCTCTGTTGAACTACTAACACCTGGAAGTGAGAAAGCAGCTTTAGCAGTGACTGAAAAATGGCCTCCTCTGGTTTACGCCGTCAGAAACACCTGCTGACTATTGGCATCCTCCGTTTGCTGGATGACCGCTATGGTAAAACACCAGACACTAGACCACATATTTGCTCTATATCATCATGAAATACAGCATAATATAAGATAATACATAAATAAATACAATATTTATAAATATGAATTATTCCATTTTGTTTTTTTGTTTGAAAATATTTCCCCAGAACAGCAGAAAAATATTAAACCTGCATTAAACTTGTTATATCGGTGTAAAATAGTCATAGATGATGGATTTTACTGAGATAGCACGTGACAGGTGAAAAAAAGTATGAATATTAATGTAGTGATTGAGGAAAAACTTTTGAGGTTGTGCAGGGTCGTCGAGTTTAACATTGAAAGTATAGGACAAAGATGGCGACTGGGCCATTTTTTGAAAAATTGTGTATGTTGCACGCGCCATGGAGACGACGTCAGATTTTGGAACTGTCCAGAGGCAGACGTCTGACGTCAGTGTGGTCAACCTGGGCCTGTTTGTTTGTATGTGGATGACTGAGTTAGCTGGAAAAGTCTCTGTAGATACTCATGTACAGTATTATTATGGGCTTAAACAGACTATTGCTTCATTAACACGACAGTTTAGGGACGTTAGATTTGAATGTGAATGCAGTAAATGTGACCAAACGCGATCTTGATCACTTAAGTCCCTCAGTTTTCTTATTACTGTCATAATGTGCCCATATGTCAGATAAAGATATAACATAAATATTATGGTTTGTATTCATTTATCACAGTTAGACATATGCTGCACTTACAGCCTGTTTGAAACATTGAGTTTAGATGTTAATTACTCTGAAGTCTCTGCACAGCACACCAGTCAACATGTATGTTTTTAAATATGCTAAAAATGTTTTTTTTTTCTTTAAGATACTTAGGTTTTTAATTAAATGAGTCTACTAAATTACTTTAGGCAAGACCACTGCCTCATAGTGAAAGTTGCATTTTCATCTTTTGATCTGATTTTAAACATCATGTAAATAAAATTATAGAAATGAACCATCTTTTACATTTTATTGTAAGAGAGGCAGACAGTCAATCTGTAGGATATTTAAATAGTATTTCATTCATATGTCAATTGTACCAAGAGTCAAAGACTTTTTCAAACTTTTTTAATGATTACAAAATGTTAATAAAACAGAACAGTTAAAAACAGAAGTTGGTTCGGATTTAAAGCTGTTTAATGTCTTCATATTATTCATGCTGGGCTTGAACAACATAAATAATCTTAAATAATAATTTATGTTCTCCTGTGTGAAATTATGTGAAATGTACTTTAAAGTCATAAATGCACAGCTATTTTGACTTCTTAATCTGGCTTTATTTAGTCCAATCATGTCATCCTGACTGTTTTTCTTTACTTTCCATTCAGCTGCTCTGCCTCGGCCAGGACGAGTCCTTCAGCTGTTAATGACCAACCTGAGGAACCGTCCTCTGACCAGCACAAACGTCGACTCCATGAGGGAGTCCATCCTGAGCCTGTACCACAACCTCATCACAGGCTCCAAGGAGTTCCATTCAAAGGATCCTTCCGCTCACGTCACATGGCCACACCCTTCATTCCTGTGGAGCCGGAGGAAAGTGAGAACACCACGCCATGTCCTTTAAGGGATGGATTTTACATGAGATGTAAAACATGGAAAAGTCCTCAAAGAGATCTTTAAACCCCTTTGGGTGAATTTAATTTGTTTTGTTCAACCCCTTTAAAAATAATAACATTCTTTTAAAACTCTAAATCAACAATTCTGACATATATTGTCAGAGTAGTCACATGATGAACATCCCTCATATTTGTGTTCCGCCTGCTTTTTGTCTTTAATAAACTAATATTCGTTGGACAAGTTACAGTGTGTTTGCATTGAATGGTAGAATGGTATTTTTAAGGGTTTCGTTGGAGGATTTTAGTGTCAAATGAGTTAAAATAACATCTGAGTGATGAAGTTGGTTTAAACAGTAAAAGTGTGCATGAAAATGAATGTGTTCTTTGACAGGTTACATCAATGTAAATGTTCAAAGGGCTCTGATAAAGTACATTGTACTAATTTCCATGTGAAAGAATCATGAAAAACTGAACATCTTAATCATTCTAATAAAAATAATTTAACTACTGATAATATGACAGGAAATCAGATGTCTATTTTTTTATATTTCATTAAGAACACACATGATCATCAAACATTTTACATGTACACCTGCAGAATTGTGTTTGGTTATGCAATATAGGACAAGTTCTCTAAACAATCATTGGTCTGGATTTACTTTGGCATTATACACTCCAAAACATATGCAGTAAATCACTTCTGATACATTTTAAAACTTTAGGATCCATCCATCCATCCACTGTATTGACAGGTCATTTACTGCAAATCCTCCAAAGACTATTTGTAATGAACACTTGCATGCTGGGTGAAAGGCAGGACACAATCTCCAAGAGACACACATCCATGAATTCTTTCCAAGTGGCAGATCTGAAAGTGGGAAAAACACTATTTAATGGCTATGATGACTGATAATGTTTCACCCACCTGAAGGAGACCACGAGTCTGTGTATCAAGCAGGGACATCCATTAACATTTCTTCCACCAGACATAATTTATTGGAGTAGCTTCAAATTCAGTAGTAAGTCAAGTTTCAGTTCAGTTTGTCTCAGTGAGTCAGAGTGGAGCCGCAGGACCTTTTCATACACAACCTGTATCACATTGTACAGGACTGTCCAACATCTTATACACAACATTGTTGGAGCGTGTGCAGCCATGATATCTGATAACTTTACTTCATCCTGAATACTAAATGGCCATGCTTCTTTCTATAATTTTCCTGCATTTCTACAGTTTCCACATCCATTTATACAAAGATATTGACCCTATTTGCAATGCTTATGATTGCTATCTGCAATCACTCACTTTATTTCCCAGTTTGCCCTTACATGTTTTATTGCTGCCACCTGTGTGGTTTGGTATCCGACAGTCAACACAATGAAGACCTTAGCCCTAGATGTGCTCCCCCCGAAGATATTCCCTCATCTGGTGTTGCGATGGCGGAGAACACGGTAAGACACGGCAGTTCAAAACCTCGTGTTCAACTGGTTCCCCACAACAGGTTCAAGCTGCAGAGCTTGCAGCTTGGTTTATCCATAGCACTTTTAAAAATGGTAGATCAAGGTCTACACACTTTACTGCAGCAATGATTACAAAGCAGCATTTGCTTTTGAGATGAATGCAAAGGAAGGCAGGAAAACTCAGCACCAAGTGGACTAGGATGTGTGACATCCAGAAGCATTTTATTGCAAGGTTTAAGAGCTCAGTGGACAAAACATCCAGCCTTCTTTAGTCAGACTTCAAAATGTAGCATGAAACGTTCCAAGTTTGAGCATTACACATAACTAGTTTTAACCATCTAAAAGCTTGTGTCCATGTTTATAAGGCTGGAGGGTGATTAGGCTGCATGTGCTTATACAAGTCTTAATTTAAATCCTGTAGTCATTCCAACACAAGAATCCTAAAAAGGATCATTTCTATGCTATAATTTCACTGCCACCAGTCCAACACAATCTTGAAACCAGAGTTATTTGACAAATCTTTATTGAATTAGAGAGCCTTTTTCATGCTGTAGGGATCCACCACTTAGTATCCAACCTAAGACACGGAGAGCAACATTAGTACAAGTTATAGTAGGACCCAGAAAGTCATTTGTGCCAATATTTCGTCAGCCTATCTTGCCCCTGTTATAGCCACCTGCTAGGCTATAAGTTGGCTCCCTAAAACAGACTTGACGCATGAAGCTTCCATGGGAAGACCATCCTGTCCATAACCAAACATCTTAGGACTCTTCACAGGTTGCCTGGGATCCTCCAAGCTCTGGGGGGCTGAAGACTAACCACTGAATGCCTCAATCTGCTGTACAGGACTAGGGTAATAGGGAGCGTAGTCTCTTGCCAGTAGTCTCTTCCTCGTTTGTAGCTGCTGCTGAAGTGATTGACTGTGCCTGGAGAATACTGGCCGGTCAGGAACATGAAGTCGAAGTAAGGATAAGTGCACCAGCTTCCACCCATGCTGGACTCTGAGGTTCGCTGGTGGAGCTTTGTCTGGCATACTCTTGCACAGGAGGCAGGTAGCCTTGCTCCATCTCCAAGTTGCCACTCTCAAAGCTTTTCCCAAAATGGGAAAACTCTCCTGCCTGGTACACTGGTCCAGGTGGTGGTAGGTGGACTCAGGTTCTCGGGTCTACTGGAGCCAACCCCTTGAGTGCCAGTTCACATTTCCTCACCTCCAGAGAAAAGACTGGGAGGTGCAACAGCCCAGCTGATGTCTTCTGACATGAATGCAGGAAAAAAAAAAAAAAAAAAAAAATACCCCACACACCAATTTTAAAACCACTCATCCATGATCAAGAATTTCTGCTCAAGACATATCAAACCAGGATGAACATTTAGGTTGACTTATTAGATTTACCTTGTGGGCCAGACTGAAAGGCAGTTCCTGGTTGTATTGAGCTGGCAGGGTTTTGCCCCACCGAACTGCCCCTGTATCCTGACTCAACAGGTCCAGAAGAAGAACTAGAGCCAACAGGTGCTGCTGGTTCTCTCTGAACAGCAGGCTGAGAGAAAGTGGAGTCTGGCTATGGTACAGGCTGATAAGATGGTGCATCGTTAGCCATAGCAACTCCAGGTGAAAACTGACTGGAAGGTGCTCCCTGGTTATTGCCAGAATTAGGAGCAGCATTTGTGTAACTGCTGCTATAGGAAGCACTAGGATTAAAGCCTGGGTACAAAAGAATATGACTCGGTCAGAAGTGAGTTCAACTGAAACGTGCAGTGTTTTAGTAGCGTGGATGAAACTTTAACTTTCTTTAACAGGGTGCCTCCCTGCATATGTCCACAATCAGCAGAGCAAAGAGGGAAGCCCTGCAACAATTTAAAAAATGACATTAGTATCAACAGGTGTTTCCCAGTAACCAGTCAAAAGGCCACTTAAACAGAGCCAGCTATTTACCCTGAGAAAAACCATGTAGTCATCATATTGAAGCCCAACACTGGAGATCCTCTCGAATGTTATAAGGGTGAAGGGTTATAAATGTTGCCAGCCTGACCAACCAGAGCTTAACGAGTTAACGACGGACAGCTGGTGGTGAATGATTCTCAGTTGGTGGATCAATCCTCAGCAATTAGTTTAACACAGAACAGGTGCAAAAAGTTGTTAGCTTCCCATAGTTGTCTCACTTTGTGCAACTAATCATGTTTTATTTGTGTTTGCTTATTTTCTTGTTATTCTGACATATTTTTATAGAAATCATTGTAATTCTTTGGACTTTTACCAGATGTACTGAACTGTGTGTGTTCTTGGGGCACAGTGTTGCTTTTTATCAGAGTTTTATTGTTAAGCAATTTATGTAACATTACGAAGTTATGAAGAAACATTTTCCCTGATGAAACTGCACTATCATGGGGAATCTAGATATTTTCATGGAGCTCTTAAATTGTATTGTTATACACAGTTTGAGTTAGTGCCAACTTCATACAGGTGTTCTGCATCTTGACAATTCCCATTAGGCTACTTGAAAGTAGTATTTGCTGGCTTTCTGGTTAGCATACATCATTCATCTAAATATGAATATAAATATGAGTATGTGGAGTCATGATGCCCAATATCAGACTGTTAATACTAGGTTGACATTGTTGCACTATAAATGGATCATGCACATGTGTGATCTAAATATATCCAAACAAAAAAAGAGCCATCATTCATCCACACGTTAACTTTTATAGTCTTCATCTGGAGGCCTTTGCCGGTGTAGCCACTTCTGAGTCTTCGCCTGGTTTGTCTGCCGTGATGAATGAAACTAAGGAAAGTGATAAAAAATTATTTTATCTATACACATTTCAATGCCTCATCACATTACAACATGGTTATTTTATCCGCCAACAGTTGTGAAATGAGCTTATATCTCGTGTACAGTACAGACCAACAGTATAGATGAGATCTTTGTATCAAAACTGAATACTGCTATGAAACACATAAGGGCAGGGCTGGAAGAAGTTTTCAGATCCTTTACTTAAGTAAAAGTAGCAGAACTACAATATAAATATATCATACATTCAAAATTTTACTTAAGTGAAAGTAACTATTAGCAGCTAAATATAAGTATCAAAAGTAAAAGTAATTATTAATTACTGATGTAAACAGCATTTATGTTGTATGGTCGAGGTGGAGCTCAGTTGAACTATTTTATATGCTGTTGGGACTTTTTTTTTTATAAGAATCTATCATTTAATCATAATTTACATTACATTTCATATATTGATCATATAACGTATGTGAAATCTGCAAAGTAACCTGTAACTAATAGCTGTAAATAAATGTAGTGGAGTAAAAAGTACAATATTTCCCCCTGAAATGTCGTGGAGTGGAAGTCTGAAGTGGCATAAAATAGAAGTGACCAAGTACAAGTACCTCAAATCTGTACAGTACTTGAGTAAATGTACTAAGTTACTTTCCACCACTGCTGTAGGGTCAATTTATCATTACATTTCATTTTCAATCATGTTTTAATTTATGAGGCTATACTGCCACTTTAATAAGGAAATGCTGTTTTATTAAACGGTCGCACGGTGGCGCCAACAGACTAAACAGCCCAAGTCTTCTATTCACATACTGAATTTAGCTTAAATTCTATAAATTGATTGTATTTATTGTTATTTTTACATTTACGTGTGGTAACATATAGCTTATCAAACTTGGAGACAGCTGTAGACAAACAAATCTCCAAAGACCAAATAATTTGAGCCAGGCTTTAAAACTTTAAGTCATTTTAAGAACAGACTCACAGGCGTTAATATCTCATCACTTTCCCCACTAACTGCCGAAAGAGCTATCAGAGTTTCCATTTACACACATCGGTCAATTATAATGAATGTTTCCAGCAGCAGTGGAGAGAGAAGGGGCATTTTGACCTGGAGGAAGCACTGAGAGACCAGTGATGGGAACAGCAGCGCCGCAGCGCAGGCAGACCCGCTGCAACCCTGTCAGCACCGGCCGCATCATGTGCATCCACTCCCTTTTACATCTCTTTACATCTTAGGACCAACAATATGTGGATGGTGTGGACAATGGGATCACTGTAGGAGGGCATAACATCACGTAAGTGTACATCCTGCCATGAAAAGACATCAGACAGCTATAGAGTGAAAATGGATCAGAAGCTCTCTTCTCCTGTGTGAGTCCATGCACGACTGTACAGTGACACGGCGTGTTACAGGACTGTTCATGTGCGATGCAGTTCAGTGTGGGCAGCAAGCCCTCAGCAGCAGCCCACAGCATGACCACAGGGCTGTGGTCGCCGCATTGACACTGTTATCTGCTGCATGAAGTCAGCAAGAAAGAGCAATAGCTGGGTGATTTTACCCAGTCAGGTCCTATTCAAACACTCTTAATGAGTCTCACCATTATACAGCATTTAATTTAACTGCAGCTGAGTTGTGTGTAGTCCAGGGGTGGAGGAAGTATTCAGATCCTTTACTAAAGTAAAAGTACTAATACCACACTGTAAAAATAATCTGGTACAAGTAAAAGTCCTGCATTGAAAAGTAAAATTATGAAAGTATAATCATGGAAAAAAATTTAAAAGAAAGATTAAAGTATTAAAAGTGAAAGTACTCAATGCAGAAAAATGGCCCCTGTGACTACAGATTATTATGACTCATGCATTCATGTAAAAGCAGGATTTTACTGTTGTAGTTAGTTGAGGTGGAGCTCATTTTTAACAGTTTTGTATAGGACTGCAACTATTGATTATTCTCATTAGGGATTCATCTGCTGATTATTTTCTCAAATTAGTGATTGATTGTTTGGTTTGTAAAAATTCTGAAAATAGTGAGAAATTCCCATTGCAATTACCCAGAGCCCAAAGTGACACCTTCACAATGCTTATTTTGTCCAACCAATAGTCCAAACCTCAAAATTATTCAAAAGCACTAAATTCATTTTCTGTAATTTTCTGTCAATCTGCAAATCAGTTAATTGACTAATTGTTTCAGCTGTCCTTGTATATACTGTTGGATAGTTTAATTTATAATAAAACATCATATTTTATAAGCTCTTCATATGTTTTGTATGCAAAAAAAAAACCTGTCTAACTAAACTAAAGCTGCCAAATAATGGAGTGAAGTAAAAAGTACAATATTTCTCTCTGAAATGGAGTAGAAGTACAAAGTGGCATGAGACTCAAGTAAAGTACTAGTACCTCAAATATGTACTTAAGTACTTGAGTAAACGTACTTATATTCCACCACAGCTGTAGTCTTACTGTTTGTATCCTGTATGATTTTCTTCCATTAAGTGATTTCATGAGGAGGAGTCTGTGTGCTGAGGGTCTTCAGTGTAGAGCAGTAGTAAAACAATATCTGCTTGTGACCCTTTGTCACACGTTGCATGTCTATAAGTTGAGAGCAGCTCAGTCAAAGTCTTCATTTGAATCATTTTTAGAGGCATGAGGAGGTAAAACTGTAAAGTATTTCACAAAAGAAGAAGCAAAGAATGGAGACAAGTCTGAAAAACAAACATGATTTTGTGTAGCAGATTTTTTTTCTTATTTTCTAGCTTGCAGGCCCTTAGATTAATCTCACAACCTCTTGTGGGGGTCCCAACACCCAGGATGGGAATCACTGGTGTAGAGACGTTTAGAGGAAAGAGAGTGGGCTAGAGAAACAGATGCTGGGCTGTTCAGTGACCAAGGACACTTCCACATGTGGACACGGGGAGCTGAGGATAGAATCGCCATGTAGGAATCATAGCCCTTTTTATACATAACCCTGTTTGGTTACAAATCCTCTGCAGTTCACGGCCTCTGATCCTGAGAGCCGACACTTTCCTAATGATGCTCTGCCAGGGCCTGGACTGCAACCAGCTTCACTTCGTCTTTGTTTCAGGGGCAAACGCTTCTTCCCTTCAGTCGGGTGCTCAGTTGATTGTTCACCAAATATAGATCAACCCTCAAACACTGCTGCTGAAAATCAGCACTTTAACTTTACACTCATTGAACTGGAGTTCAGAGCCAAAACAACAGGAATGTGTCACTACCCTACTTTGCTATGCATGGTACACACACTCGGTGTAAGTACTTTCAATGAACTGACTCTCATTGACAGAGGTTTAGTATTTTTCTGGGGTTGAAATGTGAAACATTTAAACATTAACCAGGTTGTTCCAGGTGTGTGTTTAACCCTGTCAGAGGGCAGATGGACATTGATTTCTTCATAGTTTTCTAAGGGAGGTTAATTCAATCCAAGTTCATTTCACTTTGGTTCAATACATTTAATTTGAAGTTTTATACAAATCAGTTCAATTCATAATTTGTCCATCAGGGAGGAACAAACAACACAAAACATCCACCCAGACAGCAACACCCAAACCAAAACTGTACACCATCAGTACACAGTGCAATGTATTACATTACAAACATGCAACTCTGTAATTAGGAAAATCGTAGTATTAGAGAAAATGTTTAGCATGTTGTCACCAGTCATGTGTTGCATTTCGTCCTCTCCTTTCTCTTCCACCATCAATATTTTTGGAAAGAAGAAGTAGCGAGTGAGATGAAGAAAGAGGATCTCGTGGTTCGTCTCTGTTTGTTCTTAATTTTCTTAAAAAACGAGTTGATAACATTTGACCAGCTGTCCAAGAAGTTGCTGATGTTGGCACTTTTCCTGTTCGAAAGTTTATTAAGTGTGTTTGACTGCTGGTTATGAAACACTTTTGTACTTTTATACTTATGAGGACCATTAATGGCATAATGCATTCCCTAGCCCCTAACCCTGCACGTAACCATTACAGCTACATGACTAACTCGTACCTGTACCCTAACCTCGAGTGAGCTAAACCCAAAACTGGATTGCCAACAGACAGAGTAGGCAACTGCCCACTACCCCAGACCGCCCACACCATCAAAAACCTCAAGATCACTGTGTTGCAATTTGTATGTGGTAACACGATCAACTGTAACTTTGTGCTTTAGTGAAAAGGTGCTTCCTGCTTTATTATCTTGAGGCCCTGTCTTGACGAGCATTCTTGTGTAAAAATCTTGCCGTAAAGGAATACTTCGACATTTTGGGAAATAGACTTATTTGTTTTCTTGCCGAGAGTTAGATGAGAAGATTGATACCACTCTCATCTCTGTTAAGCAAAGCTAATATTTGGTTAGCTTAGCATAGCACAAAAACCAGAAACAGTTATGCTTGCTCTGTCCAAACATAACAGAATCTGCCTACCAGCACCTAATTTAATATCTTGCTTGTTTAATCTGTACAAAAACCAAAGTGTAAAAATGATGATTCCACACTTTATTTAATTGGATGAAATTTAATTGCATCCAGCTGTTTACTTGCTCTAAGCATTGAGTCTAAGGGACCATAGTCACTTGGTGAAAATAAATCTGAGTGTCATCTGCGTAGCTGCGATAAGCAACGTTACTGTTGTGTATGATTTGACCTAGAGGCAGCACTTACAGAATAAATAGCGGCCCAAGAATCAAACCGTGGGGGACTCCACACAGTGGTCATGGTGACCCGCTCAGATTTATCGTCGCCAATGGCAACAACATAGCCTCTGCCTTAGAGATATGATCTGAACAAACTGAGGACTGTGCCAGATAATCCCACCCACTTCTCCAGTCTGTCAAGAAGTATTTCATGGTCCACAGTATCAAAGGCTGCACTAAGATCAAGCAGCACCAAAACTGATGTTTTCCCTTAATCAGTATCATTTAACATATTTATCAGTGCAGCTTCAGTGCTGTGATGTGGTCTGAAGCCAGACTGATCTGTCCAAAAGGTCATTTACATTTAAAATTATTTTCCAATAAAGGGAAGATTAGAGATGGCTCTGTGATTATTCAATATTGAAGGATCCATGTTTCCTGTCTTTAGAAGGGGCTGAAAAACTGCAGTTTTCAGTGATTTGGGAAAAATTCCAGCACAATTTTCAGCAAACTCATTTCCAAGCAACTGAAAACATTTTTGATAAAGCTGGTTGGAAGGGTGTCAAAACTGCAAGTGGATGAATTAAGATGCTTCACTACATCCTCCAGAGTTTTAGTATTGATTGCACTGAATGTTGATAATCTGGCCAAATCGTTTCTATGCGGTTGCAGCAGTGCTCTGGTTCCATTGTTTCACATGGAGGAATTTATGGCCACTAAACAAAGATGACAACTACATGTTTATAGTACAAACATGAGAGTGCTATCAATCTTCTCATCTACTCTCCGCCATAAAGCAAATAAGTGCATTCCCCAAAATGTCAGCTGATATTGTGCTTTAGTTTCATATTCCCAAACCTTGGGTCATGTAGTATTCCTGCAGAGGAATACTTTACACGCTGCACAGAGATGGGGAGGGATTGTGGGTTAATAGAGACCCAGCAGCTCGTTGTTGTCCTGGGCCCCTTAATCCTTAACCCTAAAACCAGGGTTTGACCTTTAAACAGCCCTTTGACCTGAGCATGCTCAGTCTGTGTTAACATTACTTTCGTATTTTGTTTTGCCGCTTATCATTTGATACTTTAGACTTACATTCATATATATATATATATAAAGTTACAGAGTCTGTCTGCACAGCTGTACCATATGAGCCAGATTATTCAGACGAAATACAACAAAGAGCTGAGAGGAATAAACTATACTGGGCTTTTGACAAAACAATCTCCACTCAAGGTCCACTTACTTGCTTATTCTGGAGTGTTCGACCATGTTGCACTGTCTCCATCAGCAGATGACGTTTGCTGATTGGTCAGTGAGCTGTAGATCATCAAACTTCATCCATCAGTCTTTTAGGACACATAAAAGCCATCCATGTTGGTTTGAAAGTTGAGCTTGACTTGGCATGTGTGGTTTAATGTAAGAATATGTAAGTCAGTGCAACAGTGTGTGTTTTTTTTGTGTGTGTGTGTGTGTTTTGGACAGTAGTTGAGGTGTATGGCACATAGGAATAAGCTGTATCGGTGCAGTTGCTTGACATGTTATAAGGATAAATTCTTTGATTGTAGCTGAAAGATAAAATGACACCAGCGTTATCCTTTTAACTATAGTAAGTCTGCATTGTGATTAGATAGACGTCATGTGGCTCAAGAGCTTTGATTATCTTCTTGGAGTTAGTATCTCTAGGCTATATCTGCACACATACACACACACAGACAGATGTAGGGGGTTGGTGCTTGTGTTAACTCTGGGTCATTGGTTTTAGGAAGTGCGTACAGGCCTGTTTGCGTGCCACACTGTGTGTAAAAAGAGCTTTGTCTTGTGATCGGGTGATGATCATAGTAAAACATACATTCTGAGGTCTCATGAGTGGCGTTGTAGTTAAAGTTAGACTTCCAGCACTGATTTACATCTCTGCCCTCAGCTACCAGCAACCTCTCCCTTAACCTCCGTTCAGCCTGCCGGATCCCAAGACAAAACAGCATCAAAGTGAATGAGCCTTAAACATTATGCAAAGTATCTGGGCCTGTTAATGTAGATTATGTAGCAGCGTGTCCTCTGATTGCTCATCTGCCATAGCAACAGTGACCAAGCAACAACCCACTAAGTGCAAATCGACACAGCTACAACATCTATCAGACTAAATGACTTGACCCCTTTTGTAGTAATGTCACTGTGACTACGCTGCCTCTTCATCAACTAAATCAAAGGAAATAAAATAAAATCACTGAAATCAACCATTATCTTATCAACCAACACAATGATAATCAATAATAGTCTCTGGAGTCTCAGCGCAGTCTACCTGATTTAAGCTAGTCAGAATAGATATTATATAGTTTATTAAAGGGGTAATCCAGCCATTAAGTGTTAAGCGCACTCCCATATAGTTTGGGGACCTGTGAGAGACAGATTTAAAAAAGAGAGGTCAAAGTCTGTGCAGCAGAGACTGAGATATGCAGACCTTTACACCCGAGGATTATGGGTCAAGCTTAAAAAAAAGCCCATAATGCAACTTACCAGGGTCTTTCGTTAGACCTTCCCTGCCTGTTACTGCAAATACCTGAGTGTCTTCCAAACTCCACACTCCATGTTTGTAAACTACCACTAGCCCAAGCTCAAGTCATGTCACTTGACAGCTCACGTTGGCAAATTCAAACTCTTATTTTACAAATTAATGCTAAAAATAGGTCGTTAACAGAGAAATAGGGGTTAAATATGAAACGACAAAGCATTTTTTCTTCACAAAGCTTGAGAAAAACACAAGACTCTTCCAGAAAATAATGTTTCCTGACAAACAATTCTGTCAGTATTCATTTATGTATTCCTAAAGTGGAGGAAGCATTAAAGCGGTTGTGTTTAACCATTTTGTTATTGTAATATTTGATGTTTTTGTCACATTGTGGCAGCGCACCTTGAACACAGTCTTTCACACTCCTCAATGGTATAAAGAAAAGACTCTTTGACAGACAATAGTGCACGCTGCTAGCACTGCGCTGATTTTCACAGCTGGTGTCTTATTTTTTACTTATGACATTAGATTAATGTGAAAGATGCTTTAACTATCAGGTATGTTGACTCTTTGCCTTGCTCAGATGACCTGCCTTTTGATTCATTTATGTACATAAATCCCAACACAACCAAGAGGTGCTGGAGAGAGTATTAATTAATTTAAGATATGATTAACTTCTCAGTAGATAAAGAGTTGTTTTCTTGTGCGAGTCACATGACCCTTCTGGGTAAACTGGTCTAGTCAGCACTCCCATCAAACACATCTGGAGTTTTTCTCGTAGCTCGCTGGGAGTGTGGGTGTGTTTATTCTCAGCGACCACTAGCGCCCAGAGGAGAGGGATGTTCTCTGCTGCACATCAGAGAGCATGATTGAGAAAGAGGTGTGATATTGGGGAGGGAGGGAACTGGTGAGAAAGAGGAAGGAAGAGCTGGCCTTCATAAAGAAAGAGAGTAGAGCAGAGAGGTGTGGTTTGTGAGGACATTTGGGGAGACCCTCAGAGGCTGAACTGTGAGTACTAGGGAGTAGTAAGCTGGAGAATATCAACAACTGTGCATTTTGTTTCTGGATCTTACCTCTTTGTGGCTTCACAGAAGGTGTTTGCATGTTTTAATTGATTTCTAAAATTTGAGTTTTATGACCTACCAGTTTCTCAATAAAGATAACTTCTTTCTGTTATCCAACTTCTGAATTTGTCCAAAAGTCCATCTTTTTTTTTTTGGAAGAGATCTGGCCTAATGGCCTGGACTCTAGCAGGACATTTTCTACCAGATGATGTTCATTTTGATGTGTCATGCAGGTCGAGTTCTTTTTAGTTCATGAAAATGAGTACATCATTTGCTTTAAAGGTGCAGAATGGGCTCCTGTCAACACTTAATCTTCTCTAAAGGTATCAGAAAATCAATCACATTTATCATTTTATTTCCTGTTGTTTTGGCAGGTGCAGTGACAGAAGCAGACAGTGTGAGTGTGTGGGACCATGGCGGCCTTTGAGAACAGCTTGGCGGTGCGACGCTGCCTCACCTTTGCCACGGGTCTGGTGGAGTGTCTGTGTTTCGCTGGAGCCGTGTTTGGATGGGCTTCACTTGTTTTTGTCCTGAAGACGGAGGGCTACTTCAGCTCTCTGTGCGTCAACACCACAGGAGTCAATGCAACGCAGGTCCTAGGTCAGTTTGACATGCTCACCTCTACTACTTTGAATTCTGAATGTCTGTAGAAATGATCCAGTAATTTTATGCGGAAAAAAAACATTGTCTTTCTAAGTGCTTGGATTTCTAAAATCAACTCTTGAAAATATTTGATATTTTTTATGCGAACCTCTCTGGTCTTTATTGTCACTTACCACATACTTCTCAACCTTGGTTCCCTTTTTCTCTGTTTTTTATTGTCTACAGATTGCAGCGGACAGGATGAACAGTTCTCCCTTGTTTTCACCATCGCCTCTTTTATGAACAATTTCCTGACTCTGCCCAATGGTTTCCTCTTCGACCGGTTTGGTACTACAGTGGCTCGGCTCTTTGGAATGTGAGTCCAACAATAACAACCATAATTACTTTAGAGTAAATGATCAATTCATTTAAAAGACTTAAGAAGACCAGGTGGGTAGTTAAGAGGAATGAAGTGACAAACATTGACTAGTTAAGAACAGTTATTGAGCAACAGGTTCAAGGTGCAGCGGACCCTTTTTCCTAGTTGGTTGCTCCGCATGTGTACCGACTAGAGGTGTGAGTAATCCAACAGCATCATCTCATTGTGCATCATTAAATATCACATTCTGCCCACGATTTGAATTGATTTAAGGCAGATTTGATTCATTTTGATGATGACTAAAATAGCACGTTCAGCAATAATTGAACACCGGGGGGGGGGACATGAAGACAGCGGGGTCCAAATAGCTCCCATCAAGGATGTTATGTAACGTTGCTAAGGAGGTCTCCAGACACACCAATGGAGATGCAGCATACGTACCAAAGCCTGACACTTAGCAGTGCAGAATGCAGAGAAAATGTTTTATGAGATGAGGAAGCAGTAAAGAAAACAGGAGTAAAGGGCAATGAAATACCAGAACCTTACAACACTGAAACTGAAAAGAGGAAAAGCGAGAGAATGATAAAGAAATAGAAACCTCAGGATTATTAATCACCAGAACATGGAGGAGAGAAGTCCTCCCTAGTTTATTGCCCCAGATATGTCTAAATCCACAACAACAAACTGGTACTAAGGCCATCCATATGTTTCCACTAAATGAGGGTGGAGGGAAAATCAAAGACCAAGGAATGCAAATAGTTGGGGGGCAAGTGGAGATGAGGATGTGTCTTTGCTTAGGACGGACCAGGAGAGGGGAAATTAAAGTCGGCCAAAGGTTCTCCAAACAGCAGCAGAAGAACCTGCGTGTGAACACAATTTTCCCAGCTCAAATTCTTTGTTTTCTAAAAATCTTGCCCTCAAAAACATTTCTTTTTCCCACCAGATTTCTTTACACCATGGGTACCTTTATGCTGGCCTTCACGACTCCAGGTGACAAACATTTCTTTGTCTTGTGGTCTCTCAGGCCCTTAGAGTCCAAAGAAATACTGATGTGAAGTAACATGTTACAGCTTTGGATGCTCATTTTTCCCGTTTTTTTCTTTTTTCCCATCAGTTTTGTCCAACCTGCTCTTCCCAGCTCTCTCCCTCCTGGCAGTGGGTGGCATCTTGTTTCTAATCACCAACATGCAGGTACTGAAGCACTCATTCAGATTAGAACAGATTATAGTCAATTTTGATTAATCTGCCAATTATTTTCTTGATTATTCAATTGATTACTCAATAAAACGTCAGAGAATTGTGAAAACTGTCCGCCACAGTTTCTCAGCGCTCAAGCTGACATATTCAAATAGCTTTTTATGTCCAACCAAGAGTCCGAAACCCCAAAATATTCAATTTACAAAGATATAAAACAGAGAAAAGCAGCAAGTCCTCAAACTGGAGAGGCTGGATCCAAAGAATGTTTAGCATTTTTGCTTAAAAAAAAAAAGACTTAAGACTCAAAATTGTTGTTGATTAATTTTGATCGACTAATCGATTAACTATTTCAGCTCTAATTCATATTTTTATCTTCCAGAATCAGTGGATTGTTGAAATTTGCTCCAAAATAGCAAATTGTTGGAAACTAAATGAAAAATCATGTCCTATTAGACAGTTTGAAACAAAATCTGTGGGCTTCTGTCTCATCATTTTAAGCTTGGTGATCTGTCTTTGAGCTGTTTCTGGGTGCCTGCATGTGCGCTCTGTCAACTAGCAGCTAAAGGTACAGTAGAAAAAAAACACATGATCAAGAAGTTTCCCCCATTTTTGAGGAAAGCTGACTGAGAAACACGGCTGTAAGAGCTTTTTTTGGAAGCGACAGAGGTTTGACTTCATGATGTTTGAGATCTCATATGTTCACCGGATAAAAACGTTCGGGTCTGTGCTCAGGTCATCACTAAACAGGAACACAAACAAAAGACAGAGAGTCTGCCCTGAAAAAAAACCCCACAAAGACCTCTAGAGGGAAACTGTGACGTTTAATGAGTCTGAACTTTGGAGTCCAAAACCACATCCGCATATTCAAGCTGGCATTTCACCTCAGCAAGAACTAATTTTACATTGAATGACAGAAAGATGCAAAAAAACGACCCACAGACACATAGACACTTAAATGCAACATTCATCTGTCTTAATCTATTCAAATTTCTCTCCTAAAGGTAGGAAACCTGTTCGGCTCACATCGCTCCACCATCATCACTCTCTACAACGGGGCATTCGACTCTTCTTCAGCGCTCTTCCTCGTCATCAAGGTGAGAAACATTCACACGCTGCTCTCATGAATGAAATCTGCTGGATGTATTTATATACATATGTTGTTATATACTCATGTTGTCACGATGATCTCCACCCCGTCTTCTCCTGCAGTTGTTACACGAGTCTGGCATCTCTCTCCGCGCCTCCTTCCTCTTTCTGTCCGCCTGCAGCGTCATTCACCTGCTCAGGACTTTCTTCTTGCTGCCCAGAAAGTTTATTCCCTACCCGCTGCCTGATCGCTACACTTACGGGTACGACAACAGCTTCTTTTGGGTAGAACAGGACATGAAGTCTGAGTCAAAAAAACATTTTAAACCCACCTGCTCCTTTAAAAAACAAAATCTGCATATTTTTCAATGAAAATGTGTTAAAAAATCTGGTTGATCAGACATAAATTCAGTTACAAACATTAAAAGTCAATCAAACAATCAAAGTTTCTTGCAAAAACAACACATGTTTTTAATCTTATTTTCTCATCATCATCCCTTGGAAATATCCTTCATATCCTGTTATGTGATTATAGCGGGTTGGGACTTTAAAAGTAAATAATTATCAAAGAACTCCCACAATGCCCTCAGGGTATGGCTGACCCACTGTGACCTTTGACCTTTGTCAGGATAACTTGTGGTAAAAAGACTCTGAACTCAGAGCAGATAACAACGAATGGTAACGCAGAGAGGACGGCTGAGGAAATGCCACTCGACAAGGACGTCCCTGCGAAACAAGGTGTGTGTCCACTGTGGCGTAAATGAACACACAGTCAGATCCAACAGGATGAAGTAATCACATATCCTATTTCTCCACCATCATGCTTATTCATTCCTCTTCACTTTCTGGTTTCCTCTCCCTTCATTCTTCTCTGTGGTCTCCCCTCGTCTCTCTCTCAGAGAAGAATTTCCGTGAGTGTTTTCTCTCCTGGTTCTTTGTGTGGCACCTGCTTTGGTTGTCGGTGATGCAGCTCAGACATTACCTCTTCATCGGCACCCTCAACCCCATGCTGCAGCGGCTGACGGCGGGAGAGCCTTCGCTGGGTGAACACACACAAACACTACAACATGTCGTCACTGTCTTAGCAAAGATGGAAGTTTGTACAAACCTTCCTTTCATCATCATCCTCCCCCTGAACAAATCAAGTTCCATGCACACTTTGACTAACGGGACGTGACTGAAGTAATATTATCGGAGCAAAAAGCTACTGCAGTATAGGTTTTTATTGCCCGTTCTCAAAAAAACAGGACAGCTACTGTAGTAAGGTTAAAAATCATCATATGTCTGAGTTTAATATTGGCTGCGATGGAGTTAATAATGAAAAGTCCCCTCGCATTTACCTAAATATTGGACTTCTGGCTGCCTTTGTGATCTGTTATCTCATATTCTGGCAGACTTGTTGAGCTGTTTTTCTCTAACCATCTTATCCTCGTGTCTGCAGTGAGCCAGTACACCAATGCCTTTGCTATAACGCAGCTGTGCGGCGTGCTGTGCGCTCCCTGGAACGGCCTCATCATGGACAGACACAAAGGCAAACCTCGTGCTGCAGGTAAATACACTAATACTAATAAGGACTAGCGATGAGCCCAGCAGGCCACACACACACACACACACACACATGGCAGACCTGCTCTCATTGTGTGCTCTCAGGGGCCCCAGCATGTCCAGAGAGAAAATAAATATTAGCTGAAAGAGTTTCTTTACTAACACCGCCCTCATGTTCCTTTTAATAGTTAACATTAAACAGAATTGTGTAAGAAAAAGAAACTATAATAACGATTTTAGTTTGTCAGTACTACGTAGTGTCAAATAAGACATGAGGGGTTTAAAAGTTGCAAGTAATGGATTTATTCAACAACTTCTGCTTTGGGAAGTTATGAAAAGCCACATATTTACTCTCTTCTTGTGCAACTTCTGTTTGTGTTTTAAGCTTGCTGCTTTTTTCATCAAGCCCCAATTCAACCACTTAACTAATGCAAAAGGGCTGCAGAGCATCTGGACCAAGATACATTCACTAACAGTTTATTAATACGTACAACACCAGACCTGATGACTGATTATTGCAGTGGAGGAACCCTTAATGAAGGATTTACCGTTTTTTAAATCACTGCAGAGCTGATGGTTTATTATAAAGTGAGAAACTAAAGTGAGACATAAGCCATTCAGTCATTCTTATTGATAGCGTATTACTGATCTATAAAGCATTAATAAATGGTTTATTAACCATTTATAAACAATTAAACAATAAAATATGCCTCATTAGAAAGTGGCGCCCAAATGTCTAAAAGAGTTCATTTACAGAAATCCAAAGTCAGTATTGAGTTTTCTACATTAGCATTCTTGAATAAGAAAACAAAAACAAATGTGTGTTAAATGTGATGATAGATAGGAAATGCACATACTTTACCCAGGGACCCATTGAGGCCTAATGGCTACGTCTTCCCCAGATTTGTCCTTTCTCTCTGGTAGAAGGTGTGTTACTGTCATCAGGGAAATTTGGTGCAGCGTTTAGTTGGAATAAAAGCCTACAGTTATATCCGGCAGTGGACAGATGCTGTAGAGTACTGTGTTCTCTCTGCGTGGACACGTCATTTTTTTTTCTCTTTTGACGAACAGGTGTGTGTTTTCATTCGTGTGTGTGTGTGTGCGTGTCTGTTTGCAGGAGAGAGCGAACAGGAGGCAGACCTGCGGGCCTCGGTGCTTTCTCTCTTCCTGACGGCGCTGCAGTGTGTGTTGTTCTCAGTTTGTGCCTCCACCCCGTACCTGCCGCTTCAGTACCTCACCTTCATCCTGCAAGTGCTCAACCGCTCCTTCCTCTACGGCGGCAACGCAGCCTTCATCAGTGTGGCGTGAGTGTCAGACACACACAATATACACATTTATTTGTTGTATTTGTATAACACACTATAATTTAGATGTAAGCAGTTATAAGGTCTTTTAAAGTGTTTATTCATGTAGTTGTCAACAACTTCCTTCTCTTTGCCACCTCATCACTTTGTGTGTGTGTGTGTGTGTGTAGTTTCCCGTCATGCCACTTTGGGAAGCTGTATGGTCTGGTCATGGCTCTGTCTGCAGTGTTCTCTTTGCTGCAGTATCCCTGCGTTGCCCTGGTGAAAGGGGCTCTAGGCGGAGACCCTTTTTATGTGAGTACATGACATATAATTGATACAACCTACTTACTCTGGCCCTTCTCCTCCCGTTATCACCGTCTTCATCTGTGAACTCTCCTCTCACTGCTTCCTCCATGTGTCTGCAGGTGAACATCGGTCTGACGCTGCTCAGCCTGCTCGCCTTCATCCATCCGCTCTCCGTCTACCTGCACTGTCGAAAACTTGCCTCCCAGCGAGCCAAGTGAGAGCAAAGCAAAGCCTCCTATTAAAGTCTGCAAAAATGAGACCAACGACTCACACTTATAGCAGCAATAGCGCTCGCGTGGCTGTGTTGTGTTGCCATATGGATCCTGTTTGAAAATCAACATCATCAAGTGCTTGTAAACGCATTTCAGATTGTAGTGAAGTCTGCTTTCGGGTACAGTCATAGAGCATTTGCAGCACTCTTGGAGCACGTTCACAGCCAAACTGAATGTATCCATAATAATTAAGAGCTTCTGGTGTGCAGCCTGACTCTCTGCATAACCCTTTACCTCTTGTGAGATTTCCAGGCTACATCATGTTATTTTCACTGAGTAATCTGATGCATAAATCAAGTCTTTGTACACTGCCAGCTGATGCTGGGCTGTTCCCTAAAGCATCTCAGCACTTAGCTACAACCAAACACATGGTGCTAATGTGCTTTCATGAAGCTCATCTTTAGCTTTGTACTACTTTTCCATGACTGTGACGTGTCTTAAGTTTCTTGTTTTATGCAATCTTATAATTTAACACATTCTTGCCATTTTTTATATTCTGTGTAACGCTAGCCACCTATCACACCATAGTTATGGTGGTTTGAGAGTGACGCACTTTATTGTAAAAAAGCTGAAAATGTTACAGATAATGTTTATATCAGTGTGGACCTCTTCAAGTTCTCTCTCTCTTTATTATTTTTTTTAAATCTTAAAACAGAGTATCGGACCAACAATGTTGAGTGTAGTGACGATTATCAGTCCGTGTTGCTTTAATTGGACCGATCAGTGACTTGCACATTGTAAAAAAAAAAAAGATAACTCAGGCTCATTCTTTGGTGTAAAAACAGCTCAGTGAAGCCCCTCTGTCAGGAGGGACAAAGGTCCTGTTTGCTCTCTAACATGAAGCTGATGTCTCAGGGTGCTTTACCATGTGAGTTCATTCAGATACATCGAGTCCAGCAGGCAACACAGCTCTGCCACCTGCTGGCCTCTTAGTTTAGCTGTTAGCTACTAATATTACATTAACCAATAGTAACATACTGTATGAAGTCTCAGGTGTTCAGTGTGTCCAGTACAAGAATTTGGTGTCATGTAGGATTGTTTTTTAATGGAAATGTGCCTTAATAAGTAATGATATGTAAAGGATATAAAAAGGAATATATGTTGATGTTTTTTTTTACCAGTATGTAAAGTAGTTGAAATGTTTCTATAAATACGCAAACTCTTCATTGTGCTGCATCATGTATCTTTTGATATGAACTTTAGTAGTGAAGCAAAGGGAATTATTACTTTTTGATATTTACTTTTGCCCAAATAAATGTTTTAGTTTTCAACTAGTGTGCGAAAGATGTATGTACTTGGAGGCAACTGCCCATTACAGATGGTATAGAAAATGCAATTGTAATCTAGTAAGAAGATATTACTTTATTATATTAAAAAGACCATAACTGAAACAACCGCAGGAACTATATGTTGTACACCTTAACATACAAATATCCAGGTATATTAAAATAAACATGAATTCTCCCTGTTTTTTTTCAGTGTTTGGTTCCACATGTTCACTTGATTGGACTGACTGCTGCACAAGGTCTTATTGTCAAAATGCCGAATTTTATGTTAGAATTTATTTTTCATTTAAAGCAGCAGTTAAACGGTTATCTTTTGTGAGCTCTGTTTTAGATTAGGACAGAAAGTCACTCTTCATCAAGTTCTAAAATGATTCTGACATAATTATATTATATTTCTGCTCATAATTTATGTCCACCAAATATTAAAGCAGAAACATTTATTGTGTTCACTTTCAGAAGGAGAAGAATATTTAAGTTGCAAACAACAACACACAACAAGATGCTCTCAAGTACATTCATTTGTGATTGAAGTCTTTCATCACCAACAATGACAAATTAAAGAGGCACTTTACAGATGTTACATACCAAGATCAGTTTACTCATCATCAGGAGCAGTAATCAGTTTGTGGCTCTGAAAGGAACTTTCTAAAGTCTAAAGAGAAAGAGAAAAATAACTCTGGTTATGTCATCACTGAGATGACAAAGCCTGCATTACAAACTGTGCTTGTGGAGTATGAAAGACATGAGCATTTACCAGGAAAAGAGGCTCTATCAAAAGATGCTACTGAGTTGCATTATGGGGAATTTGGGGTCTAAAGTCAGGATATCTCGGCCCCTGCTGCACAGATTTTTACCAGTCTTTTTTTTTTTAAATCTGTCTCTCACAAGTCCCCCAAATGGAAGTTCAATGCTAAATTGGTGAAGTAAATTTATTTAAGAAGTTTCAGGTCTTTATTTTACTGTCCTAAAAATTGTCCTGTGACTGTGGAGCAAACGTTCACGATATAGTTAGAGGAAAAAAGACAATAGTGAAGACTCTCAGAGGGGACAACAGTTGGTGGGAAGACAGCAGCTGACTGGAGCTCTACGTCACTGGACAAAATGATGAAAAAAAGATGCATTAGTCCAAACACAATACAACTGGTCAAAAGCTTTAACTGTTCATCGCTTAATCTGTCTTTTAAGGAAAGATGTGATTCTGTAAATGAAGTCCAGACCTGCAGGATTCACAGCACACTTGCACACTGAGACACTTTGCGTTGTGGGTAGGAGTTGCCATGTTGTTACTGATAGCGTTAAAGAGGTTTCACACAGGGCAGAATCGTCTGGTGGGGAAAAAAAATAACTCTGGCAGGGTTTAAACCTGAAATAACAGGGACACTCCCCCACAACAGCCTCTCTCAAGTTCTCTGTACACCTGCTGCGAGACAGCGCAGCGAGCCCAGAACAACTTGATGCAACTCCATGAAGTCTGTCACATCGTGTGTGTGTGTGTGTGTGTGCAGGGAACGTGCACATGGTGACAGGTTCTTGCATCTGCGTCATCGATGATCACAACCTCAGCATCTCTACGATATAAAAATACAGACTTACATAAACAAATGTATGAGAGAAATAGGAGCAAAGGCAGGAGGAGTGGAGGATAAAAATAAGCCAGTCTGTTAATGAGGTGACTTGTTAGTGTTGTTGTTGTTTTTTTTTTTTAATTGAACTGAATCTGTCACAGGGACTGAGGATCTCTTTATGACACATAGATGTTGACAGGCTTACTCAAAATGTGCCAACTATAGCTCGTGTCTGTTCTCACTGATTGGAGCAACAGAAGAAAAACTGTAATTGCCTCACTTTATGAGCCTTAATGTGTTGTTTTCCATCTGCTGTGGGGAGCTGGTGGGAAGCAAATTATCTTTGAAACTGAATGAATGAATGGCTCAACAGGCTGCAACACACACAGTGAGCTTATTGATGCTCCGTTTTGGGGTCTAACTCCAATGCCATGAAAAATGAATTACACTATATGGACAAAAGTATGTGGACACCCATGTTAACATAGTTTTGTTTACTTTTGGTTTGAGGCTGTTTTTCAAAGTTTGTTTCGGTGGTGGAAAGTAACTAAGTACATTTACTCAAGTGATGTACTTTTTTTTGGGGTATAAATTTGAGGTACTTGTACTGTATTTGTTTTCCAGTTTTGTGCTACTTTACACTTTTACTCCACGACATCTCACAGAGAAATATCGTACATTTATTAGACAGCCAAAGTTGCTTACTTTTCAGATCACGAGTTTAGAGATCTTATAAAATATTACTTACCCAACAGTAGTTAGATTAGCACCACCTGGACCAACTACAACAGTAAATACTTACACATGAAAGCATCAGTCATTTTTCTGCATAATGAGTAGTTTTGGTACTTTAAGTGCATTTTTCTACTAATTAGTATGTACTTTTACTTAAACAAAATTATTACTGTGGAACTTTTACTTGTAATGGAGTATTTTTACAATGTGGTATTGCTACTTTTACTTATGAAAAGGATCTGAATACTTCATCCTCCACTGCTTATTTCCAGTTAAGGCAAGTCTCAGTGCTACAGCATATAATGATATTTTAAACAATAGGCCTTTTTCACAGAAGACATTTCAACACACCACAGTAGGAAAATCGCAGGTGTAAATAAAACAGTTAATGATGGCTGAAATCAATTTAGCTGCTTCAGTTTCAGGGCCCTGACATTGTTCATGCAGGCTCACTGAATAGCACAGAGCCATCGCTAATATTATTAATATCACCTGCTTTCCTACAAGTCAAAATGTCTGCTGTGAAAAAGGCCGGTTATTGTGTGCTTCCAACTTTGTGTCAACAGTTTGTGTTTTTACTTTTCCTGTTCCTGTGCACAAAGGCAGCTCCATAAAGAAATTGTTTTCCCAGTTTGGTGTGGAAGAACTTGACAGGCCTGCATAGAGACCTGACCTCAGCCTCATCCAGGCCCACCTGACTGCGAACCAGAACCTATCGAACATATCGCCCAGCGTCAGTGTTGGACCTCACTAATGCTCTTGCGGCTAATTGAAAACTGACTTGACTTGAATGAGATGCTCAACAATCACATATGGATATGATGTTTTGGTGTCCACATACTTTTGGCCACATAGTGTATCTTTATCTCACTTTTTCTCTCCTTTTTTGTGGCTGCTAGTCTTCAGCGCGCACACACACACACACACACTCACCACTCACTCACTCACAATCTTCTCTTTGCCTCTCCTTGTTTGTAAAACTGAAGTTAAGCGGGGTTTCAGATATGCGGTTTAAAAATCTCACATAAAAGAAATTATGAATTCTGACACCCACATCACATTTAGCTACAATTGTGAGGCCTTAAACAGGCGTATGCTTAAACTGTTTGCAAATGTGAACTTTACACACAGAAGCTTCTCTTCTGACAGTGCAACTAAATATCAAATGATTCATTATCTTGTTAACAAAGTCTTGTCAGACCTTTGCTGTCCCAAATGACACCCACATTTTGTCTGATTCATACACATTTCAACTTCACACTGCATTTAATAGCTTGGATCTGAAGAATGTGGAAAACTTTGGCATTTTATTTATTATTTGTGGGACCTGACAACCGCAGACTGTTTTACCATGCACTCACAGTTCAGGTAGAATAAAAGTGTCCTGTATCACATGAAAATAAGTCAATTCGAGAAAGAGATCAATGTGTCAAAAACCAATCAACACTCAGTTTTGACCGAGGGTCAGCTTCTGGAGCTTTCTCGCTTGTCGACCCTGATGTACCCAGTGGGCAGAAACACACACTCTGTCCACACACAAGGTCTTCAGCACTGCGTGTGAGTGTGTTTGTGTGTGTGAGTGGGGGTAATGGATGGAGTCAACAACACGTTTTTTTTTAGGATCAGGACAGAACCTTTGAGCATGCTGTGTTTACACCAGTTCAAATGCCAGCACACCCGTGATTCACTTTGACACCGCCGGCTGGTGAGAGGATGTAAGGGAGGGGATCTGTATGTCTGTGTATGTCGTTACATACATTTATGCATTTTCTTTCCGCTTATGTGTTTGGATGGTTCATTATTACATTACACACACACACACACACACACTCCCACAGCCTCCCTGAAGATGGAGTCTGTTTGGTGAGCTGGCTTCCTCCTCCAGTTATCCTGAGGCCAAGAACAGTATGAATACATTATATGCACACACACACACACACACACACATGCGACCTTATCTGTCCTACAGCCCCCCATGGAGGCAACTAATGCCTGTTTGGTGAGCTGTCTGCCTCCCCAAATTACTACACTGCAGCCAAGAAACTGTGTGATTCCAGACCCGCAACTTATGCCCCGCGCTGCGCTCACAGCTTGGAGCTGCAGATGACCTTCCATGGAGCAGGTTTTGGTGAGTGTGTGTTCACTTGGGAACAGATGATGTGCATCATGGTGGACCTGGTCTTGACCTGTGTCATGAAGGGAGGACTCAGTAGTGAGTAAACCCGGCCCACCCCTACCCTGACACGGTTTGTTCACATAAAGAAGACCTCCATGTCCCGTCCCACGTCCCGTCCCACATGCTGCACCGCACCTTCTCCAGCAAACCGTTATTTGCACTGCAGCCAACGTATAATTAGACCCAAACTGTGACTTATTCAGTCACATAGTGTCCTTCACCGTCAGTGTCACTCAGATGACAGCATCCTCTATCACATCGTCCGTGCAAAGAAAGGCCATGTTATTTACAGCATTTACAATAAAGTCATCTTGAATTTCGTTGCTTTAATAAATGTAGAACGATAAAGGAGTATTAGATGGTGACATATGTAACTGGATGTACAGGATGTATTGTCCCACTGAAATGTGTCAGTGGTATGTCATCTCTACTCTTGAGTCCATATGCTGCGTTAGATCATTTTGCTCCACTGTTGGGTTTCCCTTTCATGTTCATCTGTTCTTCTGAACTGTAGGCGGCTCTTGTCTTCTGTCCAAACTGGCCTACACTAAATGAGACAGATGATTTTTTGGCTTTAATGCCAAATGAGTTTTCCCACCTCCTATCCTCCTCCAACCCCCTTGTGAGCACATGTGCCACGGTGGAACCACACAAACACAAACACTCTTAATAACCAGCAGCCATGCAGTAAATATTCTCATCTTTTTTTCCCAGTAAACTCTTAGTTTCATGTCACCAAAAACCTCCATTCCACCTCCAGTCTTCATTGTCAGTCTGCTTCCTCCCACATTGTGCTTTGTCTTAAATGATTAAAACAAGAGTTACTTTATCAAACTACTAAAAGTAACTTCAGGGTACATCTCTTTAAAGAATGGGAAAATGTAGGATACTTTGCTCATGTTCAGAAAGAAATTTAAACATTTCTTAAAATGTAAAAGACTGTGTTTTATGGTGACTTTAATTACCTCATCATAATAACTAGCAATCTTATTTTTGATGTTACACACAGTGAAGACAGTGACAAAACCCACCCTGCCACTGCCTTTCTTGTGCTTCCTCCGGTGACTCTCACCCCTCCTCCCGGGCTGACGTAGAGAGGATCCTCCGCTGCCCACGGCTGTGGGCGACGAACCGGCTGCGGGTATAAACAGCTTCCCGGTACTCCAGCTCGTCACTGCCTCAGAAGCCTCAGCGACTCGCTCACCAGAGCTGAACCTCAGCAGAGATAGCAGCAAGCAGGCACTTCCTCGCCGCGCAGGCTAACTCGCTTTCGGCTTTGGTTCGAGATGCAGACTCGTTGGACCATGAGGGGCTCCAGCGCCCACAACTTTAAAAGTGAGTAGCTCTCCATCCTGCACCTGCAGTTTGAATGCACCGAGGGTTTTAGATTTTGCAAATGCATTTCTGTGATTTATTTGGCGTATTGTAGCTTTATTACTCAAAAGTGTGCACTTCTTAAGATTTAAACAAGTGATTTAAGGAACAATCAAATTTTAAACTTTAAAATCACAGTAATATTTACATATTATTCTGGGTATCAGCAGCCTTGTGTGTCTGAAGAAAACAGCTGAAATTATTGACTTTGTTATGCTTTTACGCACAGTCATTTTGCATATATTTTAAATTGTGTACCATGACTTACACATTGTTCAACATCCATTTAAATGGATGGATATGGATGTTAGAAATTTAGAAGAATGTAGCACATAGAGGGAGACAGAGTGCTTTTTGGGACATTTTAGCGCAAAGATTTGGCAGTAAAAGCTCTAGAGGAAATCTATAACAGTATATAATATATCATAAATGTGAATTTATGATATATTATATTTTATTTATTGATATCGCCGTCTATATGAAAAGTAATTTACAACACGTGATCAAAGTTAGTTTATATGTTTTGGCTCTCCTGCAAAGTTAACCAAGAGCTCCTTATCCAATCTCTCCATATCTCCTTTACGCATGGAGAGATGCAGATATGATGTATGCGCGCATGATTCTGAACTTTATTACTCATCTCACGGCGACTTTGGGGTAAATAAGACTTACGAAGACTCGATAAAGGTGTCTTATTCCACTCAAAAGCTCGAGTTCTCCCTCAGCATCCAGCGCAGCTAATAGTCCAACTTGTTAAGAGGTCAAGAGGTGAGCCGCTGGAAAATCTTGCGCACAGCAGATGAATAGGAACTTCATTATTATTGCATGCATGTACTTTTACCGCGCTGGCCACTTTTGTGCGCCGTTATCCAACCTGTGCCAAGAAGCTGTTGCAATATTGATAAGAACCGAAACTGATCCGGGTCCGGTGACAGGTTTTACTCGTGCCCTGTGCGTGGCAAACCTCTCAACGGAAACATCCTTTTGAAAGCCTGAGAACTAGGAAACCAGGTTAATTTAATGCACAGAGGCACGTGTGGTTCACGGTTTTTGTCTCTTTAAGGTCGTTACAGTAGATTTGTGGTGCTTTTTCTATTCCAAACTGCTGAAATCCAACAGGAGACCTATGTAAAGTGATCTGGTGGATATGAATGGGTGAATGATTTCTGTAATGTAATATGGTGAATTATATATGAACCCCAAAGTTGTGGGAACATCAACAAGTCACGGGTGAGAGCAGGTTTGACAGACAGACAGCAAAGAAAGACTGGTGCCAAAAGCTGAAACCAACCTCTCTTTCTTTGTCTGTCTCTCTGTCACACAATGTGCAGGTTTTCCAAACCTGGACTAACCTCTGCAACAATGGCCCTTTTCTGCTAACCTGACCTTCAGTTGTGTTCCTTTTCTTCTCATGAGAATGAACCTCCTCTGTCTCTCTGTCTCCCTCCAGGTGGCCTGTGTTTGTGGTTGATTCTTTGGCTGGTGGTGGTGAAGCCGGGCGGGGTGGAAGCATGCCCCAGGCTGTGTGTGTGTTACCCGACGCCCATGACGGTCAGCTGCCAGTCCCAGAACATCACCATAGTGCCGGCTGGTGTGCCATATGACTCACAACGTGTTTTCCTGCAGAACAACCGCATCACAGAGCTTCGCGCAGACTCTTTTGGCTTCGAGACACAGGTAAAAATGGCAGTGTGTTTTTGCATCTGTTGAATTTCCCATCTATGTTTGCAGACATTCTTTATAGTCTTTCATTTCTCCTCTCTCATCCTATTGTTTTCTCTTCATTCTGTGCAGGTGCTTTGGCTATATGGCAACAACATCACATGGATCGAGGCCGGGGCCTTCAGTAACCTCAGGGTGCTGGAGGAGCTGGATCTGGGCGATAACCCGCTGCAGCGCCTGGAAGGTGGAGCCTTCAGGGGCTTGGAGAAGCTGCAGAGCCTGCACATGCATCGCTGCAAGCTGGCCGCTCTCCCCCATGACCTCTTCCACAAGCTGTACAGCCTGCAGTTCCTCTACCTGCAGGTAAAGCCAGCACACACGCACACGTACACACACACCTAAAAACACACACATGCAAAGATACATATTTGATTGTGACACCTGAGTATAAAATGGCAGAATTGCTTCATGGAGAAATGAGTCACTCTACAGTTGCCAACATGCAGGCTGCACACCCACACACATACAGATGCTTTAACACTGTGCATGCTGAAGGATTGTTTTAAGTAGGTTCAGTGAGTTGCACACGGTCAATAGTAAATATAATCAAGTAAATATCAACATTTCTGTTACCATCATAGTATTAATAACACAATAGCACAATCTTTTCCTCCTATCACAACTGATAGTATCGCTGACTGAAATGGAGATGTTGGACTCCACTTCACTGATTTCTAAAAGGGAAATTAAGATACACCAAGCTGTAAAGCATCTGAGATCTAAAAATGAGCATTTATTGTACTGTACTTGTAATAGATCTTTTTCTACAACAACCCAACAGCCTTAATCTTCCCATGTGCTTTTCCACAGCACTAAATCTTCTTGTATTTTGTCTTTGCTACAGGACAATCAGCTCCACTTTCTGCAGGATGACCTGTTCTCAGATCTGGTCAACCTCACCCATCTCTTCCTGCATGGGAACCGCATCCGTGCCCTTTCTGAGAATGTGTTCAGAGGCCTGGTCAACCTGGACCGCCTCCTTCTCCATGACAACCGCATCAGGCAGGTCAACCGTCGGGCTTTCCGTGACCTGGGCCGCCTCACCATCCTTTACCTGTTCAACAACTCCCTGGCCGAGCTGCCAGGCCAGGCCATGAAAGACACCCAAGGCATCCAGTTCCTCCGCCTCAATGGTAACCCCTGGTCCTGCGGCTGTGAGGCTCGTCCCCTCTGGGAGTGGTTCCGCAAGGCCCGCATCTCCTCCTCTGAGCTCATGTGCACCTCCCCATCCCAGCGTCGCGGCCAGGACCTCAGATTCCTCCGGGAGTTGGACTTCGCCCTCTGCCCTCTGCCTGACCCCGGCTCTCTGGCTGGCAGCACCACGACCACCTTCAGCACCAAGACCCGCTGGTGGTTCTCCAAGAACAAGCCTGCATCTTCATCCAAGGCCTCCTACCAGAAGAGCACAGAGGCGGTGAAGGCCTTCCCCTTCTCCGCCGTCAAGCCTCAGTACCTCCCCAAAACCCCCTCCGAAACCTTCTCCTCCAAGTATGAACTGTCGGAGGATGAGGTGGCACTCCCCAAGCTGGACCAAGAAGAATACTGGGCCAACTATGGCAATGAAGACGCCTCCATCCGCTGCTTTGAGCTGGAGTGCCCCCCAGGCTATGACAACCCAGCCTTCCCCTCATCCTCCTCCTTACCCAGCACCCCATCCCTCCTCCACCTCCTCTCCCTCTCCATCGTCACATTCGCCCTCTATTTCCTTTTTGGCTGAGCTCTCCTCTCCTCCACACCCTTTTTTCTCCTCTAATTTCTCCCCCTGCTCTTTTACAACTTTAACAAAAACCTGGATCTTGATTCCTTTCAGTTACCTCCTCGACTTGCAGGGGGTGCTACACTGACGCAGGGAGACAGGCGAGGCAGCAGGGAGCTGTTTTAAAGAGTAGAGATCGGCTGAGTTGATGTAGAGCAGGACAGGATTTCAATGCTGAGGTAGCTGCTGCTTATAAAATCAGGGATCACATCATGGAAACTCTGATAGTGACAGTACAAAGGCAGAAACCTACATCAACATCATGAAATGATCGAGACACAGCACACAGACAGCTGGCGGTGTCTCCACATGTTTTTTGATAACAGCTGTTAACAACGCAGGCGTTGTGACTCGTCTACAGCTATTTTCTATATCAACTAGTGCTCACCATCCAGTCAGCGCTAACATTGTCCCTCACTCGTGTAGTTCTTTTATCATGAATAAAAGTGGTGATTAATGATGAAGTAGGAGAAAGACGTGGTTTAACACAGATAATGAGAGACTTGGGAGGAAAGAAAGAAAAAGAATTACAGGGATAAGTGAAAAAAAAATCAATCCAATGTGAGCAGAGTGAGCTTTAGGTATTCATCTAAAGGCAGAAAAGGATGAGAGTATCATTAGATCTGCAGCCGAGAGCGGCTCTCCTCTCTCCTTCAGATTCAAAATCTTGTGTGATCCCAGAGATGCCAGCAAACCACCACCTCCACCTCCACCTCCACCCACACTTGTACATACCACACATCATCACTGTACATACGCTCATCGCAAACTGCTCTGTATTTTAGACTAGCTGGATTTTTACTTTTCATTTTAGTACCATTTAGTAAACGAGAGCTTGTGGTGATAGAAGAGATACTTAGATTGTAAATGGAAGAAAAATGTGGAAACTCCTTTTCGCCCCTCATGTTCTCCAGTCTTGTCTCTTCCTCTCTCACACAACCTAAAGACTTGTTTCCCAGACTGAATGTAAACTCAAAAAGGTGATATGAGATCAAACACATGATGATGCTCACTACCAAAAAAGGTAGAATCTGTGCTCCAGATTCAGTTTTTGTTGTGTGAGTGGGATTGGACTGTTTGATCAGGTCTCTTCTTAAAATGAGTGGCTGTGTGTATGTGTCTGTTTTATTTAGTCTACTTTAAAAATATGGCCTCTGTCTGTCTGTCTGTTTGGATGTCCAAACTGACACAGAACAAGGTAAAAACAACACCAGGTCTAAACCCTACACAGCCCTTTGTGTTGTTTGAAGCCTCAGGTCTCCGTCCTGCTGGCTGTTATATTAGACTTTGACCTGCAACTGATCTCCATCCGTGTAACTGTGTGTGTATGTATGAGGATGTGTGTGTGTTTCTTTTTAACTCTGATTGAAAGTTGAAAAAGTATTTTATGTCTCAATGTCCCAAAACTGTTTCTAAACTGTATCAGAAATGCATGGGAATCTGTGTATCAGTTTTATTTTTTACTATTTTCTGTACAAATGTGGTAAATCCGAGGGTTTCATCTGATTTCGGTGACATATATCTGTACTTTATGGTACAGACCACGATCAAGCTGTCATACATAAAACCATCTCTCGCATATTAAATCTGTAATTTATCACAAAGCCTTTATGACTCCACTGTGTGTTCTTGGAAAATGGGTATTTACTCAGCAATCTGTTCCACACAATGGCAATCCAACCTGTATCTGCATTATTCATGGAGGCCATATGGTCCTTGTCAACTCCCATATGTTAACAAGTCCGTACCCATAAACCTGAACCCTGACTGTGAGTTTCTGCATAGAACATGACAGACACCGTGATGCTGTTAGATTCTGTATTTTTCAATGGAAAAAAACTTGTTCAGAAAGTGTTTTGCTTTATTAAAAAACAAAGAAACAATCAAACAGAAGTGTGTGGGAGTCTCTTTGTCGTTCCACTGCCGTCTTTGGTTGCTAAGGATGCCACAGAGGAATAAAAAAAATTGAGCTGGCACATGAGCACAAACACAAAGCATACAGATAATAATACATAGTAGAAACCTTGACTTAGTGGTTTGAGTAGATGCATAAAGCATAAAGGTAATGGTAGTCTAGTGTTGCAACAATTCATCCACAGAGTCTTGAATCAATAGTCTATTGAATAGAAGTTTTACACATGCAATATTTTACACTTTCACACTAAAAGCACGGTAAAATAAGATAATTATAAGTATGAATGTGGTCAGCCAGTATCATTAGAGCAGTCTTTCATTTTGACATCTGATAGCTTTGGCATCCTTGGGCAATTAAGTCAACAGTCAGGAAAAAGTTTTAAAAGAGAGTCACGTCATAGAGCTCCTGTCGAACGCCTTAGAAAAGGGAGGTGGCATTTGTTGTGTGTCTGTGTGTGTACGCAAGTGTGTGAAGTGTAAGAAATCCATGTGACAGCGTGAGTGTGTTTGGTGTTCACTCCTCACCCCAATCACTTTTCTCATGTGCAGAAGGCAGCTATATTGGGCCATGTTATACAGAGAGGTGGGTGAATGAGCTGTCGAGGTGTGTGTGTGTGTGTGTGTGTGTGCGTGTAGGTTTGGAGAGGGGTGGGGGGCGGGTATGTTGAAGTATGATTCAGGGAAGGGGTAGAATGGGGAAAACGCCAGGATGAAAATGTGACGATGTGTCCCAGAATCAGTACACCCCCTCAACAGATTAACTCTCACCATGATAATGATGATGATGATGGTGATGCACACACTCATGCATGTGTTAGCAAGTAGAAGGACACATGGACATACACTTACATGTGCAAATACACACGAGCGCACACATTATAAAGTTCAGAGAAGTTTGGTTGAGCGGCCCTCTAATCTTTTTTGTCTTCCAGCTCACAAATTATTCATCACTTTCACACCTTACTTTGCTCTCACCTTTCCTTCTTCCTCTTTTCTCTCCTTTATTTTTCTCCTCTCTGTGACGCAAGGTCCCTCACTCCTTCCAGTCATAGTTTACAGCAGATAAATCATCATCATCAACAACCCACATACATTATTGTCCTTAACAGCATCTTCCTTTCAGAACTTTTCATTTCCTCTGCTCTACATCTTTTCACTCAAATTTAACAGGCACATTTTGACCACAGAGGAGCTCTATTTAAATCTGAGGGTGCACTGCTCTGAGACAACATCCTGCCATAATCCATAAAGGGAAGTTTAGCATATAAACTTGGGAGTATCACTGCTGTTAATAAACCAATTTCTTGAAATCTAACACTGGAAATGTTATGAACCAGTAGAGGTTTGGTTGGTGACTGTCCTGTGATTGGCTGCAGAAGCAACAAGGTTTAAAACTCCTGCAGATGTTTAGCAGGCCGCATGTTCACTATCTTAATTTAGCATGTTAGCATGCTAACACCAAAGTATTGGACAAATTGAAATTTTGATGAGCCATCTCCATTTGGAGAAAGATAACAGTCCATAAGTTTACGCCTCTCTTGTGCTTGGCAACCTGGGAAAGCTGTCCAAAGGTGTAAAAATGACATTTTGGAGGTGCTGGTATAGGCAGATTTTGTTACTGTTGGAACAAGAACATGATTTCTGGCAGTCAAGGCTTCTGACAATGATGAAAACATGAATGGGTTTAGACTTTTCATGCATTATTTGTGATAGGAAACAAGTACAAATATCACTGCTGTAAATAAAGGACATTGGCCTTTACCATTCAAGCTTTCGATGAACAGTTGTATGCAGACGGTGACCATGTTCAGCTTAAAGAATCATAAACATTTCACGCTGACGTGACTCCAGGCATGGTAAAAATTAACTGTCAAACAGCTTTGGAAACAGCTTTGAACTTACATTATGTAAAAAGTAATTTACTGTGGGTCATAATCTCTCAGAATAGTGCAGCTGACAGTAATGGATGACTGTTCCCCTCTCAGTTTTCCCTGCCAGTGTTAACCACCTCGAGAAATGCACATCAGAAACTTTAATCGTGACTAATGTGATTACCCTTCTCATACTTCCAAGTTGCTATTTCATGGCTGAACTGTAGGCCTTCTATGCCTGAAAGCAGCTGCCTGGGCGGTCATGGGACATATTTACTGTCTTTCCGGTGCAACCAGGCCATTAGCAGAGAGAATTTCTCTGAAGTCGTCAGACTTTGATGATGTGCGCTTATCACACACTGTGCCCACTCATTGTCCCCCAACTCTGTATCCTATTTTTCTCTGCCTTTCTTCCTCTCTTTTGTGTTTGCATGCCTATCACATGCTGTCACTCAGTCTTTGTCAGAACCCCTATCACTCCAGCACTTCTCTCTCTCCCTGCCTGTCACACAATTCTCCCCCACATGGTTATGCTCGTCTTGGCCAAGCCTGTGTGTTGGCTCGTATGAGTTGACGTGTTTGCTTGTGTGTCATTGGCGTGTTCGCTGACGTTCACCGTCACACAATGCCTTATTCGCAGAGGGCGAACCGAGACTCACACCCTGACGTCAGAGGGCCAGGGACGGAAACAAAGAGGCTGAGAGAGACTTTCAGGAGGATGAAGTGGATTAATTCAATGTTGCTGCATGATGAGTGTTTACCCTGAAACAAGAGAATAGAATAGTTGTCTTTTCTTGACATTATAAAAGAGAATAGGTTTATAACTACTGTATGACAATGCAGTGCTGCAGTCAACGTGACATCCATAATTGATGAACATCATTTGCAGCCCTGTTGTCCAGCACCTGGAAACATGAGCCTCTGGGGCAGTGAACCTCTGCTCCCGATAACTCACCAAACGGAAGAGGAAGCAAAAAGAGCGGGGCAAAGCAGAGAGATGAGGAGATCCTCTGACTCTCTGAATAAATCATTTTGAGCGGAAACACTGACTATTCTCACAGAAACAGTGAGGCTTTGCTATGACTTCACCCACTGAGCAATGTGCAATGCAAGGAGCCCACTGCTTGTTTGTTTGTGTCACTTGATGAAGTGCAACCAAAAGGGCATCAGTGGGAAACCTCCAAAATACTTACAAAATGCCAAAAAGGAGGACTTTAGAAGAAGAAGAGGAGATTGATTTTAATTGATGATTATAGTGAAAAGGCAGTACTATACAGCAGCTTTCAAAATAATACAGATGACCAATAATGTAAACAATGTTAAAATACTCCTTTACAAGTAAACGTCCTACATTCAAAATCCCACTTAAGTAAAAGTACAGAAGTATTATCAGCAAAATGTTACATACAACAATCACATTATTAGATTGTTAATACTGTTGCATCAATGTGTAAGCAGCATTTTACTGTTGTAGCTGGTCGAGGTGGAGCTAGTTTATGGACGTTATATAAAGTCAGGTGCTTTAATACATTTTGGACTTTGGACTCTAATCTTTGGTTTTTATGAAATATTGGATAATTTCTTATTTAAATGAAACAATGTGAGAATTTTAGAGTGGAAATGTCTCTTTGGCTGAACTGCTAACAACTCATAGACATCTGAAACATGATAAAGGGCCCCAACTAGACACTGATGTTTTGTGAGGGGTCACAAGCCAAAAGGGTTTAAGCATCATCAATACATTGTATTTTAAAAGCTTGTGTAAAATCTAAATCTAATAAGTAACTAGTGTATAGCTGTCAGGTAAATGTAGTGCAGTGAAAAGTACAATATTTCTTTCTGAAATGGAGTATAAAGTTGCATAAAATGGAAATACTCAAGTAAAGTACAAGTACCTCAAAACTATACAATACAGTACTTGAGTAAATGTTCATACTCACAACTGAAAACATCATACAATAATTTACTGAATACAACTAATCTTTTATTATTAATCTAATGTAAATACATGTGTTTTATTAGTCAAGTCAACTTAAAATTGCTTAGAAATGAGACTTTCCAGCATGTATGGTTTGAGTTTTAAAACTCTCCAGAGACTCTTCTATCATGTAGTTTGAAGAAAACAGACATGATGGAAACTTGCTGTGTGTCTACATACAATATGTGAGCAGCCTCACGTATTGTCTTTGTACAAACAAAGTTCAGTACAGTAAATAAAAGCCTGTGTGGCAAAGTAAGAACTGACTTTGAATTAATTATTCACGTTTAGTTCAGTTAACTCACATTTTAAAGTCAGCAGGGGAACTTGTGTTTTAAGTTGAGCCAGCTTGCAATGTTTTATAGTGTAAAGGTACAAAGTGCTCAACAGATTTACTATAGAACCATTGAAAGAGCAAGAAACACAGCAAGATCGTCAAACAAGCAGAATATACCTTTAAGATGCTGCAGCCAAGAGCAGAAAACATACAAAAAAAGACCTGAATTTATGAATGAAATATATGAAATGAAATGAAATGTCTGTTGTTGCTCCTCTGCTTGCTTCTGTGTCTTCACAGAAATATCTGCGTGCAAGCATGAGTGTTTGTGAGCATGAACGTGTGCATTTGATCACAGGACTACACATTGTGAAGTGTGGAGGCAGCCAAGAGTTCTGTGCATCCGGTCTTGAGTCAGTTAGACGTAAAAGGGGGGAGAACAGGGTGAAGACAGGGCACATCTGTTTGACGGTCTGTCCGCTCCTCTGAAGGTTTACGCACGCGGCTAAAAATACACTGCAACAGACTGCAAAGACAGATTGGGATCCAAACAAACCCCAGAGATTTGATGTGTCTTTGTGTCTGGTCTGTCTGTTTCAGAAAGAGTGAAATATTTAATCATATGGCAAAGACAGCGAGAGTAAAAGTGATGAAGTGTGGGCCTTGAGTTTGTTTTTAACAAGAGAACAAAAGAACAGTGATTAGATGAGCTCTTGTGAGTCAGTCACACCGCCTCGCTCTGGGAGGTTGTATAGCCCAGGTTTGTTGGCACAGACGCAGCTTGTGACGTCCTTTAGACAATTTGCTTGAGTGCCCAAAAATGTGACTGCCACATCCACTGTGAAAGACTCTGGGATTTGGTATTGCTATTCCGGTAACACCATATTTGCTCTTGACTTTGGAGAATTCAAACACATCCGCCTGTTGCTCTGCAGGGTTTTCTCTCACATTCTTCTTGTTTGTTTTGGATGCTGTCTTTCAGCCATCTCTCACAAATCTACATTTGGGGATTATGCAAACAACTTGAGAATATGGGAGCACAACCCTTGGGACCTGCATTCATTTGTCCCACTGTTTGCATCACACAGATCTTCAGTTGGAATAACCAGATGGGGGAATTGATCTCAAAGTGTATCTAGGTTTTATAAGGATGAGATGATGCAAACAGTCTGACTTCCATGACTCTGTCAGAGGTCCCGACACACCATCTGTGTAGCAAAAGTGGTTTACTTTACTATGAAAACTTGTTTAAAATGTGTTACGTGACATGCAGCATTTTATGCCATGGTCAATGATAATACAATTGCACCATCAGATGGTTGTTGGCATCATGTTGGAACAGTAGCGGGGATGACTTTCCATTGAAGGCTCTCTGGTGGCTAGCCAGATTAGCGATCTGTCCTGGCTCTAGGTAGGAGCAGAAGCAAAGTCTCTGGTGAAGCACACAAAAGGTTACAAAGTTCTTACAAACACTTTGTAGTAGCCTATGAAGGTGTCATCAATTAATTTAGTTAATTTAGTTTAATTAGTTTTGTGGGAATTAGATTGATGAATTAGCTTATTGTAGATAAACATGGAATAGAAAAATTGTTGAGGATAAAAACATGGTAAACTGAAATTGACCACCTCCTTCAAAAGAGAAAACAAACAAATCAGACTTTATCAATGGCTATTTGACAACCATTTCTTTAGCAAACAGGTTATAAAAATGGTGACATGCTGAGTTTTCAACAAAATCCATGATGAATATTCTGTATAGTCAAAATTTGCAATTATCCTTGTTTTGAAAATGAATACATGTATGTTGCTACGTATAGCCTATATTTTTTTTCAAAGAACCAGGAAAACCTGAAGTTTGATCGATGGAAATGTTTCAGTAATAGTTTCAGTTCAATAATGGTTTCATACTGAACACCCCTTCAGCCAAATATTTTGGTACAGTCGACATGCGCGCGAAACTTTTGTAAAAGCAATGGCGTCTAAAGCAGGTGGGTGTGTTTTAGCTACGTGCTTACTAAGAACAAATACAACTGCGTTATTTAGCAACATTATAGAGATGTGATGTAGCTTGTCTAGTTAATATACAGGTATACCACATGTTACAGCGATTGTCATGTTTTGGTTAGACTTTCTCTTGAAGGCTGCCATGCAGTTAACATTAGCTAGCTTAATGGCTAACAGTGGAGCAAAGCGTCCAAACTTTATTTAATGATAAAAGATTTACATCAGCCAGTTTGTGATTTCAGTCACAGAAGTGTTTAATAGGTTAACGTTATGTCGGCTAAGCGGACTCACTGCCTTATCTAACGTTAACTTCTACAACAGTCCCTTTAATGAGTCAGTATTGAAAGCTAATCTCTGTTATGAAAACAAACATGTAACATCACGTGTGTTCAGGTCGTCGAGGGACGAAGCGCAAAGCGGAGGAGGAGAAACCATCCGTGGAGGAGAAGAAGAAGGACAGAGGAGAGGGGGAGAGCAGCCAGGAAGGCAAAAGGGTGGTCATTGAACACTGGTGAGTAACTTAGTGATATCACATTATATCCTGTAGTGGAATAACAACTCGGATTAACTTTTACTGAGCACTTAATCACATGCAAATGTCATATATTCAAGAATTTCAAAAAATTACTAAAATGTGCTCAGAAGTACTTGGAATTTCCTCTTCCTCTACTATTACTGAATTTATTATTACTCACGATACTGATTATAAGCAGCCTGTTAATGTAGTTTGTCATGGTGGCGTTAGTAGAGTTGTGAGGTGGGAGGGGCCGCTGGGTCCGGAAGTGTTTTTCTCCATTCTGTTTTCCCTTTTCAGTTTTTTCTTTCAACAATATCCTGAATGTTGAAACACAGGACTCTTGATAATGTAACAATAGGTTTATGTCAGGACCAATTATTTCAACTTTGCTTCTGAGAAATCATGTTTTAATACTACAATACCCATGAGCCTCAGCTGCTGTTGCCAGCAAACAAACATAATAACTTCATAAAAGAAGCAGCAGCTCTTGCGTATGATGGATATGCATTGTTGACTTCATTTCATTAACTGACGTTATTACAACAACACGACTTCTTTAGAGCGTGAGCCTCCTGCTTCCCTTTCAAACTGTTGTATTTGTTTTGCAGCCTATACTTCTTAACTTAAACAATATGTCCCCCTAAAATGTAGTTGAGTATAAAATGGTAGTACTCAAGTAAAGTACCTCAAAGTTGTATTTAAGGACAGTATTTGAGTAAATGTATGCAGTTGCGTTATCATATGCAGGCACGCTCGTCATGAATAACTTCAGTAGCCTGCACAGATGTCCACCTGATGGTTGATCTGTTATTTCTGGCAGTAAGAGCTGACGAGTGTATGGGCGTAATGCTGAGGAGGTGAAATCTGCCCTCCTGGCTGCCCACCCTGAACTGACTGTGGTCCTAAACCCTGAGAAACCCCGCAGGAACAGCTTTGAGATCACTCTGCTGGATGAAGGCAAAGGTGAGGAGGGCGAAAAGGGGAAATCCGAAAATAACTCGACCATTTGGCGTCTACAAGAGAAGAGCATCGTTCTCAGCCAAGAGTCACTGTCTCAGTTTTTGGACTTTCACCCATTTGTAGTGGCTATTAAATGTTCAGTTCACAAAATTACAAACAACAAAAACATATCAACAACAACAAAATATCACTGAGCAATGTGTCTTCCCGGAAACACATGCCCCAAGTTACTCAGGATAATCACAGGCATTGCTTTGGACAGTCGTCGCCGTTTTCATCTTCACTTTAAAACAGTTCCCATTTAAAACAGTTTATCTCCTGCAGAGTAAAGTGGAACATTGTTTGAGGACCAGGAAAGGTATATACAGGCATGTGATGTAAACGCAAACTTCAGAATTAACCAGAATTTAATTGAACACATTTTTTCCAACCATTCAGTAAAACCACACCACAAAATTTAATCTCATCCTCAAGTTTAAAAGGTTTCACATCAGCTGTAAGTCTGAGGTTTTAACTAAGGAAGTGAAGAAAATAAAAACTTGTACTCAGAGTGAATATCTCGTCTGCATTATTAAACCCTGCGTGAACAGTCAACAGGAGGCCGTGTTTGCACAAACAATGAAACACGTGCCAACACACGATACTCCCCTGTCTAATTAGGGATAATGTGTGCCCTGTGTTTATTGTGTTAATATGTAGGATTATTTTGCTCCAAAGTTAAGGGGTTGGTACACCAGTTGCTGTTTGCTTTTCGACCACTTAGTTTTTGAGTATCGGAGCTAACGCATCTTAAATTGTCTTGAAAGCATTTGATTTCACTGCTATCCTCTAGAGGCTTTTGTAACACACGACTAGTATTGCTTATCTTATATATTGTTCCTATAAATGACTCTTCTGTCTCATCCGTAAAGAAACATCTCTGTGGACTGGAATAAAGAAGGGTCCGCCTCGTAAGCTGAAGTTTCCTCAACCTGATGTTGTAGTAGCTGCTCTACAGGAGGCTCTGAAGGCTGAGTAGACGCCCAGTGAAGGTTTGTCATTTCAAAGCTGTCAGACAGAATAATATAATATGGAAAACTCTAGATACAGAATGAATCAAGGATTGCACAGTCACACTAAATAATTAATTTCATTCAGCTGTAATAAATAGAAACGCAGAGTAAAATGAAACTTGAGAACTCTCTACATTATTTTGTACTGGAGGTAAAAGGAGTTAAAGGTAAAAGGGTTCTGCTGTCAAATTAAGTTTCACCAAACATGGATGTAACATACACGTATAGATACACAATATACATGTATATAATTTGCTATGCAGAGCTTGTGCTGGAAATGTCACCATCTAAAAAGTTATTTAGGTTGTTGCTTATGAGTTAAAATGGGATGCATTACAAGGGAAGTTTGACATCCCCATTTATTCTCAACTGAGTTTGTAGACAAGAATTAATGTAGGTTTAAAAAAAATATGAAACTTATAATTTCTGTACCCTTTGAAATGTTCTTCACCAATTCATAGAAGGCCTTGGAGGTTTTTCGATTCTCAATATATACTCTGTATACAAACATTTGTAATGTACTTTATCATTAAATTAGTTAGACTCAAAAGACATTTACTCATTGCTGATTAGTTGTTTTTACCAGCATCCACTAAGTTACTTTGTAAGCAGTTTATGCTGTTGAATATCTGTCTGGATTCACTGTTCCATTAAATATATTTTTATTTTTTCTCCCAGAGCTGTGTTGTGTCATAGCCTAAACTTAGACTTCCTTTCATGTCTTAGCATTTTATGAGTCAGCAGCCTAGAGGAGACGTTAACTGCTTTTTAGTCGACCTTACAACACAGTGTCAACCATCAGCCATTAGACTGTAGCTAACAGACTTTCAGTGGCAGGCTAAATGGTGTGGACCCTTCTATGTGATGAATTTAGGTCTGAAAATGAAATACAGCTTACAATTTGCTTACATGCTAATTTCTGCACGTATTGAATCAGCTTTTAAACCACATGCAATCAATTTTATTCATTCAAAACTACTTTACCCCCATACTTTGCAGAAGTGTATACTGCTGCTGGTTGAGACTGATGGCCTCAGGTAACTAGGTCTGTAGTAGGGCTAGCACCTGTGGTGTATCAGGAATGTTTATAATTTAGAGTTTAACAAAAGATATTTTGTCATACAGGCAGCCAAGAGTTCAGGAGATGTGGCCCATGGAAGCACAATGATGAGGAGTGACCAATGGGATGTTCTCTGTCCCTCCTCTGATGATCCAAGCTCCAACAGCTCACATCTTATGGACACATGGTGACACCTAGTGGAGCGTCTCTGAGCTAATACATTTCTGAGTGTTTTTCCCCCTATTTCTCAACGGTTTATTGTGCTTTTAATATATGTTTATGGTAAATAAAGTGTTTCTTGTTTCTTACTTATTGTGTGAGAGTCAGTTTGTGTTTTTTTTTTTTCATTTGTATGTGGGAAGATATTTATTACACTAGTTTCAGGAGTTATATTGTCAAAGTTTAGAGAAGAGTCACAACGACATCCCACGGAGAATTTGTGCTGTACTGGGTTGGGTTGATAGAACCATGAATGTATTCTGATAACTCAATTAAAACATCTATATCTCAACTCGCTTAAGCTCTTAATACATTCAGGAATGGTGAGATGCAGTTTCTTCTGTATATTAAACGTAGTTCATCCACTTTTGATCGGCATTCAAAAGACTCAACGCAACATACTAAAGTTTGTCTATAAAACTGTATTTTCATTTGCAGCCGAAAAAGGTAATTTGGTAACTGCTGTTTTAAACGATTAACAAACGACGGCAAAAAATAGTCTTTCTTGACCTAAAATGTATTTCCAACGTTTGGCTCGCTCGAGCCTCAAATCTATTATTTTTTTCAACTGAAGCAAACGTTGAACACGATTGGTTGCCGACGACGTGATCTCATCATCACGCGACCAGCCACAGCACACGGCAGCGGTTCCTCTTGAATTGGGAATCAAACTTTTCATTCTTCAACAAGGCTTAAATTTTGTCCGTAAGTACTATAAATTAAAAATCAACTCGTAGACATTCACCTGACATTATGGGAGTAATTTAATGACTTTTGGAGCGTTTATAGGCTGTCATTCTATCTTTATTGCTGAAATGTGTATGGCTAAGTTAGCTACGGCCTGCTAATTGCTAGTGACCGATGAGCTAAATTATTTTCTCAGTGTGTTCATCGATAAATAAACATGTTCTAAAATATTTCAGATAACTAACTACAGCCAACGCTTAGCCCAAGACTGGACTGTCTCCGGTGTTAAGGAGCAGAGATTTCTGCTCAACGTTAAACCTCAGTTTGGTTGAGGGTTGAGTTGCCACTTAACATTGGAGGTACCTGATGATATTCATTAAATAACGTTACTTTTGGTTCTTTGGCTGTGTGGGTATGATTAATTAAAGTCTTTAATTTTTTGAATATAACATTCAAACGCCACATTAAAAAAAAAAGAGGAATCCAATTGTTAAAAAAAATCAAGCATCTCACTTTATTAGCCCCAGTTTGTGCCTCAAATGTTAGCGACAGACACAAACTGGGGCTACTCTCTTTCATACCTCTCAGGTACTATTTTATTTTGCTGTATGTGAATGTAGTAAATGAATTGTGTGTTTATTTATGTGACTGTGTTGGTGTGTGTATTCTGGCCCGGCCCCTTTTGTAACAGATGATGTATGTCAAGAGACTTCCTGGTTAAATAATTAACTTTAGCTTTTGAAAAACATTTGTCAATATTCTTGACATTTTATAGAGTCAATGATTACTCATAAAGAACTTTTTTAATACAAAATGAATATAGTCTTTAATTGCATCCCTAGTATGGCAGTATTAGAGACATTGTGACGACTTGTATTGTCTTGTTGTAGTACTGTATATGCATGTAACTTTTTCTTTTCAATATGCCGGTATTGCTAGGTATTTATAACATAGACTTTCTCTTGTAGGTCATGGCAACAGAGAGTGTGGAAAAGACGAGTGAAGATGCTCCAACACCTGGGAAGGTCAGCACCAGGTTTGACCTGGAGAAGGAGACTGAACTTCGGTTTGAGGTGGAGGCAGGGGAGGCAGCAGAGCAGGTTGAGCTGGAGCTCCTCACAGGAATGGCTGAGGTCTTTGGCTCAGAGCTGAACCGCAACAAGAAGTACACATTTGGACCGGGCTCCAAGATTGCAGTTTTCACCTGGCAAGGCTGCAGTGTGAATCTTTATGGGAAGCCAGAGGTGAGCACCTGGAGGAGGGTCTATGCTAATGTTTTCATGTGTTTTTTAATTTGTTTGTTTTTTGTTTTTGGCTTACTTGGTGATTCAACTCACCAATGGGATATGGTATCACATTTAACCTTGTGTGGCTTTGTGAGTTTGCCATCTGATGAATGTGAGGCTCAAATAACCAGCGTCTCTCCCTCATCACCACAGGTGGCTTATGTGTCCAAGGATACTCCCATGCTGCTCTACCTGAACACACACGCTGCCCTGGAACAGATGAGAAAACAAGCAGAGCGGGACAATGAGAGGGGGCCGAGGGTAAGTTTGAATAAAGAATGAATGTTTTCAGGGGCCTTTATATGTAAGCTTGTCAGATCCCAGTAAATTCATTTTGCACTGACTGTGAATAATGAATCATCCCTCAGGTGATGGTGGTGGGACCTACAGATGTGGGGAAGTCAACAGTGTGCCGGCTGCTATTAAGCTATGCTGTAAGGGTGGGCCGAAGGCCAACACTGGTGGAACTGGATGTTGGACAGAGTGGGGTAAGATGAATGGAGTTATCATAATAAACAATGACCAAGACTACAGAAATTAGAGGAATATCACCAGCTGATCCTTTAATTATTTTGCATCATGTCACGTAGACTTATCATCTTGTTTGTTGTTGTTGTTTTATAGAATAGTTATGATGCACCTCTCCTCTTTCAGATTTAGGAGCAAAGCATGCCCATGTGGCTGGTTCTGTCAATCACATGTACAATAAGTTCTGGAAAACAAATATTTTGAGTTTCTTTGTGCACTCTGTTTTAACGGCAGTAAAAATAAGGAGCGGTCTAGTATTTCTAGAACAAGATTTCTGCACAAGATTGACAACAGTGACCTGCTTGTGATGTACACAATCTGTTACAGTATCCGGGATATAGGAAGTGTTGAAAAATATCAGTTTGATCAGAGTAGTTATTCATGCCACTGTTTGTAATATACCATCAAGGTTCACGGTTCAATGTATTCATCCAAATAATCATGGAAATTATAGTGCTCCCTTCCTAATCAACCAGTGCTCTCAAGGTTGTTAGTGCCAGAGGCCACAAGTGAAATCTATGTTCTGTTCTGTTGTCAGGTGTCTGTACCTGGGACAGTGTCTGCACTGTGCATTGAGCGTCCGGCAGATGTGGAGGAGGGTTTCTCAGTCCAGGCTCCTTTGGTCTATCACTTTGGCTCAACTACCCCAGGGACCAATATCAAACTTTACAATAAGGTGAGAGGAGAAAGATTCTAGACGTTTCGTAACATAACGGTATGAAACCAAAAGTCCACTGCCAAGCTACAATTTAGTCTGCGTTGTCATCAGTTATTTTGTTCGTGTCTGCCCACTTTAATCAGTTCTTCTTTCATCACCTGTAGCTGACGTCACGCCTGGCCGAGGTGTTTTCCCAGCGCTGTGAGGTGAACAGGAAGGCCAGTGTGGGAGGCTGTATCATCAATACCTGCGGCTGGGTGAAGGGCTCTGGGTACCAGGCTCTGGTCCACTGTGCCTCTGCCTTCGAGGTGGATGTGGTGCTGGTGCTAGACCACGAGAGGCTCTACAACGAACTTAAACGAGACCTCCCTCACTTTGTGCGGGTTGTGCTCCTACCCAAGTCCGGGGGGGTGGTGGAGCGCTCCAAGGAGTGCCGACGGGATACTCGGGATGAGAAGATCCGCGAGTATTTCTACGGCTTCCGTGGAGTGTCCTTCTACCCTTTTTCCTTTGAAGTGCGTTTCTCAGACGTCCGCATCTACAAGATCGGGGCACCATCCATCCCAGACTCGTGCTTGCCACTGGGAATGTCTCAGGATGACACACAGCTAAAGCTGGTGCCTGTGACACCAGGTAGAGACCTCACATATCATGTGCTGAGCGTGAGCAGTGCCGAGGACGGAGAGGAAGGTGCTAGAAAGGATATCGTGGAGAGCCCTGTGTGTGGCTTTATTGTGGTGACTTATGTGGACACGCAAACACAAGTGATGAAAGTGCTGTCCCCAGCGCCCAGACCACTGCCCAGACACACTCTGCTTATCATGGACATCCGCTTCATGGACATGAAATGAAGTAACACGTCAGGGAAGAGGACTCGCAAAAGAAATGGGGATCATGTTAGAGAGGAGTTCTGTTCAGAAGAATTTTGATCCAGAGGAGCTGGGTTTTGTTTCCTAGATTTTGAGAAAAAGATTTACTATTATATGTAATTATACCCCATTTTATAGACCACATTTACAGATGTTTGGGCAATTTTTGGCAAGGGGTGTTTTATCAAGGCAGAAATTATTTTCTTGATCTTTTTTATAAACATTGTTTTTTTCTCTCAAGTAATACATTTTTAAATGTTAAAAGTTCTGTGTTTTGTGTTAATTATACTAAGTTCAATGGTGAGCAATGCATATTTTCCTATCCTACATTTGCACTGTATATCAGTTCACATTTATTTGCATATGTCCAGTACCTTATGCACTGGTTATGAAAACATTTGTGTGTCTGCACTTAATTACAACTTCATCAAGGAAAACTCTTTAAAATTCCAGCGCTTTTATGACACAAAGTGTTTCCACACAACCTCATCCAACATTGCAAACGTATTATGAATGTGCCTGTTTGTGTTCACCATGTCTGTTTGGACATAAGTGGGGCAAAGGACACTAAACTAGGCCATATCCTAACTGACCTACAGTACCAGTATGGCAGTAACTGTTTAGGAGCACAACAATAAGCGCTCATCTGCTGTTTATTCTGTAAACTCCTGCCAGCTCATACCGGATATCTCAAAGATTCTACAGGCCTACATGCTGTTGTAATGATTCACTTTATTAAGATGTAGATATTTCTCTAAATGTTATGACAGCAATGTAAACAACACAACTTTTTAACATACAGTAACAATATCTTAAATTGAAACAACATATACTGTGTGATGCCCAGACACACATTGCATAATTAATTTATGTCCTGAATTGTATATTTAGCGTGTTTTCTTTACACTTTATTTTCTGTGCTATTACTCTAAACATTGGCTTTAACCAGCAGGATGTGGTTTCATCGTATGTGGGTCTGTTGTGGGGGATTTGAATTGACCATCTGGGATCTGTGGTGAAAAAAATAAATTGTTTTACCGAGCTAAAGCACTAAAACGCCTTCCCAATTCCCACTACTCATTAGTACAAGTTAAGAAAAGTTTTAAAGCGCCTCTGTGGCGGCCTACTGACAGAAAGGACACACTGGAGGAAGAATCTGATTTGATGTCAACTTTCAGTCTGAGTAATTCAATTTCATAACCCCTTTACACGTTTATGTTCACATTTTTAAGTTTTTTCTATATTTGTGGTTAACTGAGATTTCCAGTCAAGGATGGTGAAACAGCATTATTGATTTATACTCCTTTTATACAGCTCTATCTAAATATCTTTCTCTATTGCAAGTGACATCTACCGCAAATGGTGACTACCAAGTATCACTTAGATCTTTGTATTTAAGAACATGTGAATTGGCAAGCTTTCAGATCGTAATAGGACTCTTGGTTATTGCCTTATTAAAAGCAGGTGCAGTGGAGTGAGGTCAACCAGTTCAGCCTACATGTCAAAAACCTTTAGACAGGGCCATAGTTACCACTGACGAGTGGAATGTGATGGACTTGAGAAGGAGTTTATATCCTACAGTAACACAAATTACACATGATGCATTTTATATGCTGATTGTTTTTTTTAAAATTATTATTATTATATAAATTTGACTTTTTTTACTTAGAAGAAATTATGAAAATGTGATGGTATGTCAATGAATAAAAAGGTCATTCTTTTGGTGAAAATGTCTTAGGGGGGTTGGGTTGTGCTGGGGGATTTTTTAATGATTACCTCAGTAATTACAAAACTCTAGAGACGACCCTACTTTTACACCAGCAGTTCCCAACCTTTTTGACTGGTGACCCCTTCAACTGGAGCAGTGTTGGCAAATATTCTCAGATTGTTTGATCTAAAAAGGAAAAAAATGTCTACGCACTTCTTACTTCATCCACCAGCAAACTTTAAGTCTGTCTGCTATGGCTTGGACTGTACCTCATTTGTACGTTGCTTTGGACAATAGCATCTGCCAAATGATTAAATGTAAAATCATCCAGTATTTCACAAGAAAAAAGCAAAGACTACAGACTAATTATTCTTGATTTATGAATGTGGAACTTTTCAAGAAGGCACAGACGTTTCAGTGGAATCATCTCTTAAAGAGTTTCCAGTATTACAACTTAAAACAAAGAGACCTGACTGTTTTAGCTCCTTCAGTAGAGAGATATCTCTCCAGAAGTGGGGACACTTATGAAATAAGTGGACATTACCTTCATCATTGTTGCAAAATGAGCAATTTGAGAAAATGTTATCTTTAAATGTGTTGCAAGGATAATATTTGTTTATTATTTAAAGATGTGGTTCTTTAACTTTATTTGGTAATAAAAACGTATGAGAGTCACAACAATCATTTTTCATAATAGCAAATCAATACTATTATCATGCAGGGTGTTTGAGCTGTTTCTTGAGACCACACCTCTACGGTCTCTGATTGGCTGTTCGTCCCACCTGAGGGACTATGGACAAGTTCCGGGATTCCGACGTCGGCCTAGCAAGCGAGCTAACTAGTTTGCTAGCGGCTAACTCAAGGAGGACCGTAACGACCCACACCCTACGGGCAAGACAGCTCGCATGTTCGATATTAGGTATGTCCTGGTTGTTTTACCTGCTCTTCGCGGTGACTGTTTAGCCACAGTTATCTTGTCAGCCGTTAATGAAAGCTACTCCGCGAGTGTTAAGCTTCCATGCTAGCCAGGTAACGTTAGCTAACTATTTTAGCTGTGGTAAAGGACTGAGCAGTGTCGCAAAAAAACTTTCGAGGCTAGGTAAGAGCTAACTGATCTCAAAGTATGAGTCGCGTTTAAATCTCTCATTTTAACATTGGGCATTCTTACATCGAACTAAAACATCGCAGCGTTTATTAGTTTGTTTTAAAAAGTGTATCTTAATGAGGTTCACTGTGGTAGTTGTCTTGACTGAATCCTAGCACTGCGCTGGCCTGTTGTTTAACGCTTGGTCAACGTATGATTCAAAGATGAAGTCATAGTCGATTGAATGGCATAGACTTAAACAAGACATTAGCTAGCAACTGTCACTCAATATTGCTCGGGAAATCGATTAAATTTGCTCGAGCGGCCACTTAACGATGTAGTTAGGTCGCGAACTGCAGAGTGTTGCGGTGACATGACAGGCAAGGCTCGACAGAGATTTTGGGATTAACATCCATTATAGTCGAGGGGGATTTGTTGTGGGGCAGATGAGATGATTAACAACAGACACTCTGTCTCGGCCAAAGCTCTGTATTTGTTAGTACTGATGATTGTTGAGAAGAGGGGTGTGTCCAAACTATCAGATTACACTGTTACTCCGGATCCGTTTTCAGTTTGTTCACAGTCCGCACGGACTAGTTTTTCCTCGAGATGAGGGAAATTAGTCAAAGGCGTCCACCTTCGTCACAGATCGTTGTCTCTACTAAGAAGTTGGTTAGTCAGCCTGATTGTTGTGAAACCTCTGCCCTGTAACCTAAAAAGGAAATTAACTTTTGACAGTTACGTTTAAACCTGCAAAATGAAACATGGACATTTTCATACATGGTATTATTGTAGGTACTTGTGTTCTCCATTCTGTTATTATGTGTAGGGCCGCAACTATTTATGTTGCCAAGTATTTTCTCGATTAATCCTGTGGTCTATAAAATATCAGCCCATCACACTTTCCTAAAGCCCAGAGTGACGTTTTCACATTGCCTTTATTATCGAACCAACAGTCAAAAACCCAAACCTGGTACGGGGAACTAGAGGATATTTGGCATTTTTACTTGATAAATCTATTGATGATCAAAATAGCTGCAGATTAATCTAATCGACTACTTGTTTCAGCTCTAATTATTTGCAACATTTGTTTTTGTCTCCTTAGGTTTTGCCCACTGACATTGTAATTTGTTCTGTTTTTTACAGGAGCATCCCACAGCGTACCCACAGGGCCAGTGGTTGAAAGAAGACAGGGGGGCAAAGAGAAGAAAGGACTAAAATGTATCATACTACATAAAACCACTGCTGCACATGGCTTTCTTTAAGAGATGCAAAATGGGAAAGGAGGTCTATCTGCAGAGAATTTGGGGGTGGGAGAGGTCTCTACGCCCAGACCCGGCCAAGTGCGGTGACACCTCGGTGACATACACAGGGCTTCTTTTTGGAATGAGTTGATTTTGTCCCCATATTGACACAAAGACTGAAAGCAGGGGTCTCAAAAGATCCAGGGGACTCTGCTTGGCTATTTGAGCTATTTTACTTGTAAAGGCAAGGCTAGACATCATTTTTAAAACATTTTTAGCAGGTTTTTAAAAATAGATTTCAGCTGGACTTTTGTTTGATGTTAAGCAGCTTCCCGCAAATGGTTTAAAAGTGAATTTCTTTGTTTAGTTGTTTTCCCCTGCTGACTTAGTTTGAACGCTGGAACTGTCCCTGCTACCGCCATCCTCAGTTTCTTCCACCCACCCAGTGCCTAAATAAGCCCTCTCGGGACAATCACAGAAGTCATCAGCAGCTGCTGCGCTCAATCCTCTGCCTGTTCTCATCTATGCGCTTCTGCTCTCGGCCTGCTGGCTATCCACCCACTACCTCTTTTAATTTTCTGGTCTTTTCTTTTTATATTCATTTTCTCTGAGAGGCATAATCAGAACTCAAGCACAGAGACGAGCATTAATATAAACACTTGAGTTTCAGGAGTGAAGAGAAACCTAGATTGCTCCAGTTTTAGTCGTGTGTGCGAGTGTCTGTGCTTTTGTGTACATGCACAGCAGCGTTAAGGTTGCACTGGTGCCAGGGTGCAGCTTAAGATTAGATTTATTTATATTGTTGCACCAAATAGTTACATTAAAGCCATACAAAAATATTTATGAATTACCTACACATATTTTTGTATCACATTGCTCTTGTATAGTTTTGCTTTTGTAAGCCTCTATTAAGATTATGCACACAAATTAAATATTTACAACAAGCTGTACACATGCAAGTAGAGTTGTATATTGTTTCATAAAAAAATAACAGTTTTTGAGTGATTGTTTTGGTGCCGGGAGACATTTAGTGTCTGGACACAGAGAACTCCTCATGTTTCCAGTCAGTTGCTGCTTTGCATAGTGTTTCTTTTCTGTTTTTTCTTTTCCAGTCTGTAATCATGGCCTCTCCTCCCAAACAAACACCATATTTGCCATTTTGACCTGTGAAGCACCCTTTACAGTAGGTAGACAGTAGATATCTACCTCCCTCTCTGTCTTCCTCCCCTCTCTCTCTTTTTCTGATGCCGGGCTTCAGTGGTGGGGGGGTTGGGGGAGGAGTAGGTGTCCCTGCTTCTGCTCCTCCCCGTCCATTTCGACCCAGCCGATATGTCCCGGTGTCTGCAGCCACCACCTTCCTTGTCGGATCCACCACCCTCTTCTTCTGCTTCACGTAAGTATCTCTTTCTCGCGCATAATGCAAACATGGTGCAAAGGGCCTACATGTACACACGCACAGCTGTGTCACTGCGTAACTAATAACATTTGTACATATGTGTTTGCTGAAGGCATGTGTAAACATACCAATGCATTATGTTTTATCTGAAGAGTTCCTGTTTTTGTTTTTTGTTTAACCTTTATTTATTCAGAGACGGTTTACTGAGCAAACCTTTCAGGAACACTTGCAGTCACACAGTTCCTCGCGGTCACACCTGTGAGCTCCGCACTTACAATCACAGTCTTCTATTTCTGGCCACTGAACAGCTTCACTGGAGCTGTTTGGGGGTAAATTTCCTTCCACAAAGGCTTATCAGCAGTTGCTGATGGAGCGTGGAGTGTTACTTACTCATTTTTCCCATCTGGTTCTTGCCAGCAAGTGCAGGCATCCGAGCATGCTTGTGTAGTATCTATGTGCTGCTTTTTCTGTCTTGAATAGAAGAAAATATACCAGACTTTGAAAGACTAGTAGTTATAGCAATAATATGTCAAATATAATTTTGTTTCCATCCTTTTTCATACTGTCCAGGTGCCCGTGGTTGTCAGAGTATTTTTCCTCCGTCATTCCCATCTACATTGCCGTGATCTTCCTCTTCACCCTTGCAAACTTCTGCATGGCCACTTTCATGGACCCTGGAGTCTTCCCCAGAGGTAAACACACGTGAACAGTGTTGGTATGCAAGTTATCACTCACTAATGATGCTTATGCAATGCTTTTGAGTACATGATATAATGACCATGATCCACTAGAAATTGACTGAAATAATTTAGTATAAGTATAGTATGAGTATAACACGGTACAGGGTGAGCATATGATCGGGTGTTATGATGCTAGTACAGCCTCAGTGTGTGTCTGTTGTTTTTAGCGGAGGAGGATGAGGATAAAGAGGATGATTTCCGCGCTCCGCTCTATAAGACAGTGGAGATCAAAGGCATCCAGGTGCGCATGAAGTGGTGCTCAACCTGCCGCTTCTACCGCCCGCCACGCTGCTCGCACTGCTCAGTCTGCGACAACTGTGTGGAGGTACACACACACACACACACACAGTACAGTACAGTATCATGGGCTTGCTGTATTGTGACTCCATTGTGGAATGGTATGTGATTATCTAGGCCCATTTAAAATTTTTTTCCTCAGGTTCTCTTGTTATTACTGTTCCTATATTTTTCACTTATTGATTGAATGTCAGTGGAACTTTTATAGCACATCCTTGGCTTTGTAATTATTAAAATATATATTTGAAAATGAATGTATCCTAGTCTCAACAGCACTAAGTCTGAAAACGCTACTTACATGAGTTTGCATTACATATACCTGTGTTTGTGTAATGTGTTTTTTAGTTTTAATAGCAAATCCTACTTTCACAGTGAGCTTTTATAAACTCCTGCGTGACTTGACTGCTCAACCTAGATCTGTCCTATTCTTAGTTTTCCATGTGTGAGCGTGGGAGGTAGAAATTGTCTGGACCAGTTGTTGCTTATCGTCATTATTTTCCTCTCTGGTGCTTGCACCTTCTTGTTCTTTTGACCCTGTGCTCTCTTCAGGATTTTGACCACCACTGTCCGTGGGTGAACAACTGCATTGGTCGTAGGAATTATCGCCATTTTTTCCTCTTCCTGCTATCACTTACCACCCACATCATGAACGTATTTGGCTTTGGCTTGGTTTATGTCCTGCACCACCGCCAGCAGCTGGACACGCCACATGCTGCGGTTACGTATCCTTCACTTGGCTCACTGCGGTCATAAAGACGCAGGACAAATTATGGGACATTGTGATTTTTAGCCTTTTTCTTCCTGAATTTGTTGTAATCTCCTTGACCCTCTCCTCCCAGTATGGCTGTAATGTGTGTGGCTGGTCTGTTTTTTGTCCCAGTCGCTGGCTTGACTGGGTTCCACATAGTGTTGGTGGCCCGCGGTAGGACCACGAATGAACAGGTACATACAAGAGCTGGTTGTGTGCATCACATTGAATTCACTCAGACAGATTTTTCTTTTCTGTATTTGTATCATTAATGTTGGGGTTCTCTCCTCCTCCCACTCACTGTAGGTGACAGGGAAGTTTCGGGGAGGCGTTAACCCTTTCACCAATGGCTGCTTGAGGAATATTTCACATGTGCTCTGCAGCTCTCAGGCCCCCAGGTCAGCCTTCCTCACTCCTCTGCACTCATCTTTTTACTGCTTTCCTTTAACACTCTGCTCCACAATTATTCTTTTTCCACTGCCTCTTTCTTTCCATTGCTCTCCCTCCCCTTCCACTTTTCCACCCTCATCTTTTATTGTTCTCACTCGTCTGTAGTTTAGTTTAGTTAATGGAATATATGAGTACAAGCCTTCAGTGGGAGTGGCTTCTGGTGTTAGATTATGTTTGTCAATAGAGCAACATACTGCTAAGCCTGTTGTATCATTTTAATTAGGATTGAAACGTATGTGTATGTCCCTCTCACAGATACATGGGCCGGTGGCGGAGCCCTCAGGCAATGGAAGTGCAGCCACCATTTCTTAGACCGTCTCTCACTGAGGCCCAGCTAGAGGCCAAGGTCCTGGACAACGGCATCCAGAATGACCGACACAGCACCAGGGTGAGTGATACCAAATCCAACAAACAACAACAAAAACAAGCAATCTACATGTGGAACTCCACAGAAGTTCTCATGCATTTTCATGTTATTCAGAAATTATTGGTATATTCTGTATGCTTGACTGTATACATTGTTGCTGTGGGATGAAAATGTCCTCTTTAGGAATACAGAAAATCGTTTGTAAGAATTTCTGTGTTTTGAATTAGTTTCATGGATCCTCCGGTTAACGGATGTAATGAAGAACAATAAGAGCAGTGTGTGTGAAATACAGGGGGTCTCGGATCCCCTAATTAATGCCTCCAAGGCTCATTGATGCGCGTGGGGAGCGAAGGCTGGCCTGTGTGGTCCGATCCAACAGAAGAGCTACTGAGCTCAGATTGCTTAAAAAGTTAATGCTGGTTCTGATAGAAAGGTGTCAGAACACACAGAGCATCGCAGTTTGTTGCGTATGGGGCTGTGTAGCTGCAGACCAGTCAGGATGCCCATGCTGACCCCTGTCCACCGCCGAAAGCGCCTACAATGGGCACGTGAGCATCAGAACTGGACCACGGAGCAATGGAAGAAGGTGGCCTGGTCTGATGAATCACGTTTTCTTTGACATCATGTGGATGGCCAGGTGCGTGTGCGTCGCTTACCTGGGGAAGACATGGCACCAGGATGCACTATGGGAAGAAGGCAAGCCGGCGGAGGCAGTGTGATGCTTTGGGCAATGTTCTGTTGGGAAACCTTGGGTCCAGCCATTCATGTGGATGTTACTTTGACACGTACCACCTACCTAAACATTGTTGCCGACCAAGTACACCCCTTCATGGAAACGGTATTCCCTAATGGCAGTGGCCTCTTTCAGCAGGATAATGCGCCCTGCCACACTGCAAAAATGGTTCAGGAATGGTTTGAGGAACACGACGAGTTCAAGGTGTTGACTTGGCCTCCAAATTCCCCAGATCTCAATCCAATCGAGCATCTGTGGGATGTGCTGAGTCCGATCCATGGAGGCCCCACCTCGCAACTTACAGGACTTAAAGGATCTGCTGCTAACGTCTTGGTGCCAGATACCACAGCACACCTTCAGAGGTCTAGTGGAGTCCATGCCTCGATGGGTCAGGGCTGTTTTGGTGGCAAAAGGGGGACCTACACAATATTGGGCAGGTGGTCATAATGTTATGGCTGATCGGTGTATAATGCAATACTAATGCAGCTGCTTAAGAGGGCGTTCAGACTAAAAATAATTTGAGTACATCAGTGAGTTTGAAGGTTTATCAGATGCCAGGAACAGGACTTTCTACCTCAAGAAGTTATTATGGCAACAACTGTTCTATCCTCCATTGCAACATTGCAAGATAAACAATAGATCAGTGCCCCAGTTACAAAGTAATCTACCTGCAGTGTGCATATGCATGCATTTGATTGGCCAACACATTTTGCATTGGCAGATGATGTTGCACTGTGTTGAAGCAAACGCTGAGTTCAACTTTTTTGCTGAACAACCCTGTGTTTTTTCTTACCTTAGCCCTATGTGCAAGGCAGAGTTTTTGATTCAGTTGTCAGTCTGAACACAGCCTAATGCTGTATTTCGGCTTACATAACTTTTTTTTGTGTCTTTTCCAGTCCAAGAGCAGTCTAGATCAGATGGAGAGCCAGTCAGCTGATGCAGAGCCTCCACCTCCTCCAAAGCCAGAGCTTCGTTACCCTGGTCTGCCACGTGCTGACACGGAGGGTGAGACACACACACACACACACACACACACACACACACACACACACATTAGTGAACCTAGGTAGTTGCAGGTATATCACCTGACATGTCAATGTCAGAGTGTTTATCTTCTAATCACAGACACGCCTCTTTCAAATGTCACTTTTGGTTTCTTGCCACTCAGAGAGCAGCTTGTTGACTGAAGCTCCAACTACGCCATCAATGTACAAGTACCGACCAGCCTACAACAGCCCAGGAAGGAACCACACTGCCCTCACACACCCCAACAAGGTACATGTCAATTTACACTTGCACAACCCTCAAGGTGTTGGGTATAAACTATTCACATTACATGATGTAGATACTGTATATTAAGAGTTTTAAAGGAAGTTAACTGCATGTCTTTGCCTGATTGGAAATAGATCACATGTAAATCTAAATATATTCTTTTAAATACACACAACCTTGTTGATTATTACATAGCAAACTTGTTTTAGCATTTGTAAAACACAAAGGGATGTGGTTAAGCTTATTGCACAAAAAGAAATTAAGAGAACAGAACAAACAATATCTCATACATTCCTGTAACAGATAGTCTGGTGGCTTATTTGCCCCACCCCTACTAATTTTCTTTGTGGTTAATACCATGCCCCTCTTTTTTGTTTTTACTTTAAATTGATCATTCAGTGGCCATCGGTCGATCAGTAAGTCTCAGCTAGTGTCATCTGTGTGTATGTCTATCCCTTTGGCTGTCTCTGTGTGTTTGAGTGGATCTATCCTTTTCCCCTGAGACTGCATTGACTGGAATGTGTAATTCATGTACTGTATGTATTTGTATTTCCATTTATGTGTTGATACACACAGTCTTTGACATGCAGTGTCAGTGCTTGTTCAAGCCAGTCAATGTTTCCAATCCAGTAGTGTGATGATGGAGTAGAGCACCGGTCAAGCATCCAATTTCTCCCCACCACTCTTTTTATTTTTCTGTAAGAATCTGTAGAAAAACTGTCGTATGTTATCTATTCCTGAGGTAACATGGTGATTTTCATCTTTCTTCCCCCTTCTGCACTCCTGACTTCATCTTCATCACACTTGTCCTTACCCTCTCCCCCTCTCTACCTTTGGTCTGTTTCTCTTCCTCTCTCCTTTCCTCTCCTCTCCTCAGATGATCCGTGGGGACAGTCTTGATTCTCCATCTCCCTCCATCCTCCAGTCCAGCCGTCAGCCTACCTACCGCTCGGAGCCGAGCAGCCTGGACGGGGCCACAGTGGTGGGGGGAGGTGTAGGGGCGCGCAGAGGGGGAGGGGAGAGGGGTGAGGGCCCCGGAGGCCCTGGCGGGACTGCTGGGGGGATGTCAGGGGGCATGTCAGGTTACTCCTTGACTGGGCGCTCCTACACCTCCTACCCATCCTCTCTGGTTCTGTCCACTGGTGGCTCCCGCTCCTCCAGCCTGCGCTCAGCGCACACGGCACATAACCCGCTGGCCACCCTCCACTCAGAAGGCACCACAGACACCAGCTACAAAAGCCTGGCCAATCAGACGCCTCGGAATGGCAGCCTGTCGTATGACAGCCTGCTGACGCCATCCGAGAGCCCAGAGTTCGAGTCAGCCGCCCATGAGCTGTCGCCACAGAAGCCTCATGCTCTGTTTCCCTCAGCGACTATAACAGGCCAGCCTGAGGTGGTGTCACCCAGTACCCGGCTGCAGGGCTACACGTCGCCCTTCCTCTCAGCTCAGATTGCCCAGCAGAGGGAGGGGCAGCTGCTCCAGGGCTCTGCCACTTTCTCCTCCCCCCACAGGGCCTACCTGCGTGCCGTCAGCCCGCCCCCTCCCTCTTCATCTGGGCCTCCTGAGATCCAGCACCTGCTCCAACATAACCAGGACTCCTCTTCCCGAGCCTCTCGTAACCCTTCCTCCTCATCCTCTTCCCCCGGGGCTCGCTCACTAGAGCCCCCTGTCTCCCCGCCACCTCGCGGCCTCTCTCTCGGCAAGTCCCAGTCTTACATTGGGGAGGCAGGGCCTCAGCACAAGCCTCGGCCCGCAGGAGGAGGCACTGTGCTGGGAGGGGGAGGAGCTGGAGGAGGGCAACAGGCTCCACAGTGAGTAATGATCCATCGCCAGATCCCTGAGCCTGCTACTCTTCCTCCTCCTTTTTCTCCTAATCCTCTTCTTCTTCCTCCCTGGTTTGTGTCAGCCCTGCTCTTCCTCCCTGATCTGTGTGAGTCTTCCTTTTCCTCCTTCATGGTTTACAGTCAGTCTTTTGCTTGTTTAGTGTTTAACAGTTGGACGTGTGTGTGGAAGCTATATTGGCTCAGTTGGTGGAATGTGTGCATTAGTGTTAACAGCATGCCAGTATGTGTTTAGCTCTGTGAAAGCATGCTTAACCATGCTGCTATTTACTTCTGTTCTGTAGCCTTTTCTGTCCTTGTCCTTCTCTCACTAAGTATAGTTACCAAATGCCTTACAACATCGATGGTAGAGAGACATTTTGCTTGTTTGTTGTTACTTTTGAAATAGAACCACTCACCTCCACATCCATTTATCCTCTGTCCTCATCCCTAATCTGCCCCCCGGTCCTCCCCTCCCCTCCCCTTCCTGATGGCTGTCCAATCAGATCCACCTCTCGTCCAGTCTTGGCCAATCACACCACATCCAAACCAGGCGGCGGGGTGAAGAAGGTGACAGGCGTCGGAGGGACCACTTACGAGATATCGGTTTGAGTGACAGACATCCTTCAAGGTCTATCGCAAGGAGGGGGGAAAAAAGTCACTGGACTACTTCCACGTGTCTCTTACCTGAGCTGGATATTATTCACGACTGCAGGCCCCTGAAAACTGACTGTTCACTACAGCAACGGACTAAAGGAGCCGGCTTGTCTGGTACTCACTTTGTTATCTTTGTAACGCCACTGGCCTTTCAGATTTGAACAAAGAGTAAAAGGAGACACTGGATCAATCTCCATTTAGCCACTTTGTGAGCCATAGACTGATGTGACTGTATGATCACGGCTGGGTACAGATATGTTTATAGGACACGCATAGCTATTCAATGGTTTGCTGTTTTACTTTGGTACATTAGCACACAGAGTATTGACCACGGTGTCCGACACTTAAAGGATGGCCTTTATCAAGTGGACGTAGAATTTTAAGATGGAGGATTTAGGACTGTTGACCAATAGAAACGTCTTCTTCTCCTCTGTCTGAACGGACCACACAACATGTTTATCAATAAGAGTCATGGAGAGAGTCCAACCTATAAACACAGTATCATTTTAGTTTTATAAATCTTTTTTTTTTTTTTTTAAATATTGTTTTATATAAATGTATAAAATCTTACAGATTATTATTGGGTCAAATTGTCAGGTCTTGAAGATGACTATTGATAAGGGTGGCAGATGTACTGTGTGTAATTATTCATGAAAGCGATTTCAAATCAGTTGCCTGTTTATATATTTAATGGCTGCATCAGCCACTCGAGAGCTCTTGCTGGAATTGACATCGTCCAAAGAGAATGATGATCCTTTGGTGGACAGCTGAAGTGGCAAATAATTAAGCTTAATTTTTCTTTTTTTTTTTTTGGAAAGCCACAAAGAAATTCTGAGTCACGATTGCAGCACAAGCATCTTTGTGGAATGTACGCTTGTAATGTTGATGCTAGAGACATTATGCAAAATCTGTTTGTAGCTTTAAGATCATTGTATGTCTTTTTGGTGTTTATTTTTTTTCTTCTTTTCTGTCATGTTTTGTCTGTCAGTCAATCAAGACGCGAGCAGAACCTTGTACCTTTTTTAACAGATGGCCAGCCAAATAGGGGCAGCGAGGGAAGGGCTTATTTATTTCACCAGACAAGACAACCATGTAGTTTTGGACACAATTTCAAACCAGTCTCTACCAGTTTGTTCTTTCTTTTTTTGAGAAAAGAAGTATGAATATTTTTTATGAAAAAAATGTTATACATGAAATTGTAAATGCAATATGCCACTGAATAGGCTTTTAAGGAGCGACTGGTTTGCAATTGGAGACTGTGTTGATTGTTGTTTTTTTTTTTGCCTTGAGACCATTCATAGTGAAGCAAGTGCATTTTTATTTTTTTCTATTGGTTTTTATTTTTTACACTTTCCTGAGAAAAAAAATGTAAGGCAGATTAGATTTTTTGATCAACTTGCTTATTAAAAAAACTGTAAAGGTACAGTAAAAATTTTATCCACAGCGATGTTGAAAAAGGAATAATTAGAGGAAGGGAGGTGTGTACATGAGTTTGTCTTTCAGGATTGGGCATTACATTAGAGGTTTTATTTATTTGATTTTTTTTCTATCAAGGCCCACAGCGGTGTTTGCATTAGAATGTCAAAGGTGGCTGAATGTAGCACGTCTTTGGGGGAAAAGTACACGCTTGAAGCACACAAGTATCATCGTTCAACCCAAACGACTGTGTTAAGAGTTTTCCAGCCTCCCAGGATATGTCTTCGGTGTGCATGTGGTTTTTGTTTGTCGTGCTGAATGCTTCACTGGCGTGCATACTTGTGAGAATATTGTCAAATGCCCACCTGGTTCATGTGTGGGTGGTAACAAGCATCATTAATGGCACAAGCAGCCGTCGTACAGAGATAAAGAGAACCTGTGTTACTTTTCTTCCTGCTCTGGCCAAGGATGGTGGCCACTGAACAATTTGAAACTATGTGAGTATAGTAGGTATACTTCTATGTGAGATAAAATATCGCTATTGTGGGCTGTGATGAATGGAACGAGTTTCACAAATATCTGTAATGAGTACATTAAAGACATTTCCAAAATGGCCTTATAAAGAATTTTTAAAAAGATGTCTTCTCAGAATAAAAAGGTCAAACTGATAAAACTGAATGCGTCACTATCTTTTTTTTTATTCCAGTTTCACCTCTCACTTTTTACTTTGGTTTTGAAATATGAGACTACAGTAAACACACTATTTAAAAAATACAGGCAGCAAAAGTTTATAGCAGCAATGAGATGTTGCTGAAAGTAGCCAAAAAACAATCATCACAAAAAAGGCATTTGTTCTCAAATAACTTAAGGTCTGTAATAAAATGTCCCCAAATCATTGCTTATCTTTTGCATGGCTGCATTCAAACCACACTGCATCATACCCAGTCAGACCAGGGAACCGTGGTCCAGCCTGTTTTGGGTATTTATTTGCTACAGTAAAGCGTAGAGATGACATCTAGTAGTGGTTGAACCTATTTTCTTCTCCATTCCATAATAGTTGGCACTTTTGCAATAATGTAAGGCATAGCAATGTTGGAAGAGAAGGAAAGACTTCATGCAGCCCCTCTGAACCTTCCTCTTCACTGGTCTTTCTTGCTCTCTGTGGGTTGCTCTGGGTTGTTGGTTCCAGAAAGGAGCTCGTCGCTGCCCTCCTCTGGCTGACAGCCGTTCTGCTCCTCTTCTTTCAAACCACGACCTTTGTTCAGCTTCTTGGACTTCTGGAAGAGCTCGTTGAGGTTAAACTCTCGGATAATGTTCTCCTGGGGAGGAAATAAGCTTCATATTAACATCTGTGAATGCATATGTGAGGCTGTTGCGAGCAACACCTACTCAGTACATACTCCATGTGTTTGTTACAGACTTGCCTCATTGAAGGTCCAAGATACAGCTCTCCCTTTATTGTCCACCATCGGACGTCTCATAATTTCCCGCCCTCCTTGGAAAAGCACCAGTGAGGGCAGCTGCTTAGCCAGAGGAGAAGTACTAACCTTGTACCTGTTCAGAAAGAATTCATGGGACAGTCAATACCTGTGCTCCGGCATTAAAACTACTGCTGCGTCTAAAGATAGGTGCGGAGCGGAGAAAATGACTGACCTCTCTGAGACCTCTCCATAGCGTCCGATGTCCACCTTCCCAAACCTGAGTCCAGCACAGTTGTACCTGCAGTACGTAGGGGAAGAGACATTTAGGCCTCAAGTCAAAACTGAAGCACTTTGATTCTTCTGCAGAACTGAAACATAGTTTAATCCAACAATGGGGTTATGATTACTGAAGGAAACATTCAAAGCATCTTAAAAACAATTTATTTTGATTAAAAAAATTAAAATGTAAAACGTGGACAGAAATACAGCATGGAATATGGAAGGGAATTATTAAACCAATCTTCCATCGAATACATGCTCTCAAAACAAAACACACTATTGTGTCGCAGCACTACAGGAACCAGAAGGCTTTTGCGTGTCTCACTGACAGACGCCAGTGCAATTATTTTACATGTCATATCTCAGACATCAAAGACATCATCTAGTATTTTGTCTTGAACACAGCTCAGCCAATCACAGCTATATCTGTTTTACCAATAATTAATAATTAACTTGAAGGAGGGCCTGTGGAGACCCTGACTGAGACACTGTAGGCCTCAATATCTTGATTACTGGAAGGCCTGTATTTACTTATCTCTTACTTAAGGGAAAGGTTGGCAAAGACGGGAGCAAAAGACTGGCAGTCAGAGGACCAGTTGGCGTAGAATTCAACAATCCAGGTGACACGACTGTCTCTCTGCAGCTCCTCCTAATGACTCAACAACACAACATTAGATCAGAACAGATTACAGAGGTGTGGATCTCTGTCATTCACCCTTAGGACTGGGGCATGATCAATTAGGGAGGTCTAATATGTACACGGTCCAAAATGCAAACAAAACACTACAAAACTTTGCATTGTGCAATTGATTGGAACTTAAAGACATTTTTTTAAGAAGCTCACATCTTTATGTTCTTATTATATTGCATATGAATACTTGATTAACCCATGGTAATTCCCTATTGTTTCAAAGCTTTTACTTCACTTATCAGAGGTCTAAGTATAACTGTACATCCAAATGGTCTTCTTACATCATAAAGGAATTTACAATTATTTAAATGAGCATTTCAGCATAGTCTGTAGTGTAACACTCACATCTATTGTCTTGTCACTGAAGTACTTGATGTACTCTGGGCCCATGTAGAGAGGTGGCTTACAGGTCATGACGAATGCTGGAGAAAAGGCATAGATAAGTTTACATTACAGAGGTTCCCAGCGGATGAAAACAACAGCTAAATGTAAGTTTTACATTTTCTGGAGCTATGAAAATCTCAGCTTAGCTTAATAAATATACATTAAAACCCTAAAAGCATTGTTTGAAGTTGAGACGCATTATTTAAGTTGGCAAGGGTATTGTGCGCATCCACAATACTTCAGTGGAATAGGTGCTCGATACAAAAATCAAAGAGAAGAATATAAAAGAAAGGTACTCACACACTGGATTCAGAGCTCCTTTAAGCTTTAGTGAAGACCAGCGTTGGGTCGAAACATCGGTAATAAAACAAGAGCTCCAACTGCAGTTTGCAGGTGCCTTTCTTTTGTATTCACGTTAATCAATTTCCCCAAATGTTGGCTTATTTTATGAATATCTACCAATAATTCCATATAAACTGTAAGTGAATATATAGATCCAAGTTAATATTTGACTTTAACAGGGTCCTGTATGGAATCTGAGGGTTTCCTGCAGTGTTTTATTGGGAAATAAAGGCGACCTCCGCTGACATTATTAAAATGAATACACCTGAGATAAAACATTAACATTCAGGGAAAAAGAGTAGATGGGCTATTTCACACAGCAAATGTCACATATTTAATGCCACCTGTTTAGGCTGTTAACTACTAACAAAAGTGACTACAAGACCAAATGTGTAAGGACCCACCTCTGCTTACCACCTGTGAGGGATACCCTACGTCTGTACTGGTGTCACTTAACAGCAAAAGACACATTTAAATTGCACCATTTTGAGGTGGAGGTGATGGGCTGGTGCACTATTGTAATGTGTCCTTCTTGATGGAAAACAGTTTCCCATAAATATCCCTTCCCATAACTCAAATTTAGTCGTGAGTGGGGCAGTATTTGTAACAAGGGTTATAAGGCCACCGACCGACACACAATGCGAGGTAAAGGATGCCGAGCCGGATGTCCAGCCTGAAGAAGAGGATCACGTTGGCCACTTTACTGAACAGGAACAAGTTGCCTATGTGCTGCTCCAGTGAGACTGAGAAAGAGAGAGGAGAAGAAGAAGAAGAGAGGAGGAACAATTAATGCAGCAGAGGAAAAACCTTCACGCTGTTGTTTCAAGGTCAAAGGAAGGCAGGGTTACACTTCAACTGTAATGTTTACACAACAAAGCAAAGTTTTCAGTACAGCACTTCCTGGATGTGGCTTGGTGCAGGGCTTCTCACCTGGTTTCAGGTCAAGGATTTGAAACAGTTACACATTAGGTCACAAATACCTATTTGGTTGAAGTTTAACAGTTACTCATTATAGGACACAAATACCTATAGTGCCATTGTTGTTTGATATCATGTTGAACTATCTACAGTTTAGGTTAAAGACGAGGTTTCTCATGTGCCTCAATAAACCTTGGTGATCCCTGCTCCCAAATTGAGCATCACTGGCTTGGTGTATGGGCCACTTTTGATGATGTGACTGTTTACACTGTAAACAAACTCTTACCATGTTGTGACATCAGTTGGTTCACACATAGACACGTATGTGTGTGTGTGTGTGTGTGTGTGTGTGTGTGTGTGTGTGTATGTGTGTGTGTGGTAGGGGGTGGGGGTTACTTACTCGCTCTCCTGTTCTTCATCATCACTATTGCACTGAGAAACATGAGTATTTCCATTTCTCTCTGTGAAACAAAAAGACATACCATGAAACAACTTTGTGATAAGTGAGGAAATTAGCTAACTCATCATACAGCAACTAACTTAGCCCCACCATATTTAGCAGCAGGCAGCAGTGCAGCGCAACCATATCCCCCCCATGCTCACCCAGTCAAAGTCGCAGGAGTTGCCGTCCTCCCGCTGGGTCGCCAGGTGCTCGCACAGACCGGGAGCTTTTCGGACCACCAGGAAGGCGACGGTCATGAAGAGCGAGGTGATATAATACGGTTTCAGCAGCCATTTGTAAATCTGAGGTAAGTGGTACAAGAAAGTACAGAGTCCTGTGATTAGACCCATGTTGCAGACGCGACAGTCAACCAGAAGGGGTTTGAGGAGGAATGACAGCTGAAGTAACAACTGACTGGATGTGGCGGCTGGGTCGAACTGCGCCTGCGCAAAACAAAACGATTTCGCAGTTTCTGGGCGCAGCAGCTCGCCGTAGATTTGGCGGGTACTGCAAAACGTAAACAGTCGAAGCTGAAAAATGGAGGAAAGTGAAGTAGCAACACAAAAGGAGACTGTAGATAACATATGTGTTAAAGACCCCGCTGAAAACCAGACTAATGAAGCTGGAGGAGGAGTTTCCTCACAGATGTCAAACCCTGGATCCGTTTGTAAGCAGTCCGAGGCGACGGAAGCTCGGTATAACCGATTGAAGTTGTTCGACAAAGTGATGCAGAAGAGCCTGAAAAAGTTCATCGACCATGCCAGGTAACGTTAACGTGTGGAAATCTGTTCCGAAACGACAGTAAAAGACGTGTTATTGATCATCGTTACTGTGTCAATTACAGTGTAATGAAATTAAATTAGCATGAGTAGCACATGATCTGAAGGTTCAAACGGTATCAAGCTAACATGAAGATACAGATGAGCTACAAAAGCAGTGTGTGACTAGAGCTCTGATGTGAAGGACTGAGATATATTGTAAATGTAAACGACGATAATGACTGTGCAGCATTCATTGACTCATCTGTCATAGGAAGTGCCCAAGGCATACCATATTTGAAAATAACTGGCCATTTTAATGAAAGTTGTTTAACGTTAAAAGAAGAGAGATTGCAATGTTTTGGAAAAAATAACAAATAAGAGCTGCTCACTCTACCTTATTTTCCTAGATCTTTAAAGATAGATTTGTTTCTTAAAATAACATGGATTTGTTTTGGGCAGCAACAAATGATTATTTTCAGTATCAACTCATCTCTCAATCATTTTTTTAAATTAATCAATAGATTGTTTGGTTTATAAGATGTCAGAAAATAGTGGAAAATGTCCATCTTAAGTCTTCAAATTACTTGTTTTGTCCAACTAACAGTCCAGCACCCATAATATTCTGTCTATATAATATAACACAGAAAAGCAGCAAATCCTCACATTTAAGAGGCGACCAAACGGTGAATCTTTGGCATTTTCTCTTGATAAATGACTGAACAATTACTAAGTAATCTGAGCTGTTGTTATCAATTATTCTTTTGTTGATCACTTTATATATTAATCAACTAACTAACTTTGAGTACTAGATTAGGTAACCTAGAAAAGGGCCAGTGTTTTGGGAAAAGCCACACTTTGCTGCACTTGTGGTTGACACTGCTTTCACCCACAGTTTTAACAGATTCGCCAGCACCTTTCGTCCGCTGTACAAGAAGAACCCTCAGAGGATGGAGAGCATTCACAAGCAGTTCATAGAGGAGTTGCAGAGGACTATACAGGTGTGCAGCACATCACATTAATACCACATATGAAAATAAACAACAAAAGGAGGGTCTACCCGCCTTTATTTTGACTTGTTTACATGAATGCTTGTGTCTGTGTATGTGAAGGAGGACATCAACAGATTGATTGAAGAAGGCCGGTTAGAGTTCAAACTGAATGAGCTGGACAAACTGGAGAGTGATGCCAAGAACAATCCAGACGCTGCATGGTCAGTAAACAGCATTACAAACTCTCCAATGAAATGTTCTAGTGGTTACATGTCAAGCTTTGGATTATATATGCTCAATTTGCTTATAAAACAATTTCCCCTCTTTGACAACATCTGAATTCTGACATCCATCTGCTCCCAATACCACCACTCATTCAAATTAATTGTCACAAGCAAGTAGTAGGTATAAGTTGATTTTTCTCACTTAATAAACTGAATAAATACAATATTTATTTTATAAATGATTTATTTGCAACTTTGTGGGCAGTTGTTGGGTAACAGTACCAATAATTTGCCCCAGCATTGTTGAGTTAATCACTAAGGAACATCTTATTGTCTGAACACTTAAATACACTGTATTTTACACTCTTGTGTCTCACTATAGGACCTGTAATAAAAGTGCATTGGCTTTCTTCTTTGCACTGTATATCACCACTGTAAAATTTCTAACTAAACATTTTAATCCTTTACCGTCTCACTTGTTCTGTTAGGCGACCAAGTGGTGTTCCTGAGCAGGACTTTTGCAGCTTTTTGACGCCATACTATAAAAAGCAGGAGGCCTACATGCGACTGGAGCTGAAAAGGATTCAAGCAGAGAATGCTGCCCTAGCACAGAAGGTTCAGGCTGGTAGAGAGAGTATTGCTCAGACTGAACACTGTATTTCTACTGCTGTTGATGAGTGGAAGGTGAGAGAGAAACAATGGATAAAAACATATTCAACATGTTTATTTTTACACTCACAAAGGGTATGCATATCTAAGTAAGTGTAAAGTAATGCTCAAGCCTTTACTTTGAAATGAATTTGTGATATTAGATGTCATCTGGAAATGAATACACCTAAGCTCTTTTACATAATGCATAGAAAACATATTCTTGTAATTTTAGTCTCAAAAATTCTGTTGTTTTATTTTTATTAAAAAGATAAAGGAGAAAAGGCATGGTATTGGCATTGGTACAGTTTGAAGGAGACCATTGTCTGACAGTTGTTGCTGAAGGCCAAAACATACCCGTGCACTATAACATAAGTAGAAATATAAAATACAAGTTTACCTAGAGTGTTAACAGTTTTTTGTGTGTTTTTCTTTTTTCTTTGACTTTTAGGCATCATTCACAGAGTTTGAAAGGGTGGCATCTTCTTTCTGCCCTGCGGATGTCTTTGATGTGTGATCTTCAAACTATTTGTCCTGCAGATATAGCAACTAACTTCACTGTACATATCGATTGTGTTTACTATGCCTGTTTGTCTGAAAATAAACTTGAAATCTTGAAAAAAATATGTTTTGTGACCTCACTGATTATATCCGTGTGGGCCAACATACACCAATCATTATGGTAATGTCATGTGCGTATTTACGCCTGGTATTACGGTACGGGGGCCATGAAAATAATGCCACAAAGAAGTGAAGAGTCGAGTAGTTGACTCTCGGATGGATTCGTGGTGAGCTCCATCCTAACAAGTAGCAGGTCATATCTTTGAAGAAACTGGGCTTTTCTTTGCATATAAATGTATTATTCGTGATAGTTATGACGGAAATGTATTCAACTCTGTTCGGGCAAAATGAAGCTCAGGGACCGCCCGGCTCGTCGTCTCTGGGTTTCGGACCAGGGAAACCTCCGCCGCCTCTGCCACAAAATCAAGTCTCCATGGCGGGGCAGATGCCACCGCAGCACGGGGATGACGGGCCTGCTCTGCGGAAGCCCGGAGCCATGAATGAACCTTTCTACTTACTGCGGGAGCTTCCTGGTACTGTCAGACTAATATAACTGCTGTATGCTTTGTATGTTATTTGTCTGTTAATTCAGAGAAGGAGTTGAGTTGTTATCAAAGGTTGCTAAGCAGTTTGTAAACAATGCTAGTTAACGTTAGCCAACAAGTTAGCATAATTGTTAACCGAGAATATTGAGTACCGGTAAGCTATTGGCCCACCTGTTTTTCATAGTTAGGGTTGGTTTTTATGTTGTCTGTGACCCCAAAACATTTCCAACGGAGTTTCCTATGTTTTAACTCTTGTGTTATAAAGTTAAACGTTATTAACTGCTGAAATCACAGGCACGAACTAACATGAGTTCCGGGTGGAAATGGTCACCTAGTGATATTTCTGCTGGGATACCTTATTTGCAAGATGTATAAATCAGTTACACATGCTATGACTTGTGGTGTTTCCATGAATTACATTGATATGAATCTGTGTGTTTAGTGGGAAACGAGTTAACGGGCAACACCAACCTCATCACGCACTACAACCTGGAACACGCCTACAACAAATTCTGTGGGAAGAAGGTGAAGGAGAAGCTCAGCAACTTTCTGCCAGAGTTACCAGGTGGGTTATGGTTGGGAACAAATGTGGCCTGACAGCCAGGTGTTAATGGTGGGGGCTGCAGAGACTTCATTAGAAAAAATAAATGTAGTTAAGATGGTGATTCATGTTCAGAGTAGGACACTAGTTTCCAAGTGACTTTATCCTTGATAGCTATTCATTCTATTATAACTCACCTCTTTGTAAACTGGGTGCTCATTGGCAGTTAGCAGCCTCACTCTGGGAATGGTTGCGTTATCTTCAAGGGGCAAAACTCCAGCAACACTTGCAGTATTAAAAACAACTTTTGAGACCGGCTTGTGACCTTCATCAGGGTCATCAAAAACTTGTTGCTCTCTCTTCATAGATGGTAATGGACTGCATTTATATAGCACTTTTCTACTTTAACGGACAAAGCAATCTACAAGTTTGTCTCTTATTCACACACACACCCACAAGCCATGCAAGCCACTGGCCTGCCCATTGGGAGTAGCTTGGGGTTCAGTGTCTTGCTCAATGACACCTTGACACGTGGACAGGAGGAGTCTGGAATCAAACCGTCTACCCTTCCATTAATGAACGACCTCTTGAGACACCACTGCCCCCAAACCTACAGACCAAACAATGACTCAGACGAAGGCAACAAGCTGAAATGCACTGTTGTCACAATAAAGTTGTATTTAATGCTACAAGTGTTGTTGTAGTTTTAAGACTACTCTGTGAAGCCAGAAATCTCAACTCTACTAATGGAGCCGTTATCCCAAGAACCACACCACACCTATCTCCTGTAGATGTTGAGATATACATAGATGTGACACACAAATGTCAGGCTGGTCTGTGAGTCCATCCTTGTTGTAGATCTGATCTGTAAATACCCCATAATAGCAAATATAGTGGTGAAAATGATATCTGCTTAATGAAACCCCTGACATGCCACTGCTTTCTTTTTTGACGATTGCTCTTTTACATCTTGCTGCAGGTATGATCGACTGTCCGGGCACTCAGGACGGCAGCTCATTGCGCTCTCTGATCGATAAACCTCCAGTGTGCGGGAACTCCTTCAGCCCACTGACTGGCGCTCTGCTCACCGGCTTCAGACTACACACAGGACCGGTACTACCCGAATACAATACACAACACGCACACACTACACACTTCTAAAGTCACACACATTTTCATCATGCTGATACTGATTACCCAAAGTATTAGCAAAATTCTCTTTAGTTTGAATATTCTGGCCTGCTAAGAAAAAGGTATCCTTCCTTTCTTAATTATATTGTTCAATTCAATACTTACTCATGCATGTTTTTGTGTTTGTTTTCCCCAGCTCCCAGAACAGTACAGACTGATGCACATACAGCCTCCAAAGAAGAAGAGCAAACACAAGCACAAACACCATCGACCACAGGACCCATTACCACAAGGTATGACATAAACTGTACATACAGTATAAACAAACGCAAAGGAATGCAACACGTTTTCAGGCCATTGACCTGCTTCTCTTTGACGTCACAGAAACTCCATCAGACTCTGATCCCAAGAAGAAGAAGAAAAAGAGGGACGACGACCCCGACCGCAAGAAAAAGAAGAAAGACAAGAAAAAGAAGAAGGTAAGTAAATCTCTCAAGACCCCAGTAATTCAGTTAGGTGTTATTGTGGATCCTAATGCAGTTATGGGCAGAGACACCAAACCCATTCCTAAACTTTATTATACTAAATCTCAAACCTAATATCAAGTATTTAACCAAATACCGAAACATTTCCAGTTTTAAGCTAATAAGTAAACTTAAAGTTGGGTGAATTGATTTTTGGCCACTAGAGAGAAAAAGAGCTTCACAACTAGCTTGCAGACAACAGCCCTGACTTATTATTGTTTATAAAGTTATGGCTTACAATTACTGTTTACAGTTCGCAAACAGTTTCCAACTTACACATTTATCAGATATGTAGTAGCATTATCATCCATTAGAATCATGTTTCTTCTACAGTGAACACATCAGCTGTGCTCTCGGCTTAAGTTAATCATTCGCATGTCTACACAAGTAAAACGTAGTCTTTTTAAATGGCAGGATCACCGATGCACTTGTTAAATAGTGCGTTGCTGTTCTCTCTGTCCCCCTCCAGAACCGCCACAGTCCCGACCATCCCGGCCTCGCTGGATCACAACCCAACAGCAACAGCCTCAGATAGACAGGAGCCCTCTGTGTGCATGCCTGTGTGTGTGTGTGTGTGTGTGTGTGTGTGTGTGTGTGTGTGTGACTGTGCATTTTGTAAGATGATGCGTGTGTGTTTTACAGATAATTGTATTAATGGGAGTATGTTTAATGAGGGAGGCGATGAATCAAATGATGCAAATGGTTGTATGATGTGTGTGTGAGAGTGAAAGGAGCAGCGACCCAGTGGACGTGTGTGATGATGAAGAAATGTTACAGAACAGTGTAAAAGGCAGAAAGCCGCTGATGAGCTGTGTGGTGTTCTGGATGACTGAGCAGTCACTGTATGTATGTCCCTCTTTGATTTTGTTGTGATATCTTTTGACCATAATGCCAAAATCAAATAAACTTTGGTTATTATCTTTGCTTGTGTGTCCTTTGTAAGACCTTTTGTAGGATTTGTTGGTTGTTTTAGATTATATGATCAGGTACACAATGACAAACAGCTGATACTGTGGCTCTTTGTTGCAGTGAGAGAATTGTTTGAATGGATGGCAAAAACAAATGCCACTTAGACAGTATATTTACATTTATACATTTATTTGTTTATCAAATGCACAAGCTGGATATATTGATTGAAGGCAAGAAAGAAAGGTGTACATTTAGCAAGACATACCAACACTTCAACACTAAGGGTAAAGAGAGAAGATGAGCCTGTAGCTGACAGGCTAAAGTAAAATACAGATAAAGCAAAGGATGTTTATTTTTGTTGTAGAGACTGTCAGAGGTGTTGATTAAACTTCACACTCTAACTATTCAGGCTGCAACAATTTTAAATCCTAATTACAAAGGCATAAGCACAAGGGAGTCACATTAACGTGAATGCCATTTGGCAGTATATATCAGCTTTAATAGAGGTCACAGTTGATGCTGGAATTGCTGGTCTGTTGGTTTCAAACATTACAAAACACTGTACTGCGGCAAGAGGAAAATAATGACATGTCAAACTGGAAAACCTCACCAACACTGATTAAAATGCACATAGTATTTATACTAAACAACAGAAATACAGCCTCAGAAATGACCAACAAGCTGAATCAACACCTGTGACAATCAACAAAAGCCAAACATTATGACCAAACTGCTGTTTACTGCAGCTCCTGTACGTTCTCCTGAGGGAACGTGCTGTACTATCTCGACTAGCTTACAGTCCCCCCTACACATGGCTTTGGTATACAGAAAAAGACGTTTGGCTGAGGCATTAATCTTACATTCGTATCTACTGCAATAAAGCCAAGATGGCAGCAAAGGCACACACTCGAAACAAAACACAGAATCTCCTTTAAAGCGAGAGGGCAAAGATTCAAGAAGCTGAACTAGAAAGCAGAAAAGAAATGCAGACAAAAAGGAAAAATCTACTAAAGCTGCTTTGACACTGAAATGGATTGAGTCAAAAAAAATTTAAATTATACATTACAACTGATTCCATAAATCTACACGATGCTGTTGCTGTGTGCAGAACAAACATGTACAGAATAGACACACGTGTTGTCGTTTTGGAAGAATGTACATTTTTATGTTTTGAACTGCAGCCGGCTGAAGCAATGGGATCAAAGGCTGCAGCTAGATCTGTCTTTTTAATGTGACTTCCAAGCAGAAAAATCACATAAAAAAAAAAAAAAAACAAGTTTAACCACAGCCAGTGTCTCCTCAGTCATCAGTTAATATACTGTACACACCCATATATAGTAAAGCAAGCAGAATATGTAATAAAATACAAGACACACCTCAGTTCTATTTACAAAGTTACAAAGAGGTTTCTTTGCTCCAAAATCAATACATGACTGAAAAAAAAGCAAAAAAGGCAAAAGCAGAATACACATCTACAATCATCTGAGCTTCATTTATAATTAGCACACTACAAAATAACATTTGCTGATGCTGAAACAAACGCTTCCCTTTTAAATGCTACTGCAGCTAGAGTATAAAAAGACACTTAAATACATATTTTACACACACACACACTAGTTCATTTCTGTGCATAAAGCAGTACAAAGCGTTTCATTACATTGACACACACTGTGTCAGAATTTTAAAAAATCAGTCATGTTTTTCCTTGTGAAATTTCCATAAAAAAGTTTTTCCTAAATATAAAAATTCCAGAAATGGGCTGACTCAGCAATACCTAAAGAATGTGAATGTTCAAGGAGAAATGCTGTACTAATTCAATTTGGGTATTTGACAATTAAAGAATTAATATCTCCTAATGTGAAAAAAGAAATGGTGGACAGACAGGAGTCGGTTGCAGAGAGACAGTAAAAAAAAAAAAAAAAAAGGAAACAGAGGAGGTAGATGTGGTGTCTCTACAACCAGCCTATCTGTGCGTGTACATGTGTGAATAACTGGGCTCTGAAAATGCCCCAAAATCTTCTTTATACGTACCAGAAGTCTGGTATTCAGATGCTTTACATTTTCTTCAATAGCTTGTATGCTTTTAAACAGCAGCATATTGCTGCCACGCCAGAAAAAGAAAAACAGTATCAGTATCACGTTATAGCGTGAAAAGTTTATTGTTATAACAATATTTGTTCACGTTATAACAAGATATTTTCGCATTGTTACGACATACAAACTTATCACAGTGTAACAAGAAACTATTTTTGTTATAACAATATACTATTTATCACGTTATTTCACGTTATAACAAGATAAATAGTATAGTGTTTTAACGTGAAAATATCTTGTTATAACGTGAAAAAAAAATCAATAAACTGGCGTGACAGCAATATGCTTCCATACTTTGAATAGTGTTTTATAGATATATATTTATAGCTTTTGCTGAAGGGGTTACAGTAGAAGCAGCACAAAATAGTAAGAGTTTGCTTCATTAAACACACTTTTGAAACAATACTTAAGTAGAAAGTGTAACTTTCCTAATATCTTTAAGCAGTTCTTTGGTGTTAGCGAGGATCGTGATGATTATCTTTGAAAACTATATAACAGTATTTCAAGTACCGTTATATCCGCAGTCTGACACACTGCACATGTGTGCATGTGTCTTTGCATGTGCTTGTGAGTGAAATCTATGGCTTTAAAATCACACTAATGTGGCTCTTTGACCTAAACCAAAATAAATAAACACCAACAAGTGATGGCACTGCTTCTCCTCAAAATCACAAGGAACTTAAAGTCTAACTCTGAGTCATAAAAAAACACGGGGGATTGTATTTGCTCTGTGATTTGGTTTGTGGTGAGCAAAATGTGCACCAGCAATGACCAAAAGCAAAAAACAAAAACACTGGAAATCACAGAATATATGTGGATGAGGAGATTGCTGGTTATTTTGAAGGCACGTACAAAAATAAATCCTACAATTCCCCCGATCCTCGGCTCCATCGCGTCGCTCTAAGGCTCCACAGCAGCGAGGCCGTTGCTGTGAGGTTTGTAGCCGTTGGCCTCGCTGTGGTTGAGCGCCTGCATCTCATGTTCGGCGGCCAGCTTGTCTCTGGCCTCCTTTTCCCTCAGCAGGTGTCTGCGGTGGTAGAACAGGTAACCCGGCAACAGGAAGCCAGCCAATGACAGGATCAGCAGGCCGAGGTTGATCTGAAGGATAGTTGGATGACAGAGGTGGAAAGTTACAGGTACAGTTCGATGAAAATAATGATAAATATTCTTTGTATAGGCCTGTAGTACGTGTGATAGTAATTTCTTTACACAATCTTTTTCTGTGTGTGGGAAATTTTATTCACCAAATGTGGTATAATATTGATGAATTAGTATTGAATCATTGCAGGGTAAGGTCAGAGAGGTCAAATAAGTCATAATCAATATTACAGTATTAGGTATAAGTCAATCAAAGTCAATCATATTGATAATGGTCAGGTTCAGTCATAATCATGATGTAGTCATGTGTTGTTGGATGTGGGCATAATCATAGAAGTCTTGTATTCTTAATTAAGTGCAGCAGCTGTCAGTGGGAGGTTAGAGTGTATCAAACAGTGGGAAAAAAAGGGAGGAAACTGTGGTCTGGCTCAGAGCAGGCTGAAAACATCACAGAAATTGGGCCAAGGTCAGCAGGTGGTTATACAACTTTGGGCCCACAGAAGGAGGGTGAAGATGGCTATAAAAGAAGACTCAGGTTTGACTCAGGTTTGTGTGTGCTTGTATGCTTGACTGTTGGTTGCTCCATGAACTAACTCGGGTTTGCTGTACTTGTTGATTTGTCAGTAAACTCTATTCATATTTGAACTCTTTTGACTCAGTTGAATTATTTTTGAGTATTGAAGTGTACTTATAGTGTGGTGAAAATCCTGAAGACATCTGGCCCATCTTTGGGATTTTTTCTACCACATGTGCTCAAAAGGTCTCATTGCGCCCTCAAAAATGAGACACAAATATAACTCCATACACTCAATGCGAGTGTGTGGAGTGTGCGTCCTCACCCAGTAGGGGTCTCCTTTCAGTGGTCCCACCATGGCGATGAAGAGCGGCTGCTGCAGCAGAGCGATCACAGCGCTGATCATAGACTGGAGGCCTGTCAGGGTGCCAAAGTGGTTGGACGGGTATCTGTGGGAGAGATGCAGGTGGTTACAATAGAGTTTGAAACACCAAATGAAATGACAGTGAGCCCCAGATCAATAAGGAAAATGCCATAAAAACAAATGAGCTGTTTCCTTTCTGTGGTATAAATGTATGATGCGTCTAAGAGCACAGAAGAAGCAATCTAGGAAGCCGAGACAGTGGACACTTCTCAGCTCGTAATACATTAAATGTGACTTTTCAGTGAGTTATTTTTTGATTGGATGGTTGTTTTCATACTGATGCGGCTCTGGAGGGCACTCGTCGGCCTGTCGCAGTGATTTTTACACTCTCAGAGTTAGATGTATGCACATATTTTTGTCGTGTGCAGGCCCACACACTGTCTTGTGTGACAATGGACTACCACAGACATGCAATTACAACATGTTCTGTAATTATTTGTATCATATCATATAATTTCGTACTGCATTGTTCAAGACTAGACTCTAGATTCAATATAGTCAATATTGACTCCAACAGCTCATGAAGTTTGGTAAAAGAATATGTTGAATGGTTACAGTGGTGTGGTTGTTTAACACACATATTACAGCATCCCTTACTTTTGTCACCACATCTGGTTGCTTTTATCACATTGTAAAGTGCTGCTTTATGTTTGGTGTTTATGTGGTGCTGGAAAACAACTCTAAATGGCTCAGGAAAGAGTCTTGCCAAGTCTCAAATATTATAAAGCTGAATGTTTATTATCTTATTAATGAACTGGAAACTAAACCCACATTTCTTCCCCCCCTAAGGTTATGTTTTCCCATTTCCTCTGAGATGTGAGTGTGTTAAACAGAGCTTCAGATGATGAGTTAGCAGTGCAGCACTCACACAGCAGCATAAAGGCCTCCGCAGCAGGAGTGGATGAAGCCTCGGACCATAGTGTGGAGGATGAAGGTCAAGATCTGAGGAAGGAAAAGAGAAAAGAAGCAACGCAATCAGTGGATCTGACAGTTGGGACTATTTCTTTACTTGTTCCTTTGCTGCCACATGTGTGTGAGTGTGTGTGTGTTACCTGTAGAGGCAGGTTGTCTATGAGGCAGCAGCATCCGAAAGCGAGCAGCAGCATGTTGGTGAGAATGAAGGCTCTCATGGCGTTGGTCACTTTCTGGATCTTACTGTCTCTCTTGGGTCCACTGGTTTGTCTGACGGGGGCACAGACACAGAGGTGTTTTAACATTAATATTAACATTTAACATTAACATTTAACATTATATGCTGGACCACTCCCATTATAATGACACCGTCCAACATTCACATGCATGTCTGCATGTACCTCTGCTCTGTGGCTAGGGGGTCGGTCTTCTCCTCTTTACACTCCTTCATCCTCCAGTCCATGATGTATCCAATCAGAGGACATGTGGCCAGGCACAGCAGCTGCAGTGTGCCGAAGATGGACGAGTAGAAACTCACTGAAGGAGGACATATTCAATCAAATTGAGAAGAAAAAAAAATAAACATACGCCAGACAAGTTACATAAAGTATACAAATTCAAAGCCGTGTTATTGCGCGACTCACCTTTCTCTTCTGCCTCAATCACCAGCTGCTCCGATGCTGAAATATAAAAACAAAGACCCACTCTGTCAGTAACTCTTACATGTTTTTGATAACGTACAATAAATGAAAAAACCCAGAAAGTGTTTGCTGGGAATGAGGTTGAGGGTTCGACACTCACGATGCTCTTCACCGTGGGTGACCATGAACTCCAGCATCTTGTTCATCGCCCCCATGAAGAAGATGATCCTCAACTGGGACATCCCCATTGTAACCAGACTCCACAGGAAGATGGGAGAGAACACAGACCGACGGAAAGGAACAGCGTCTGAGAGAGGAGGAGAGGGTCGGAGTTATCCAGCGCAAAAGTTACATAAGTGAATTTTTATATACAAATATATATATATAAGAGGAGTTCGGGGCAGGTGATTAGGATTTTGTTCTTATCAGAGTTTAACTGTAAAAGCTGGGGGCATCCATTCTGTCAGTCTTTCAGCAAATTAGCAGTTATATAAAATATAAATCAGAGGTTCCCAACCTGGGGGTCATAACCCACTGAGGGGTACCCCTTTTCTATCCTGTTAATCATCTTGTGACCCCACAGATGTATCTCGTGCAGTCAGAAAAAGCACATTTCTGCATAATAAATAGTTTCTTTTAAGACTTTTCTTGTAAATGAATATATTTTATTTCTTTAGGCCTCTAAAACCATTTTTTTTAAAACAATATGAGAAGAAAGAATCGCTTTTTGGTTGAACTGGTCTCACCCTGTTGACGTGTACAACCTGTGATGAGGGGTCCCAAGTATTTAAAGGGACACAAGCCAAAAAGGACGGGATATATAGTATAAAGTAAATGGCTGAGAGCATAGCTGTTGTGTGTGTGTGTTTGTTGACTTACTGAGTGCAGCGTCAGGTCCATTAGGATGTTTCTCTGTGGAGTGTCGGGCGTCTCCATTTTTCTGGCTCAGTCTCTCTCCAACAACCTTCTGGTCCGACGAAGGCAGCTCTTGCAGCGTGAGGATCTTACTGTTTTAAATATAAACACACACACAGTGACGTTGGAGTGAGGGAACGATGTTCTGATAATCATTTGTGCGTCTCTGGAAAGAGACGAATCGACAGGCTGGCGTCCACACTGACCTGTAGTCTACTTCGTCAGGTGTTGGGAAACCTTCTGCGGGCCAGTTGAAGAAACAGTTGAAAAAGACAAACCCGGCAAGACCCGCCCACATCCACATGATCACCTGGAAGGACACGCCGGCGTCGTAGATCAGCTGGGAAGAGGAGAGAAAGGGGAGGACGAGGGTTGTTATAGTTTTTAAGCATCTTGCTTTTAAAGTTGCATTCATTGATATTTTTTGGCCACTTGGGGGCAGGAGAACAAGCAGAACACTGACATATTATCACCTAGCGAAGTTGTTATGATGAACATGTTAGCAAACAGTATTTTTGTCTAAAGAAATCCAATTATGCTCTCTAATTTTACCCATAACATTGTTTATATCCCTCAAGCACCATCATGTACTACTATGGCTATATATTTACATGGTTTATTTGAGAAACACATGAAGGATGTGTCTATATTATTGTCCATTTTTGCTAATATAGCCTTCGTAATTTACCTTGACTCCAGGGAAGGTGACAGCAGAGGAGGCGTAGGAGCCAATCATCAGAGACATGACGGTGGAGCTCAAAGCACCAAACATGTTGGGGAGCTGCAGGAACAGAGGAACAGAAACTAATTAGACACAATAGATGTCAGTTATTACACTTATCAAACATGTTCACCTAGACCTCAGCTATGTGAAATACATTAAGTCTGTAAGTAACCTATATGGGCTGTCCTGAGTCAAAACTGTAGTTTAATGAAGGTGCAGTATTTCATTTGACCAGCAGAGGACAGACAGCTGCTTTTAATGCAGGATGAACCAGACTTGGAAAGTTCCTCCTAATCGAGACGCTGTGAACTGTTCCTGCCTACCGCGTTTGCACCCAGTAACGCTTCAGAGCAGACTCATTAAAAAAATATTAGTTTCCATGTCATGAGGAAACAAGAAACAAAGTCATGACCCAGTTTGGGTCCTGACCCCACAGTTCAAATACAGACTAAGCTACACTAAGGCACACATCCACCGTCTTTATTCTTGCTAGTTCAACAAATTCTTTGAGGTAGGATTAAAAATGTGGAAGCCAGTCTATAGCCAGCTTTCAATGAAATTCACAGGGCTCGGTGAACCCAGCGTGGGGGCATGCATTACACATGGCATACGGGACAAGGTGGCGGGCACCAGGCCCTAACACATCATATACTAGGTCGACCTATTTACAGTAGTAAGAAGCTTGAACATAACAATGACCTATTGTGCTGCCAGCACACTCAGTGTCCTTCGATTAGAGATTTAAATGGGTCACACACGATTATAAAATCACATGTGTCGGATTTTAGGTGTTCTGCATGACAAGCTCACTATTCTCTCTCAACGCTGACCGAGGTTTGCAAACTGCTGCTGGCGTCACCAAGTTCACCGTGTACTGTCAGCGCCCCCAGGTGTGTGCACTTTCCACACCCTCACACCGCTCTCACTGAGGCTGGAACAAATGACGTCAAGTCACAGTTGGGAAAACACAATGAGCCAAAAAACATTATTTATGTCACTATTAAAACTTTTTTTTTGTTTTAATTAAAATAATGAACCAACCAATTCAGAACTTTATTTATTATTTTAAGATTATTTTTGACTTTCTTGGATAGACTGAAAGTGTAGATAACATGGGGAGAGACAGGCGTGTGATATGCAGCAACTGTGGACGCTGCAGCTAAATGGCATGTGTCTTAACCACCAGATTCTGACTTCAGGCCCTCTTTACTTTTGTACGATGGGAAGGAGGTAAAAGAAGGGTGGAGAGATGGATGTATAGAGGTGGAAGGATGCGGGGTGAAGGCAATTTTGATTACAAATCTACAAACCTTGCTAACATGCGCTATAAATTCAAAAAGTGAAGATAAAGATTGTAAAAAGTGGTGATTCTATAACAGCATATCAGTGTCCATTAAAGCTCTTTAAACCTGCATTAACTGATTTTTTTGGGGACTTGTTAATAGCACAACGCTGACATATTATAATAAAGCTGATATAGCGAACACGTTAGCAAACAGTTGCTTATTTACACATCCTGTAGATATGGAGCAATATTACCATTAATTTGGAGTCGTGTTTGTGGCCAACTGATGAAAATAAGCCCATTATTTAATCTCCTTTTGGTCACCGACTGCTGAGGGAAATCTTTGGCTCTTTAGCTACTAAATGCTCCGCTATGTTAACCAGCAAGCCGCTGTTTGGGGGGGGGGGGGGGGGGGTTTAGAGGTTTTTTCTTTGTTGAAAACAGCTGCCTGCTACAGCTGGAAGTGACAAAGATGAGAGCGGTGAGAGTGAACCAAAACAGTAAAGTTGGGGGCCGGGAAACCAAAACAATAAGATGAAAGAGGCTATAAAGTTTCGTAGAGCTGAGGGGAACTGCAGAGTCAAGTAATAATTATCTGTGGGTTCGCTACTGCAAGCAACCTCTTTCACATAAACATAGTCATTTGATCCATAAAAACATTGATTATAACAGCTGGTGTAGATGGTGTAGATGATATCTCACTCATCTGTTTCTAATTACCATGGGAGCGTGTATTTATCACGAATGCCTGTTTTAAAATGTTATATGAGTGTGCTTTAAAATGAAGCAGTGACACTCTAAAACAGATTGATCACATTTGCAGGGGACTCCCTGGTGGGTCAGAAACTGTGAAATAACTCCCAACAAAGGGTTTCCAGGAACTTTAGTACCCCATATGGACATTCCTAGAGCTGCTTTTGGTTGCTGAGTCCAGCAAGACGTAAAGGTGGAAGGATGTAGGTGAGAATTTACATGTGAAAGTAGATGTGTGTTTGGGGGGGATGGTTGGCTGCCGTCTGGAGATTAGGCTGTGGTGAGGGTTTGCGGCTAGCAGATTAGTGTGTGTGTGTGTTGCAGGGGGAAGCTTGAGGTCACTTCAAGAGCTGACACAACAACAAGTTGGCAGGTAAACAAGAAAAAAAAAGCTTTCCTAAGGATGTTGAGAGAGAGCCTGACTGTCTGAGCGAGATGAGAAAAACATCCCAGGGAACACCCATCCTCATTCAGCGCTTCTGAGAATCGAAATACTTCACGGCCCGTCTGTGGCCATCAGATCTACAGCGCTGGACTGCGGAGGTTTGTGGTATGTAGACGAGAGGGCCCTCTGAGCACACAGGGGATCTGCATCTCTTACTAATGTTAAAGCAAAGATATTCCAGCCATGTGGGATGTCAGCTAACTGATGTTTGCTTTCAGAAGTGTGGTAGCAGCAACCCGAGTGTGTCTGGGAGATTTGTGTGTGTGTGAGGCAGAGAGCAAAGAAAAAGCGTGACATGTGTGTGTGCATGTGCCAGCAGCAGGCGTGATTCCCATCACTGAGTTCTGGCAGTTCTCACAAAATACATATTTCACACAGGGCCTTGCAGCACATGTCCTGCATGCTAACGCTGCCAGGGGGACGTGGGCAGAAGCACGTGACTGTATGGAGGCACACGAGGGTCAACTGGTGTCAGAGAGTCACACACAAGAGGAGCTCTGGCCGTTCACTTGTCACGACTAATCAGTTCAGGCTCTACTCCTGCTGTGCTCACTCACTTGGGTGTTGTAAGGCTTTGGCACTGAGTTTAATTAAGACCTTCGCTGAGGGAACGGGCCAAATAGTAGCTTAATGAGCACTGAAGTTTTGATGCAGCTCCGAACACGTGGACGAGAGGTAGAATACGAGAGGAGAAAGTGGAATAAAAGGGAACAGGAGAGGAAGAAAGAAGGAGAGAGGTGTAAAAAAATAAGCAAGGACAGAAATGAGGAAAAAGAGAGGTAGTGGGAGTAACGTTTTTTTGGTTTGACTGATCTCCTCAAGCCACAGCTGCAGCCCCTCTCTCTCTGTGGAGCTCCCAGCAGGAAACACCAAACCACAGCTGATTAGCACCGGCTTCTTCTCTCCACCTCACTTCTCTGCAGCCATTTCTCACTGTTCATAGATTGATCAAACCCGTATCCCTCACAGTGCTCTTGTCCAGCTGCAATAGCCTTATATAACACAGAAAAGTATAATATAATAAAATATAACAAAAGTGTAAAGACGGCAGTTCAGCTGCCCTCTATGGAAGCCTCAAACCACGACGTGTGAGTCTCGCTTTTTGAGGTTTCTTTGTATTTCACCCAAAGCATCTCTCTAAGAGTCATCCCCAATTCCCTGTGATGGTTTCGATTTGTTGAGCAAATTTAAAAGAAACTCAGCCTCACGCGGGAAGACTGACAGCTCTCGTAACTGCAGCGAGGAACAGCCGAGAGCAGTTCTTCAGTAGCGTGCGATCCGACAGGCCCCAGCACGCAACCAATACTGTTGAAGGGCAAGAGGACTGTGCTCATTCCTGCGATGCCAATGTGACAGGTAACACACAAGTTCAACGTGCATACTGTACATAGTTAACATGCATCTTTAATGGTAGTTAAATATGTGGGGACACCTCATGAAGGTTGTGTGTTTGTTCTGGCAAAGGTGTGGCGGTAAAGACTTCAAACATGCCCTGATATGAACTTTCTTTTTTCCCAGTTTTTACAGTTCAATGGAAAATGTCTCACACTGCGTCTGCAGCGCAGGTTCTGATCACAGCTGCAGGTGTGTGGAAAATGAAATTGTATGGAAATTCGGCATGATTTTGAAAATTAAGTGAAAACGATTACCTTTTTTTTCTAAAAATGTAATTATTATGTTTTTCTATTGTATTTGTTTTACTTACTTGTGTTTTTCTCCTCTATACCGTCTGTGTTTGGTGCTGGAAAATTGTTTATACTGTAATTTTTCCACCACACCAGATAATGTTAACGTGTATTTTGTTATTGTACATTATTAATTGCCATATGTAATTGTATCAAATGATATGACAGACCCTCTGTATCAGGGGATTCTTTCCTTATACAATAACTCAAAAGAACAGAGATGCTTATTGTTTTATAATCCATTTTGAGCTATTACTCTCAAGCACATGGTTTAAATCATGATGGCGTGTGTGTGTGTGTGTGTGTCTCAGTCCTTGTGCTCTGCCGTCATTTGCTCTTCAGAACAACATCAACAACAGCGTGGAGGTCAGTCAATGCCAGTACACCCAACCCAATCAGAGAGAGGGAAAGAGAGACGCGGGGGGGGGGCAAACACTAAAAGCAGTTTCCATGTTCTTGAGGAAGCAAACAAACATTTGTCAGATATTACCGTGCATTACTGATACTGATACAAAATGGCGCGTGTCCACATTTCCAGGGTTATTCACTGTGTGTGTGTGTGTGTGTCAAAGGGAGAAAGACAGAAAGGCTGACTCATGTGAATCGGAGGCTCCATGCATGTCGTGTACATATGTGCCATGTTTTTCCTGAGAATGCCAATAAGACGGCTCGAATCATGCTTTGCACTGTGTGATGGATTCATTCCTGATTAGTTTTCTCTCGATCGACTAATTGATCAATCGACTAATCGTTGCAGCTCTAAACTGGAAATATTCCAGATGTCTTGTGCATCATTTTATACACATTTCCCCCAAAATGCAGCCTCACATATTTGGTATCTTTGACAAATTTGGGATCTCTGGAAGAATTTTAAATAAACTTCCGTGGGTTTAAACAGCCACGTCAGCTGTTCATTCATTGCCAGCAGTTTTCAGTGAGATTTACGGGCACAGTTGACTGTAAAAGTGCAGACAGAGACACGTGACACAGAGCTGGGCTACAGTCAGCACACAGGGAAGAGGTCAGAGGAGAAGGTCATCTGTCCATACTCAGCTTGGACCTTCATTATCTAAACATCTGTTTCATGTTGGTCTCCCTGTGTGTACATAAGCATGCGCACACATTCATACATCCACATGTGTGCACAGTCATGCAGAGTTGAAAAGGTTCTGCATTGATTTTCTGCTGACTGCTGGGCAGAGCAGAGGAACAGGAGAGAAGCGGGAAGATGGGAAGATAAAAACAAAGGAAGAAGGAAGGAAGGGAGAGGGGAGAGAGAGAGACGAGAGAAAGTGTGGCCTTGAGTGTTTTGAATAGAGGTGAGTGGGTCGGGCTTTGTGGAGGGTGTGTGGTCAACCGCAGGCTGTTATTGGCGGAAACACAAATGGGAGTCTTTCCATCTGGGAGAAGTCATGTGCAGCTCAGACGGAAACACCGTTAACACTCACACGCGGCACAAACCTAAATACTTGCAAGGACACAGGAGGCAGCGGCAACTATTAAAACACACTCGATAATTTTGGTACCAGCTGACACATCACACGGAAATACACATGCCTGATGTGAATGTCAACAAACACGGCTCCCAGTCACAACACACACTGTTTCCTCAGCTGAGACAAATAGAGGCCCCGACCACGCTGAGACGCTCAGCTACCAAAACTCTTCTGCTCATTTGTTCCAAGAACACAAACCAATATTAGTACTTTCTCAGAATATGAGTTATGTAACCACGGTGGAGACTTTTTAATTTTGCTAAAGGTACATTTTGCTGCCAAATTGGGACTAAAACCCTTAAAAACGATCCTGACAACTTGCAGTTTTATCATGATGCTGATGTAAGAGATAGAGGCTTGTTTTAATGTCTCTCATTCTCTGGTTTGTGTGTTCAGCAACTCAAACGCTGAGACAGAAGGAGGAAGAGAGAGAAATGATCCTGTTTCCTTTTGGCTCAGAATCTGACATTCAAAACATTTAAGTTTAGTGTTTAATATTATTCTGTGTGTCTCACCGTGAGGGAGGTGAACGTCAGGCAGATGCCTCCAAAGCCGTTCAGGGAGAGAGCCAAGAAAATGAGCGCTGACAGAACTGCAGAGAAAAAAAGAAACACAGAAGAAGAGTTCATGGCAAACTCTTCCCTCTCAGACTGGAGGACATTGGAAGATGAGGCGAGAAGCTGATTGTCATAAACAGGGTAAAACAAAATGTTTCAGATGCAGTTATCCCACTTCCGAACATCTCAAAGGCATAACTATGAATTCATCATTTTTATTTACTTTATTTGTAATTTCTTTGCTTTTCTATTTCTTGTATGATTTTTTCTCTTCTTTTTTGTTTTTGCTTGTTTTGTTATGTTTCCACATCAACTCAACAATTGGTACAAGAGCTCAATAAACAGGCAGCAGGAAACAAAATACAGCATTTCTAGGTAGCACACATGCATTTCCTGGTGTGTATTCAAAACCAGCTGAGCCACTGTGATTTAAAAGTGTGAAGATTGTGGAGAAAATCATGTGTGGAGTGTCTGGAGTCTGTCTATGTTTACACCTTTGCACACCTGTCCAATTGTACCTGGTGCAACGGTTCAATTGTCTGTGTCGAAAAGTTTAATAATGGACAACACGCACCACCCCGTCTTGTCCGGTGGTCTGAAAGGAGCTTTTTACTGCATTTAAATAGCACTTCTGAGAGATTATGTACAGAAAGAAATACTGCAAACCAGTATCTGGTGCGTATCGAGTAAATGAACAAATCCTCAAAAAATGTTAACATGGAGAATGATGCTCTTCCAGCCGAACAGCTGGCCTTAAAGCAATCTTAAAGTAATCTTTAAGTAAATCATGACCTCAGGTGGTGTGCCTCCAGCTGCCACTCAAAACCTAAACTCAACAATAACTGATTGAAGCTTCTGACAGAGTGGAACATTTTTTTTATGTAGTATTTGAGCTTGACATATTTGTTATGTCACATTTTGCAGTTGATAATTGATATCCAGCATGTGTGTGTTTGTACTCACCATGAGGGTCGTAGGCAGACACGGCCATCATACCACAGGACAGACCGAAACACGAACTGTAACAAAAGAACAAGGACATTTTAAATTAATGCATACTATATCATATCCTAGCATGCAGGAAGTCACATAGTATATATACAATTAGTGTTTGTACAAAGGAAGCAACGAGTAGAGACTCCCATAGGGTCGTGATAGTAATGCCACAGGATAACTAACTGCTGGTGACTCAACAGTCTCTGTGTTTGTCTGAGTCATACAAGTCCCACGGTATTAAGTGAAAGTGTGGTGTGAGTTACAGTACCAGTCTGTACTGTAGTTCATACACCGTCTATTATGGCCGGCAGATGTGGATATACCGGGATAATATTTTCATACGTAAATTACATTAAAAGTGCGGTTCACAAAACAGCAGTTAAGTTGTTGGTTATCTGCCAAAGACTGAAACTGTCAGCCTGAATGTTTAAACACATGCAGCTCCAGATAAACTTATTATCAAAGCACCTTTTAATGCACTTTAATGGCGAGGTGATCCAATTTCACAGCTGCTAAAACAGTGAAGGGGAACGACAGAAAGTGCATGTGTTTGTGAAGTCTCTTTGTGAAGATACTACTGGCAGTCACTCTCTATTCAGAAAGTACAGTTGTGTTCACACCCTATGTGAAAGAATTTGACTGCTTACTGTACACACAATGTGGGCACACACTATAGTGCCCCACCTACATTCACTGATTCACACGCAGACAATCTTCCTCCTCCCACTTTGGGAATGTGATCTGCCTGCTTTTTCTTTTACTATAATCTCAGTAATAGTTGAAGAATTGACTTCTGTTTTATGCAGCTTTCACTCCAGATTCTCACCATCATAACATTTATAAAGGAAATGTGAAGTAGTCAAACCTCCAAATGACAAAAACCAATATGTTTTCATAAATCAAATCTGTATCAAAAAAAAAAGTTTAGGTGTTTGTGAATTATTCTTATATATTCCCTCACAAATGTGACATATCTGTAGCTATTTTTACGACCATTACCTGCCCACCAGGCGAATTGGGCGTGGCCCAAACTTGTCCATCAGGATACCGAGCGGCAGGGTGGTGGCGCTGAGCAAGAAGGAGCCAATGGTGAAGCCCAGATTCAGCATCTCCTCCTGGTCCACGCAGCTGAGCCACTCTTCCACCTCGCTGCCGGAGGAGTTGCCCAAAGACACGACCACGGACTCGTTCACTGTGGGAACGAGTGCGGAGGGTTGATAAGAGAGGTGAGCGGTTAGAATACGTACAGAGAAAGACCAATCAAAAACATTTACAGTCTTTGGTCAAGAGATGATGAAGAGGAAAGAGACCAGAAAAAAAACATATTTCTGCTGCACAAAATTCTGTTTATTCTTTAAGACTTTCCTCTAATCTTTGCCTTTTTGTAGTAGATTATTGAAAAAATGGTGCCTCTCTTAAAAATAATCACACAGTAGCAAACTTCTGAAATATATCATCAGTTCAAAATCATATTTATAAGTAATTTTCATAAAAGTAGGAAAAGTCATAAAGTATCAAGGTGACGAAACAACGTTAAGTATGTTTTCGGACATGTTAAAGAGAAACAAACAAACAAAACATTTTGGTTACGTGACGCAGAGCTGCTGATTTTACCTGAGCACAGGTGGGAGTAGAAGCCTTCCCTTTTCAGCATGATGAGCAGGGAGCCCCAGCCCAGCAGCACAGCCGAACACAGCAGGTTTTCAAACACCGCCGTCACCGCCATCCACCAGCGCCTCCTGTAGGCCTGGAGGAGAGAGGGCGCCATTGCTGCTGCTCTGTGATGGAGGAGGGAGGAGGGACAGTGGCAGAGGGAGGGAGAAGACGGGTTTCATTAAAGAAACTGGATGGCAACAATTATGAAAGATTAACCGATTAATGAAATAGTCATTGTTATATGTGATAAAGTAGATAAATGAACTGAATATCTTTGCATGATGGGGATTTTTCACATTTTATAGACCAAACGATACCACAGCATGTATAATAGCCTAAGCTAGTTTGCGCGACCTGTCCCTGGATCAGCCTTCATACAAACAGACGACAAGAAAATATGTGCAACCTAGCGCTGCAACCGAGGATTACTTTCATTATTATCAATCTACAAATTAATTTATTAATGAACCGATTAGTGTTAGTTAATTGTCAAAAATGTCTTGTTTTGTCCGATCAAGATATTTAATTTATATCATAGAAGAGTAAGAAAACAAGCGAATATTCACATCTGAGAAGCTGAAACCAGAGAAATGTTGCTATTTTTGCTCAAAAAATGCTTTTCAAAAATATTTTGCTGCTTAATTTTCTGCCAACTGACTAATCTTTGCAGCTCCAATACAAACAGCACAAAACACAAACAACGATGCAGTAAAATTACCATGAAACTCAATGACAAGCTTCAGATCATTCGTGACTACACGACTGATCCCTCTTTAAACGCTGTTCCAACTTGAGTTGGCATGATCTATTCTGAGTTCTGTGGGTAAGAAGCTCCACATCAAATCCCAAAACAGAGAAAGTCACTCACTGATGTTTCATTATGTTTACTTCACTGGTGAGACCTGATGGAGTCCCTCGAGACAGGACCTTTTTCTCTCAGTTTGCCTGGTGAATGCCCGTGTGACCAGTCATTGTTTTGTAAATCCCACTTTGGTACCTGACACCTCGCACTGCACTGTCCTCCGAAATCCTCCCACCGCGCCGTCAACAGAGCAGCTATTTCACCCTTGATTTTGACCGGTGGAAACAATGCCGAGCACTCGATCTGTCTGCTTCTGCTCTGGAAATGGGGAGAGCATCTTACAAGGGTGACATTTCCATCTGAAGTTGGACTCGAGGAATCTTTCAACAGCATGTAACCACAGTTCAGCTTCGGGTTTATCTCGCTGGGATTAATGGGTCAAAAGTGAGTGGTGATGCAGCTTTTATGTAAACAACACAAACACAAACAAAACAGATACTGAAACTTATGACGTGACTGACCAAACAAGTGAGGTTTGTCATGACCACCTGGAAAGTACACACACACACACACACACACACACAAAGGTCAGGTCATTTTAAAATATTTTTCTGTCAGCAAAAAGAGCAATTTGTCTGTTAGTGTTTTATAACTCCAACAAAATGGCAAAAGATGCCTAAAGCGGGGAAACGATGGCGGACATTTCCAAGATGCTGACAGAAGATGCAAAAAAGTGCAGGAAAGTGATCCTGACTGAATATCTTTCATCTCCACGTCACTTTAACTAATCATTAACTGTGCTGCTTGTCACTTGTTTCTAGTAACACCATGACGTTAAAGGCAGAGGGATCACACCTGAAGAGTGGACACAAAAACACGGACGTCTGCATTTGAATGAGTTATTTTAAAGAATAAAGCAGGCACTAGTATGCAGACTTTCACTATACTGAGTGACTACTTTCTCACTGTGTCACTCTGAGCACCATTAATCCTCTCCATGCTCCCTCTGTCTGACCAGCACACTAAAAGATACAGTCTTGTGTCTTTGTTTAGCACTTTAGACAAATGTTAAGTGCAGAAGTAGTCTCAGAACTGTCCATGTTGTAGAAACCAGGACGTTAAAGTTACCAAGTATTTGTTTATCCAGCAGAACGGACAGACAGAACAGTCACAGTCCATTAAAGGCCTAAGTATAGAGGCTACTGTCACATGGATTGGACTTACGCTGCTGTGGCTGCAACGCACTCAGGAGACAATGTTGTAAATGCAACACAGAGTCATGGCTACTTGGTGTCACGACGACAGAGCATGTGTGTGTGTCTGTAAGAAAGGCATGGTATCAGTTGCTCCTCTCTGTGTGTTTAAGCTCAGGTTATATGACCACGTGCGACTGATGCAAGATCTGGCCCGCTGCCACCACCTCTGCTTCTTCTGCTTATCACACATTCTTCCGCTCTGTTTCCCGCCTGCTTTGTGCTGCTTGTTACAGCAGCAGTTACCTGGAAACTGGCATGTTGTCATTAAGGAGAACAGGCTGACGACAATTACTACTACGAGGCCTTGGTGATAATAAGGAGTGTCCTGTTTGTGACGCGGGAAGGTCAACACACAACAAAGACTTGCAAACAAGGCAAAACAAGAAAAGGAGGGTTGGCAGGCAGTTGTGAGCCCTTGCCATAACACTGTGAAGTGTGTGTGTGTGTGTGTGTGCGTGTGTGTGTGTGGAGGGAGAGCAGGTGAAGTCTGCACTGAACACCATATAAGGACGCTGCTTCCTGAAATACCTGAGCACAAGCTGAATGATGCAATGTTGCCATGACTAACTCCTCTGTTATGGCCATGGAGAGTTTTGCTATTTATAGGGGAGGGGGTTATATTATATTATATTATATTTATGATTATTATGATAAAAACAAACCTATTACACTGCTTCTGTGTTAACATTTGAGTTGACCATGGCATATGTAATTCATCACGTGTCCTGCTTCCTTTCAAGTCTTTCGGTTGATGCTCCCATCCAGCCCTGCTCTTTTTTCCCCGCGGGGATGTTTCTGACCTCGAACAGCCGTGTTTATCAACCTCAGCAGGACATAAAGGGCCGCAGGGCAAACTCTTTATCCTCACAAGTTCCCAACAAAATAAACCACGCGCTCTAGGAGCCTCTGTTCCCCGAGGAGACCGAAAAACGCAACCCCCGAGGCTGCCCGGCCGGCAAGCAGCTGTCTCTCCGCGGGCATGACCTCAGCCCGGCGTCCGGTAACCAGAGCGGCCGCTGCAAAAGACCCGTCCCGGCACAAGTCTGCTGCCGCGTTCACGTGCTGTCCGAAATTTCGGAATTGTGAATTCAACACACACACGAACGACCCCCAAAAAAGTGGTGGATAACACCTGTTTGCCATGACACCACACCTGCCTACAGGTGACACAGTGAAGGAGGCGGAAAGAGGCATGAAATCACACCACAACATATGGCAAAAGGGATTTATAGTCGTGCTGGAATGATTAATTGATGAAGCAATTAATAAACAGAAAATTAATCTCCAACGATTTTAATAACTGATCAATCATTTAAGTCATTTGAGAAGCAAAACGTACCAAATATTTGTCATTTCCTGTTTTTCAAATGTGAGTATTTGCTGCTTTTTTCTTATATCGCTGTAAATTGAATATCTTTGGGTTGAAGATGTCACCTTGGGCTCTGGGAAAAGGTGATGGACATGTTTCACTGTTTTCTAAAGAGATATTTTAATCAATAACAAAAATAATAGTTACAGACCCAATTTATAGGCCAGGGCTATTTTTGGTAATGAAACATGATATGAGCTTACTTTTTGTCATTGTAATTATCACCAGCTCTGCACAAAGTTTCTCTGAGTGACTTCATGAAACACAACCCACTTAAACACGTAGTTTGCTACAGGCTTCTTTACCCTAAAGTTACATTTTCAATTGAACCCTATAAGGTATCTATAAAACCTGACTTTAAGGGGCGCCCATGAAGGCAACAAAGGCTATGTCTTTATCTTACTAACCCAAACGTGTCCACGACCACCGCTTTTGGCTAAAACAGCATCCTAATAAAATCTAAATTAGAGTGTGTCTAATTGCTATGTGCTTATAGGAGCACAAATGAGCGCCACCACAGAACTGACTAAAGCAGGACTTTACCACACAGACTGTGTACACGCTGCCTTTTGTATATAACGTCAAAGTATCGGTTTCATGCCACGTGTGAGTATCTGCAGCCGGTTAAGTCCTGGTGCCGCGTCATGGCGCCACTTTACGCACGTTATTACAGGCAATACTACACTTATTAACTTACAGTTGCAACGGTGTGAAAATGTGAGAGGAAAACTCATTTACTTACTTCAGTTGTATGTCTTCTCAGAGAGGAAAAATGCTTGAAATGAAAAGGCTTTTGTTGCTCACTGAGTGAACAAAAATGAAGATTAAAAATCTCACAGCTGCTTGTTCTTCTCTGTGATCAGATGGCAGTGAGAGCCTGAATTAGACCTTTTCCTTTCTCTGCTTCCTTTCTTTCCTGTGGAGGTTTCGTGGTAGTCCATAAGAAACTCCACACTTCTTTTCTCTCAGGTTTCATTACAGACTCCCCCTCTTCTCCTCCTAATTTTACTTCTAATTCCCTCCCTCTTTCTGTGACTTTGTAAGGCACCACCCTGCTGCCTCTATTCCCCACTCCACAGGACAAATGTCTTCACTCCGCACACTCTACGCAAATGTCCCTCATAGAGTCTGCAGCCGGGGACTCTGAAACGCTTAAAATACAAAAAGTTAAAATGACTTAAATGACTCAAATGAAGCCGTAGCTGTAATGTTTCAGATCTTTATCAAACAAATAGGCTTTTATAACAGCAAAAACACACTTTACTAGGTTTTGTCATGTCAGTGTAGAAGAGACAGATTAGATTAGATTCAACTTTATGTACCGAGACAACGAAATGCAGTTTAGCATCTAACCAGAAGTGCAAAAAGCAGTAAAGTGCAGCGTAATGTACATATATAGATAACAGTGAGGGGTAGATATGCTAAGATATACAGTATGAGCATGTGCAGCAGTTACAGTAGGCAGTGAGACATTATATACAGAATAAACAGTCGGAGGTATGATATGAATACAGTGTATACACTCAATTATTTTGTTTAAATGTGGAAGTCATCATTGAAATTCCAGTGAGTGGCTTTTTAAGCAATGCTTAGGGCACTACAGGGGTCTCTCTGGGCCTCCAAGATTCCCATTTCAAACACATGTTGGTCCAGCTAGTTAAAGACACACATGACTGAGGTCATTGGTAATAAAGCACAAAATATCTTTATGATATTCTTCAAAGGGAAAGCTACAAGCGGAGAACTCAGTCATTTCGAACGTAGTGTAGCTCATCAGCTTATATCAGCTTAACTTTTCTTTATGAACAAAACATTGAGCTTCCATCTTTATTACTTTCTTGACAGCTGAGCTCTAGTAATTCTCTAGTAATTCTGGTTTTCATACAAAAGCATTAGTCCTGCTTATTCACAGTGCTCACACCACAAGGGAAAATCTGCACCCTGCTGGGCTCTACAGGGAAGTGTCCAGTTTTCCATTTCATACATATAGTAATTTGCCATAGTTGGTTTCTGAATATCACAGCTTTACAGTCGGCCATGAAACATTTGTTCCAGCTGCAGGGGCAATTCGAGGAACTCTGGGCCCCAATTTCTTAATAAAATAATCCTGTTGGAATTTGTGTGAGCTCTCTCCAGCTGTGGACACCTGGAAATGTCACCTTTAACTCCACCTGCAAACCGCAATGTCCTTGAGAACAGAGGTAAAAGTCAGGTCAGTTTATTTGACAATGTTGTACTGCACTTCCCTCACAGCCTGATATAAATATGTAGCTGGGCGATTACACACAGAGAGGGGACACAAAGCAGAAACACCTCCACTGTATTTCACAACAACAGCCTTCGATTAATTAATTAATACCTCAATGTCCAGTTTTTGTTGGGACTGTTTCCGCCTCCATGGCTGAAAGCTAAAAACAATAAGAGTGGCTCAGGGTTCACTTGAAATAACAAGTCAATGCTTTTTTCCCGCAAGATATATTGTCTCAGTAGCATATACTTACACATATACTGACACACTCAGCAGCGATGGTTTCAGTTTTCTTCAGCTTCACACAGGCTCCTCTGCTTTTAACCAAATTTGGTTTGTCAGACTCCACCAACTACAAATCTGGCAGTAAACCCAACATCCAGGCTTCAAAACACCCCTTCAGAAACAATGGGGGATGTTACAGATGCTAAGGCCATGTTTTTCAACAGTCTGTGGTCAGAGAGGTTGACTAACTTCTACGGTAATTTATTTTTGAGGCCTGACTGCGATGTGTAGTATTGGATCACATCATATTGTACAGATGTTGCTGTTGTGGTGTCCTTCTCCTTTAGTGCCAAAACAAATTTCTTCACACTATCATTTGTCCTTCCTTCGTTAACATGATCTGTGTATATTTAAACATCTATATTTGATTATTAAACAATAACTTACCCTCATATTTAAGTGTCAGTTTGTATTAAAAAAATCTTAGCACAGTTGAAAACCATTAATAAGAAGGAACGACTCCTGTATAGACGAGCACGAGTTTTTGTTTAGATTATAACTTGCTTTTTTCTATATGGGGTCAGACACCCATTTTGGTTTTCATCACACTCAGGAAAGAAAACTTGCAAAGGATGCAAATGTTGGACTCCTGATTGACGGCTCCACCTGCTGGACAGGCAGCAGCACTGGCGACGGATTCAGGCAACAACCACAGAGAAGGATAAAGTATTTAACAGATCAATATGTGTTAACCATGCACAGATATCCAGTTTCATGCAGGTCCTTTCTGTCAGTCATGGAAAAGCCCAAAGACCTCACTGACCTTTCATTGATCATCTTGCGATAAAATCAAAAACTTAATATATGATTCAAAAAGTTGTATTTACATCGTTTTAGTAATAATCATGATTAACTTTAAACTATCATGGAAGCTACTCGTGGAAATATAGCGATGTTTTCGTATTCATGATTCTTTTCTTTTTTCCTTTTTAATTGTCTGCATCACAGGGAGGTCAAAGGTCAGCTCAGCACCTGAGAGGAGTCAGTGGATTTCAGACAGGTGGATGCTGGATTTAACAACAGTCAGAAAATCAGTCAGAAAAGCAGCTGTAAAATGTATTAATGAAGCTTCTCCATGCAGCCATATGTCATTAACATAATGTGATGGTCTTGGTGTGCATTGTCCTGTGTCTCCTGTGTTTGTGTGTCTCCTGTTTCCCTTCCCCCTTTGTGCCTCCTGTTTGGGTCGACGTGACCTGGCTGAGCCTCCTCCTACACACCTGCTGCTTGACCTAATTACGCACACCTGCCTTCCATCAGTCTCATCAGCCTGCAGCATATAAACCCCGGTTCTCCAGTCAGTCATCGCCAGATCATTGAGTCAGCTACAGCGGTAGTTTGTGTTTGTGGCTGTTAACTAAATAACACTAGTTGGTCTTTTGCCTCGCTGTGTCTTATCACAAGCTAATTATACTTTCTTGTCTCCAGAGTTATCCTCGGATCATTGTCTGCCTGCCAGCCCGTCCTGGACCCTGGATCCCTTTCCACTCTCACGCCTCACGCCTCACCCCGGACCAGGAGCCAGCCACGTCACCAGACCTCCCCGTGTTTCCTCTCATCGCTCGGCCCCGGACCCCCTGATGTCTTCCCCTTCTTCCCTGTGTTGTTTGGATAATAAACGTTTGCTTAAGAAAACTTTCCCGTGCCTCAGTCTGCGCTTGGGTTCCTCACCTGTGATCGTAACACATAAGGTGCGTCTCAAACAGTTAGGGTGACCAAATGCTGTATAATGTGGGCGTCAGTCACAAGCTGTCTGTACATCCTAACACACTGACAGTTCACTCTTATATCAACACATTAAAGTCTAAGCCACAGTCTGGTAGTCTGCATGCACAGACATGATTCCTCTCCACAGATGTCTCAGTGCGAGAGTTTGAATAAATTGTTTTATCACCATGAGCGACGGGCAAACTTTGGACAAACAGTACAGAGTCTGATGAGCTCAACGAGGACAACTGACTCCCATGAATGACTCTGAATAGAGTGAGATGGACTGTACACAGATCATGTTTTGACTGATTCTTAGATTAATTTGCACGTTAGCGTGACTGACAGAACTCCGATTTGTGTATTTAAGCTATCAGAGTGTGAGAACTATCTAAAATGAGGTTTTAGTTCAGACTCCTCTATGGAGGACCCAGAGAGCCCTGCAAAGTGTTTCAATAACTCTATTGCGGTCCTTTATGTCCCTCTAATATTACTCAAATACTTCACAAACAAGTAAATAAATCCATCACAAATAAATACAAATTTAAAAAATGTACATTTTAAATTTACAACTTAATAAATCAATCCTTTAAAAATATATACAAATTATAAAGCTGTTTATTAATTGGTATGTAGAAGTAATGATAAAACTTTAGAAGTGAAGAATTACAACAATAAAGTGACTAAATAAACTGAAGAATTGAAAGTTGATGAATTGATTCCTAAAATAAATTGTATTTGTTCACACAATACAGATAAATGAAGGAAAGTCAAATTTGTAAATATGAGAAACACATTTCATTGCTCAGGAGGGCAGAAGTTATAAGTGCCAGCCCTAAGAGCAATTAATTAAATCTGTAAAACAAAAATCCAGGACCAAAACCCACAACAACATATATCTAATAATGATAAACAATAGACACAAACCAAAACATTGGCTCCCTTATCATTGAGATCTGTCAGGATGTTTCAAAGATGTTTCTCATACCGACCGTGAAACCTGAGAAAATAAGCTTCTTTGTATAAAGATTTACAGTGAGTTATGGTTTTTTGAGCTGTTGAAAAAAATCAATTGCAGGGGTTTTTCATGATGTGTGCACAAGAAGATGTGTGTATTTGATGGTGGAGTGAAGAAAAATGTGGATGTTCATTTTAAACCCAAACAGACAATAAAATGGCTGTGTAAAGGCAACATAAATAATGTCACTTCTACACCAAAACAATCAACATAATAAATTCTACACATCCCAATCAATCGTATGCTGACTTTATGATCACAATCATTGAGAGTCTCAGGAACTGTACAGAGACATCTGTGCCTGATAAAATATGACACTGCTGCAGCCTTTCGCTTTGCCTTCCTCTAAAAAGCGTATTATTGAAGTGAATGATGTAGCAAGTATTTCCTTCATACTACAGCCTGTTATGTTCCTCTGCAACACTGAATTCAAAATGCCTTTTTTTTCTGTTGGAAGTCACAATTTTTAGACAGACTAAAAGAAAAAACTAAACTCCTTAAACTCAAAAAGTAGTTATCACATTTAGAAAGAACTTTTGCAGCCAAACATTTAGAAACTTTGACCTACTCTTAAAGTCAGAACTGATTCAACCCAAGAGACGTTTGTGGTTTTTGAGCATGAAGTGCTTGTTTTAGTTTCCAGCATTTCAGCGAATATAAAAGGCCTTTTTGACAGCAGACATTTTGACTTGGCAAAGCAGGAAAAGCACATGTGAAACAAATTCACAGATAGCGATGACTCGGTTCCATCAAGTGTCCCAGTAAGCCATGTGAGCCAGTGTGCACAAGACCAGGACCCTGGGACTAGCTCACCTAAATGGAATGCAGTTGTTTTCAATGTTATCAATTCAATCAGTTACACCTGTGCTTTTGTTCATGTCATATGGGATGGATGCTAGAGACGGGAAAGACTCCCACGTTAACGACTTGAGAGCATCTTTAAGATGGTTGTATGATTAGAGAGTTGGTTATGTGAGGATTAAAATACTCTGCGTTGACAATATAACGGCATTAAATGTGGGTTTAATCACATTAAACGACGCTCTTTGGCTGATGTGAGGTCTCCATTTTTGTTTGGTTTTGTGGCACTTCCTTATAAGAAAGTGCCAAGTCGGATATATCAGAGCTTTCAGAAAAATCTGAGTTTCCCAGTCGTAATTATGACTTGGAAGTTGACGTCAACACGATTTACAAGTCGAAAACTCGTAATCAGCTCACTGGGACACTTGAATAGAAAGCAGCCATTGTTAATGTTATTAATAACACCTGTCAATGTCTGCTGTGGCGCTGTGGTGGTTTTCTATTATAGCTAGTTAACTGATTGCAGATACTTTTGCTTTTCTAATTGCTTGAATGAAAAACATCAGTCCTGATAACAAGGAACAAAAATAACTGAGCTCCAAAACTTCGGGCTTTGATAAGGTCATTTGCAGACTTTCTGATTAGCTTTATGGACAGAGAAGCTTAATCAAAGCCTGATGGATCCAGATGCACTGACAATGCAACAACGCTGACACTACTTATGCTCTGACTATGATTATACACATCTATATGAATGCACCAGTACTTTTTCTGCCATAAACAGCAGGGGTTTTGTTATGAGGTCTACTGTACGTGTGTTTGCCAAAATGTTTTCACTGTTAAGGATCACCAAGGTGCTTTTTGGCAAACTTCAGACAAGAATTCATTTTTCTTCCTAGTGAGCAGTGGTTTCTGTCTTGGTACCCTGCCATGAATCTCATTTTTCTCCAGCTTCTTTTTGATGGTGGACTCATGAACACTGACCGAAGCCAAGGACAAAAGAAGCCTGCAGACCCCTGGATGTTGAAATGCTGTATGATTTTTATTCTTTGCTGTTGGAGAGATTTTGGCAGGAAGATTCACAACTGTCCCAGAGTTTCTCCACTTGTACGGTATGTAGCTGGCTGGGATTCAGTGGAGTCCTGGAGCTTTTGGAATGACTTTGGAAGAATTTCCAGACTGACAGGCATCAACATCCCTCTGGAGATGCTGAGGGATTACGTTTGATCGTGATGCGGCTTGCTTCTCAAACCCGTGTGCTGATGGCTTTTCTCAGCCAAAGTTTCTCAGATGTGTAACGGTCAGGCCTCCAAATCAGACGGGATAGCTGCCACTTGTGTGAAAGAGTTGAGGAACAAGACTATGCATTAACAATCTGACCAATCTCAACGTGAGAAAATTGGGTGAAGTTAATATTTAAAGGAATAGTTCAACATTTTAGAGAAGGTCGATACAACTTTCATATTAAATGTATATGCTATTTTATGAGGGATTATGTGATAATTTCTTGACTGAGCAGTAACTTCCTTGACTCTCTGCTGGTTGCCTGGCAACTGATCACATGCTAGTGAATTTTGGACAGAGCCAGGCTAGCTGTTTTCCCCTGCTTCTAGTCTTTGTGCTACGCTAAGCTAACCAGCTGCTGGCTGTAGCTTCATATTTAACAGACAGGTATGAGAGTGGTATCGAAATTCTCCAACTTTCCATCAAAAACAAATACGCATATTTCCCAAAATGTGCAAAATATGAGGCCACAGCCAGCAGCCGGTCAACTTAACTTAGCATAAAGACTCTAAACAGCTAGCTTGGCTCTGTCTGAAGGTTACAAAATGCACCTACCAGCACCTCTAAAACTCACTATTTAAGTTGTGGTTTTAGGGAGTCATATGTGCCGGACTATTGTTTGGCCAGGTGCAGTGACTTCCTGAGGTGCTGATAGGTGGATTTTGTTAACTTTGAACATTGCTAGGCTAGCTGTTTCCCCCTGCTTCCAGTCTTTAGGCTAAGCTAATTTAATTCTGCTAGCAGTAGCTTCATATTTCACAGACACACGAGACTGGTATTGATCCTCTCATCTAAGTTTACATTTAACGTGCATGAAATGTGTTCCATAACCCACATTATTTGTAAATTTAAAAACATTTTACTATGAAGATAATAGCAGTTATCATAGGCCTCATATTACTTTGTGTGCCTGTGTGTGTGTATGTGTGTGTGTGTGTGTGTGGTTTCAATTGACCTGAAGCCCCTTTAAAAGCAGCCCTGTGATGCGGCTGCTGTTTGACATAGTTAGGGAAATTCCATCTTATTAGACCTAATTATCATTCTTCAATCTGTTTCTACTTAAATAACGTCCAGACAGCAATCAGTGAACGCGCACACACACACACACACACACACACACACACACACACACTCAAACTCAATGTGGTCTTAATTTTCATTAATGTGGGGACGGTTGGTGGGTTGGCAGGGGAGCGGGCGAGTCTCACGGTACCTGAAACATAAAACATATCTAATCCCATGATTCCATTAGCAGAAGACCAAAACACATCATTCTTCTCAGCTCAAAACTACACACAGGTGGTCAAACACACTCACAGCTCCTGAGACGTCATGAACTGCTAATAGTAACTCTCACTGCTCGCCACAGGAGGGCAACAGAGGCCTATAAAAACAGCATGGCGCCGCTTTTTACAAGAGAGGTCTATTTAACCTCTTTAACTACTGGCCAATCATTTAGGAAAGAGTACTGAGCGCTGAAACAAAACAGTTTCCAGTGGGGTTATTTACCCCCTGGCAAGATTTGGAGCAGGAGCGTTTCCTTAATGTAATCCAGTGCTCTCCTCAAACACAGAAAACAAAGCATACATCTTTTTGACACATCCAGTCTCTTGCTCCCTCCAGTAACTTGGAGGCTTTTCTACAGCTTCTGAGTCCTAAAGCCGTATAACTCTTGTCTTGTCCAACTTGGAACGTATTTTCCCATCATTCTTCATTACGCCGACTCTGCCCAGTATCTCATCAGTTGCTTCACTGCAGAGCTTCATACATCTTCCTTACGTGGGTGCGGCTCGTAAATCCTGTAAGATTAATAGATTTATAAAAAAAATCAACCCCAAAAGCAGCCCCAACAGTGTGTATGTTAAACACGCTAATGCACACCTGCACATGGTATCATTTATTGAGACAATGATGGCCAAAGTAACAAGACAACTGTATGAGGAACAGATGACTGTATGTCTTTTTTAGTCAAACTGAATTAAAAATTCTTTTTAATACATTTTAATTTCATTAAGTAAAAAATTCTTCTTAGCAGTAGAAATTGTGAGTACTGGTAATTTGATTGGTACAGTCTCTGTGTAGGTGGGCACCATAGTTCAACATATCACTTCATCTCCAACGGCCACACAGACGGTGAACCAGCTGGGGTGGCCGACTTTGTTTCCACGTTCATATAGTTTACACCGTAATTACGAGCAGCTGAGTGGGGGAAAAAAACGTGAATTTCTGAATCTCACACTTGGGAAAAAGAAGTGTCAGCAAACCACTGGTAACATGGCTGCAAAGCCACCATCACTGGCAGCAGATAACTTAAATAAAACCAAATATTAGCACTAATCGATTCAGCTGATTTTAAATGAATCATACTGTCTGTTTGTATCTAGTTTGACCTGCTGACAAACCGCTATAAAACAACAAAAGTAGCTATTTTAGGCTTTTTATTTCTATCAACCTTTACCCTGTATGTTTCCCAGTGTCGTGATTTGAACCACAGGTTAACATATGGAGTGCTGAGGTTACAGGTCTACCTGGTGCTGTAAGTTGCCATCACCACATTTACAGGGGAGACAGCCAAGACCCTCTCCTTTGCATTATATGGGACAGACACAACACTTAGTGTGCAGAAGCTTGACAATGGCACTCAGCAGATGTTGAAATAACATGAACAAAAAGTAATGTAGTGAGAATCAGGCTAACTGGGATGCAAGTGTAAACTAGCAAAGTGGAGGCTAGTTAGTTTAGCTTGGTAGCTTCCACTTTCCGAGTGAAATACAAACTTGATCTGTACAAATGTTGAATGATATTAAAGGAAAGACGTCTTAAATCGCTAATGGTATATAACCAATGCTGTGTGGAAAAATGGAATAAAACATCTTGTATCAATGTTGGGAGGCTACACAGGGCTACGACGTGCTCCAGTCAGTAGTGCACCATGGAGGTTGCGCGTCTCCTAGCAATGCTCTCCATAAGATGTCAGTCAGCTGCTGCAGAGAGAAACCCCGGCTTGAAGCTTTGAAGCTTTGTCCAAAAACGATTTTATTCTCTTTTAAAGAATGGAAAAATGTCAAAAATAGCTGCATTATAGTTTTCCTTATGCAAAAATTGAAGAAAATTGACATTTTCGTTTGACTTTAAACCTTTTTGAATTATCCATCACAGATCAAGCCGGCCCTGGGAGCTTTTGAGGCTGTTTTTCGGAGCGAGGAGCCAGGCACGCTGGCAAGAAATGAACAGAGATTTATTATAACCAAATAAGACTTCAGAATTGAAAGAAGATGTGAAAATGGAGTCCAGGTTGAACGTGGCCTGAGTTATATGTTCGAGGGGCATTTGGACCTTCAGGGCAGTGAGTGTAGGCTGTGATTACCCTCCCTGCTGTTTCTCTGCACGCTCCTGCTCTGAAGCTCAATGGGCAGAGCATGGCACCAGCCGTGCTGTGGTTAGGGGTTAGACTCCCACTGTGGCTCCCCAAATTGAAACTGTATGTTTGCACAGTACTGAAAGACCAATAATGAAATGTATCCTCCAAATTGCTTATGGTGCATTTGTACCCTGTGAGGCGAGTAGGTGCCTAAAAGTAATTAGCACATTCATCGTTCTTTTTGGGGTTTTTTTCCACGGGGACTCCTGCTGTCTGAAAACGACAGCCACCACTGAGAGCGGTGTAAAATCAAAGAGATCCCGCTGTGCCGTTAGGCCTGTGGGCCAATCAAACGTCTCCCTCTGGCTTGAATTATGACATGAAGCTTTTTAAGCCAGGGACATGGAGTCAAAGGAACCCTGAGTGCGCATAAAACCAAGGCAGGACTAGTACAGGACACGGATATTCGCATAAATATGAGATAATTACATGACAGTGTCACGACCGCCGGCGACAGCACATGATGGATGAGCCAGGGAAAGAAAACATGAACAAGGCGAGTGGAGAAAGAGACAGGGCTACCGGTGTAACACAAACTGTGGACGGAGGGATGGGAGTGAAAGGCAAAACAAAAGATGGATTGGAAGAGGAGGAGAGAAAGGTGGAGGTCTTAGTGTCTCAGGCCTCAAGTACTACCCCTCTCCTCTCGCCCTTCTTCTATTTCTGCCTTTTAAGGAACTCCATAACTTCAAGTAGATAATGAGTGCCTTGAAGCAGGCTGAGTAAATCAGACAGAGAACAACGGAGGGAGAGAAAAGGTGTATGTGAAGGAGGGGGTGAGGGTGGATTGAGCGAGGCAGTGGGAAACAGTGGAAGGAAGAAGAAGATTAGAAGTGATAACAAATGAAGCGAGAGAGGCAGAGAGAGGAGCTGAGCTGAGTGGAGATGCGTGATAAGATCTTGCATTAACTTAAAAGCATACTTTAATGAAACTCCACCAAGAGCTTTAGAGAGGGAGAAGCAAAGATGGGTCCCGTGCAGTTTAGGAAAATACATGCTCATGGTAGATGTTTTTGAGTTATTGATTTTGCGTTTAACCCCGAAACCCCTTCGCACCATTCTTTACGCTCATCACGTTTCCCCTACTTACAGTCTGAACAGCCGCAGTCGGATTCCCGTCTTTCTTCGCCGTTCTTTACAAAATTTGCAGCAGAGGGAAAACATTAAAACATACAAAAACTTCAGTTTCTTTGGAGAAATGTTGTGACTTGAGAGGGCGCAGCAAATTCAGGATTCAAGGAGACCGCGACCTCATCACCGGGTTCAAATCAACAGTGATTGAGTCAACTTTAAACTTTGACCCTTATTGGAATCATATGTGTCAGAGTGAGGGCCTCAGTAGGCTTCAAACTAAGTGCTTGTCAGGCTGTCTTTTTTCATTCTTTATACAACTACTTCACAAGTCAAGTAAAGTCAGTTTTATATAGCCCAAAATCCCAATTTACAAATTTGCCTCAAAGGAATATGAACAGCACAACACATCATCTATCGTTAGACACGGATACAAAAAAACTCCTTTAACAGGAAAATAAAAAAGGCACATCCCTCAGAAATCTCCTTCTTCCAGTTCAAACAAGTATGCAGAAATGTCAGCATAGATGTCATATGTACTAACATCACTTCTCGTGTGTACAGAGTGCAACACAATGAAGGCCTTCAAGAAGAGACGGCCTGATAGTGTATGCTGTTATCCCCATTAGTTTGAGTCACCATGTCGAGACTACGGAGACACGCAAAATATGCAAAGCTCTTGGAGAGAGATGAGGGAGGCAGTGTGATGCAGCCAGGCGCAGGGAGGCTTTATGTCCTGCCTCAAGAGCATGGCCATTTGAAACAGGTATCAACACTTTGTCTTTAGACGCAGTTGGACGACACATTTTACAACCTAAAGCTTAAAGCTGCTCGAATCAAAACATGTTTATATTAACAATGGGTCCAATGATGTGTAATGTGAAAGTGGTCACTCGTAGTGATGAACCCACAGACAATTATCATCCAACTCTGCATTTCCCTCAGCTCTGCGGAGCGTTTTAGCATATTCTCAGCTCATTGTGGTTTTTGTGGCCAAAGTTTGACTCTCACCGTTCTCATTGTGTCATTTTCGGCCACAGCAGGCAGCTGTTTTTAGTGAAAAAGCTCTGACAAACCCACTGTACACTGCCTGCTCAGCACCAAATAGAAGACAGACACAGTTAGCAACTAGCTGGTGAACACAGTGGAGGATTTAACGGCTAAAGAGTCAGATATTTCCCTCAGGAGTTGGTAGAGACCAAAAACAGAGCTAAAAGGAGAGTGAATGTGAGACTTACATTAATCAGGACCAGAAACACGACTCTAAATGAATGTTGTTCTGTGTCTGCTGGATGTGTAAGGCAACTGTTTGCTAACATGTTCACCAAATAAACTTTATAAGGTGATAATATGTCAGTGTTGTGTTTACAGCTTGTTGCGCTGCCCTCAAGAGGCCAAGAAATGTTTAAATCTGCCTTGAGGGGCTCAACCGATGCTTCTACTTGTGGCGTCTGAAACTGTTAACACAACTTGTTACACGTTCATGTTAAATGAACGAGAAAATAATAAAATGACCCTCTTGTTGGCTTGGCTAACTGTAGCTGCTGCAGCCTATGAAACAACTGTATCTGAGCATCTCTGTGGTACAGTTCAATTTCCTACTTTTCAGTCATCCTTCCCAGTCAAAAGTGACAACACTCAGTATAATAGAAAACAAATAGCACCCAAGCTCCAAATAATAATCTCGTGTGACGTCAAGGGAAAAAGAAGTCCCATTCTTTACCCTTATTTCAAGCTCTGTCTCTGTTTTACTGTGTTTCTCTGTATTTTGTTTTCCCATTCGTTCGGTTCTCTGTCCCTAAACCACAACAGTTGTGGGAAATCAGTCCCAGCTGTCAGCGCTTTGATTTGATTGTAGAATGTGTCAATCAAGCCGGGGCACGTTGTGCAAAATCTAATTCTAGTCACTCGTTATTTCAGCTCCCACCAAGCTCTTTGCCGAGGGATTAACTGTGACTGTCACACAGAACCGAGGAACCCAGGGCGAAACTGTCCGGCAGCATCTGATCTTTGTTCCATCTACCAAGCAAACCGAACATGAAAGCACAAACTTATTCAAAACAACTTGTTCTGGATCCCCTTGAATATTCTTGCTCCTAGCAGTAAATACTTGCATGGCAGGGTTGCACGGCAGCTCTGAAATGTTTCTCTTTTTTTTTTTGACATGTAAAAACTTTCTGGATTCAAACTGCCAGCACTGAGAGAAACAGAGAGTCAGCCTTGTTACACACTGTGGGAACCTCTCCTCTGGATATCTGCAGTGGTGTGGTGGTTCTGCAGGTTTGAGATGAAGAGTTCAGATCTCTGTCAAACATCAAACTGGTGTCACAAATGGGATGTGAATCAAAACCGCTCAGACTCATTCATCCGTCTGGCCAGAAAGGGGGGGGAAAAAAAGCTGAATCCAGACTCTCTCTCTTTCTCTAAACTTTTCTTACTGGCTCATCCTGGTCCGTCCTTCCAGGCAGACACAGGCATGCCTTGCTTGAGTTTGTTTTGGTCCAGTCTTGTCTTAATGTGCTCAAACAGTGGAAGACCAAAAAGGAATTAAAGAAAAGAAAACTCAGACAGCGTGACGGAATGAAGAAATAGCATCATGTTACCGTGGGGGTTTTTAAGAGGACCGTAAAAAGATATGCCCTGTGTACTTTCCACGCCTGGTGCACTGTGGGAGAGGAAAAGAAAATGGTCCAGTGTTTGTGAGACTTTAGGAAAGCAAAAGAGGAAGCAACGAACAAGTGTGTGTCTGAGGAAATGTGTATTGTGTCTGTGCAGGTGTGTATAAGACGCTGTAGGGGTGTGAGAATAAAGTGTCTTATGAATGTCTTTGTGTATCTCTGTGTGTGAGTTCTTTTATAACTCATGTTGTGGAGACGAAATACTGTTTTATACAGTCACATTGTGGAGAATTGCCTCAGATTTGGAGAGAGGTCCCTAGAAGGTCATTAAATTTGAGGTTTTTGGTTGAAGTTAGGTTAGAGGATAAGGCTTGCAATATTCTGCATTTTTGTTGTTGTCGACAAATCCCATGAAAAGACCAAAACCAACAATTAATTAGTCGATTAATCTGTTTTCTGACTCCTCCAGCCCCAAGCCTGTTGGTTCCTGAAGACGCAAATCTTTTAAAATGGGTCAGAGATATATACTTAAATTCTTTAATTCTTTAAAAAGGCTTAAATTAAATTTTAAATGGGCAATGTGGTTTTTAACAAATGTTACTCATACAGGAGTAAATAGTGCATTTGTTGGGGACTATTTTCAGCCGTGGACTGATACACATTTGGTGCTCCAGTGAGTACGGCAGCAGGATGGTGTATGTGGGTTCATCATAATGAAGGAGAATGTCAACCAGAACAACAGCGTGGCTCATTGATGTGTTTTTTAAGTGTTTGGACAACAATAGAGGTCTATGAAACAGTGGACTAAGCTATATCAGGCTTTGGCTACACAGACAACAGTTATTAGAAGGTTAAATGTATTGTTTGTTTTATAGAATATCACAAGACTTATTTTTTAAGGTTAAGGTGGGGTTGTGGCATGTAGTTGTTAGGGTTAAGATTAGGGTAGGTCTCCAGGGAATGAATGTAAGTCAATGTAACGTCTCCTCCTAAGTGACAAAAACAAGTGTGTGACTGTGTGTGTGTGTGTGTGTGTGTGTGTGTGTGTGTGTGTGTGTGTGTGAGAGAGAGGGAGTCTGTAGTTCTTCCATAATCCCCTGTCTTTGTGTGTCTCGCAGACAGTTTAAAAGCTTTCTATTTACCTTTCGCACCATTCTCCCATTTTCAGGTCACAGAGCGGGATGGAGGTGTGTGTGTGTGTGTGTGTGTGTGTGTGTGTGTGTGTGAAAGAGCGAGAGCACTGTAAGTCCTCCTAGTGTGGGTGGACAGCTGGTCCAAAACAGGCGTTTTAGTCTCTAACAAACCGTGACACGTCAAACATGTAACCTAGACCGCGACACAGCAACACGTAAAACGCCTCATTGACTCCCACCCAAGGCCTCGGGGAAAAGAAAAGAGGAAAAAAAATATTTTTGCACACACACCACTACAGCCATTAATCATAAGTGAAATTTTACGAGGGATGGGGAGGAATATGATTGTCATAAAATGGGCAAAACAAATGCGCAGAGGGAAGTTCCTGGCTGTAACTGCTGGAATCACCTCAGGATAGCTTGGCTCGGGGAACAAAGGTGCTGACATATACCTTGTGTTTGGATGCGTGTGTTTACCTCGCTCTGCTTCGTTATCCCCCCTCATGCCCCCGCTGCTTCCCCCTCTGTTTTGAATTTGTGCGTCTGTGCTTTTGCCAGGATGCATGTCAGTTATCAGACTAATTTGATGCCATCAAATGTCTCCTCTATCATCTGTCTGTCATCTGGCTCTGCTTTCTCTCTCCTTAAAAGTAGCTCTTGCTTGTTTTCTCTTTTCATCACTCTCTCATCACAGGCACATACAAACATACATTAAATGCAAACCCTGACAAGACAGACATGCAGAAAGAAAGAGACACAGAGAGAGAAAAAATACAAACACACCAAATACACAAAACTACATGAAAAAACGCACAGTGCTTCTCTGAAGCGGAAACACCAGATTTTGAAGATTACTGGGAGTCTGAACTTCTCTACTAAAAACGTCACAAACAGTTGACACAGTTTGTCTTGTAATATGTGTGAGTCTAAGATTTGAGCCTCTTGCCTCCACATTAATCAATCAATCTGAGACGTCACAATTTCATCAAACATGATTCATTTTTACTGGACTTGAAGCTGGAAAAATCTTAACATGATACCAGTACTCAAGTTTGAGGTGATTGAAGATAATTGTCCCTGACTGTAATCTGCAAAAGTCAGTTGTTACATGTAAGGGCTGTTATACTGTGGCATCACAACATTAAAATACTTCAAACATAGTTTTGGTTGACATTTTAACCACTCTTCTGAATCAGTGTGCAAGCTATATTAAACTGCAGGTAACCATAGCAACAGTACTTCTGCTTCATGTTTAACTACTCTCATTGATTAAAATGGCCTAGCCATGACCTGAGTGACAACAAGTAAACTTTAAAAAATGCTGATTTGAACACAGCTTCTCTTGTTGACTTTGGTAAGGTTGATTATACAGTACACTCCTGATGAATATAAAGTGCTGGACAAGGTAAAGGTGAAGAAGCTTTCACACCAGATTTAACAGTTTGAACATGTAATAACATTCCCGGCCTCCACCTTGTTATTTTGTACACACATTTTTTGGACACCTCACTTTGCTTCCTTGTGATGATCTTTGTGTTTTTGTGGCCTTCCTCGTCTCCCCCTCGTCTGTTAATTTCATATCAGGACACCTCATCCTGTCTTGTGGCTTACTTACTCAATATTTTTGATATTAACATTGAATCAAATGACTCCCTGTAATGTAAAAGGCTCGCTAGTACAGCTGATCCCACTGAGAATCAACACATATTTTAGGTCATTGTTTGTCGAGGAAGAATCAAGTTCAAGTCTCTCCTGTTGTCAGCCTCATGGGCAGCAGCTCCCAGCATGCAAGCTCACACAGGCTAATTTTACACTACTTGCCCAGCGTGAAATGGCGGAGAGATGATGTAAAGGAGTGGTGAAGACATCATCTCTTATCATCTATGAAGTGAAAGAGCCAAAGGTATTTTTCTTAGGAGTTTGCAGACCAAAACTGTTTTAACACTTAAGTGGTTATTGGGCTAAGTTTCAACAGGTGGTGAGAACGATAACTCCAGTGCGATGCCCATGTTGCTCTGAGTGTGCTGGGTGTGCAAGTAATGTTGGAAAATTGTTGGCTCTTACATTATCCATGAGAATTTGATAAGTTGACATCGTAAATCAAGACTTGTTTCTGTTTGTTTTGAAGGCCAGAATTTGCCTTGCGGACATAAGACCTTAACACCCACGCAACCACACATGAACATCCACACATACAAGCCATTCAACCATCAGATGAATGAACACCCAGCCCCATTTTCTCCCTAATTGCTTTTGAAAACATGTCGAAGAGCTGAGCAACACGGGGAATGACAGCTCCCGGTGTTTTCCTGAGGGACTAAGTCAACAAGCACAGACAGTGACATGAAAGAGCTCACACACCTCTGCGGTTTTGCTCACTCACACGGACGACCAATTGATTAACTCATAAATCAACCTCATCCCAGGCCCCGGGCCCTGGAGCGCCCCTCCACCTCCACCAACCCAAAAACGGCAGTGAGAAGCTGCAGCCCAACCCTGCGCCCTCCAGCTAAGTAAGTGGAGGCGGGATGTTCCAGCTCATGGCAGAAACCCAGCAGGAGGGAGAGGCCAGGTGGGGCAGGTATAGTGGGTAATAGTAAAAAAAAAAAAAAAAAAATAAGGTGGGGTCATGGAAACGACAGGTATCGGATTAGTATGTGTTATTATAACGACAGGGAGGGATGGAGAAAGAAAACACAGAGGGCCTTAAAGAGGGATATAAATGTGTTAAAAAGACAAAGGAGAAGATAGGCTAAATCAAACGCTGTGTAGTGCTGCCAAAATGGAGAGAAACAAGGGGAGACAGATATGGAGAGAAAGAGGGAGAGAAAACATAGAGGAATGCAGTAAATCCCTAAGCGACTGAACAATCCTCTGGAGAAAGAAAAGAGGAATTTTTATGTGCTGCAGGTGAGCAGAACAGAGAGGGAGGGAGACGGAGAGAAGAAGAGAGGAGGAAATAGACAGATGGAAAAAGAGGGAGAGAACGCGGGGGTGGCCGAGGGGATTTGAGGAAAGCGTGAAAGGGTTTGATTGTAGCGGAGAAAAGGGGACACATGGGGCGAAAGTGAAGCAAAAATGACACAAAATGACACACAAATGGCAACTCATGCAGTTAGAGAGGATGGCACACGGATGGACACGGTGAAGGAAAGCAGAGGGACATATGGAGAAAATATTGGGAGACAGAGTGTGACAAAAAAAAAAGAACAAATAGGAGGGAGGAAGACAGACGGGGAGGAAGAGGAGGTCCGAGAACGGCGAACAACTCTGTGTATCTTAAAGGCATACACAGGTTTTTGGGAGATTGTTCTATTGGTCAGCTTCAACGATGAGATCACACACACCAAAATCATCATGGGACACAAAAATCATGTTGAATGCTATCTGGGTATAAGAAAGATGACCTTTAATAGACAATAGAGTCTTCTTTTGTATCTACTGACTCATGTACCATCCCCTCAGAAGTTCATTCATATTTTACAACACCCTGGTAATTTTCTAACCCCTGTGATATGTTCTGATTTTTTACATTCTACCTACATAACGTAAATATTTTCTTTTGTGATTTCCTTTGTTACACGAGCACTGAGCCACTACAAGACTTAAGTGTTAACAGGTGTTTTACTTACCTCTGCATCTGAGCTAGAAAACTGCTTTTAGCAACATATTTTAGGTGAAACAAACAAATATATATCCGCCGTGCACAGCCTCCTGTAGAGTTGTGCAGTGGGAGATTTTGGATGTTTTCTTTTAATGATGTCTTAAATGTTCCTCAACATAAAAACAAGCCAATCTCCCATATAGATAAATGATTACGGCCATCAGTCTTAATTATTGCAACACTGTTTCTGGGAAACCATGTTTTTTTTTCTGACAGTTTGGTATGGAGGATGGCTATAAATACTGTGATATACTAGATACCACTATGGAGAAGAAGCCATTCGGCAGCATGAATCAGAGCTGTAAAAGATTCAAAATGATTCGTTGTTGCAACTGGGGGGAAAAAAACACACTGCACCACAGTCTGCAAAGCATAATCTTTAGCTTCAGCTAAGTGTTAGCTGTGCATGCAAAAGAATTAGCTTAGGCTTCTGATCAGATGATTCGTATCGAATTGCTTGGACTTAGCTTACTACATTTTTTATTTGCTCATCTTTTGACTATCCCAGCCTTGGAAGTGCTTCAACTTCCAGTCACCTAACAGTGTCTATGTAGTAAGTGTACTATGCATTTCTTAGACTAAATAGTCCTTAAGGTCTTAAACTCCACCAATTTTACACATTAAAGTCTGTTTACAGGTCTTGGGGAGTAAGAATGTATATGTAACAACAGTTGTATAAAGCCTTTTGTGGCCCGAGAGGGAGCTGCGTGAAACCTCATAAACTGCATGAAGTGACGTCCTGAATCTCCGTCCAAACTGTGAGCGGACAATATCTTTGATTCTGATGCATCGATTTTAATAAAATAAATCCATCCTGTCCATCATGAGTCCGACAATGTTATGGAAGTACAATGCTACATCGGTGCAGTACTACTTTAATAATCCCAAAACGTTCAATCTTCTTCTTCATCTTCCTCTTCTATGTTTAATTTTGAGATGATGCCATTAGCCTACAGTACTATCATTCAACATGATGTATGTAGAAGTGATAAAATGAGGCACTATAGCGCTTGACCTCCACAGGGGGACACGGAGGAATTTCCCAAAATCTTGGTGGTTTTCTTTAAGACTAAAAGGAGGTGAAGTGTGGAGCGAAGGAGCCAAAGAAAAGAACTGTAGAGGTGCTCTCCAAGAGCAAATAAAAGTTCTTAAACAAGATGGCCCGCACATCAACTCCTCTGTAGGCCGTAAGTCTTATATCACAGCCTGCCAATCGGACAGACAGGCCTGTCTGAGCAGCAGAGCCAATAATGTCGACGCCTAGTCACTCACAGTATCTGTTCTTATCGAAGGACTCGCCAGCTGAGTCATACAAACAGGGCTCAGCTATCCTGTTACGTATTAGTTACAGCAATTTGTCTCTGCCTCGCTGACAGAGAGAGACAGACAGAGAGAGAAAGAGAGAGACAACGGTGAGTGATGGCTGTTAGATAGTTATGCATGACAAGCCTCATTCCAACAAAGTTCTGACACATAGAGATAATGATTCACACACGTGCTGCGTTTGCAAGCCCACACACGGTCAAACAATACACGTACACAGATAAACGCACGCACACACACACACAGACCATACAAAGCTGCCTTTGTTGACTACTGGAGGCCCTCAGTCATTGCTTACTAAATGTAAAAAACACACAGCGTCTCGTGTGTGTGTGTGTGTGTGTGTGTGTGTATATGTGTTTTTATACATATGTGTAATGTCTCTGTCAGCGTTAACCCTTTCCCCCACTTAGTGAGAGTCATGACTATGTGATGTGTCAGCGCTGACACGGTCGACCTCCCATATAAGTCACTTCCTGCTCGGCTAATGCTGCTTTTTAAGGTTCATGTGTGCACTTGTTTGTCAGCACATGGTCCACGTTTGTGTCAGGGAGGGTGTGTGCGGTTGTGTGCAGGTGTGTACCTCGGAGGTGATGGAAGGGAGATTCTCATTGATCCCTTAATATCTGGCCTGGGGCGAGAAGAGGGAGCCAGAGAGCCGCAGAGCACGTGGGAAAAAAGCATAGTCGAAAGCAATAAAGCCAAACAAGAAAGGAAGAAAGAAGATAACAGGTGAGGAAGCGATAAAAGAGTGGGTGTAGAAGACAAGGGACGTGCAAAGCCGATAAGAAGCAGAGGCGGTGACAGAGACAGGGAGAACGGCGGCATTGAATCGAGAGACACAACAAGAGAGCTGGGCGGTCGGTGGGATTACGAGGGTTGTGTTTGTACCTGTGCCTGTTTGTGCTCATGTAAATCCCTCATGGTCTCAGGTCAGAGGGATGTTTTTGGGGGAAGAGGAGCTTCGTGAGATAGTGTGATGAGAAAAGAAAGCAAAGTGGGAGGAGGGATGATGCAGTGGGAGGTGGGAAGAGAGAGATGAAAGGAAAAACGAGAGATCGTAAATTTTCACCAGGACAGACAAATAAAAACTCTCTCATACCCCGCCTCTCTCCTGCTCCATTTTTTGTCATGAATGTGAGCCGGCCTTTGTTTTCTAGAAAACGCCCCGACCCCAAACTTCTCTCCCCATGTGCCAATCACCCGAAACCATCCCTATAAAACTAAAACCATTGCAAACAAAAATCCCATATGCATTTCTTTTTTGTCTCTCCTCCCAATGGGCTCCCAAATGACCAATAACACCACGCTCTGTACAAAAGCTAGTATTTATTCTCTCTTGAGTTACAATACAGTATTTTCACACTGGAGAAAAATAAATAAACATCTTGTTCAATAAATATTATAGAGATATGATCCATAACCTTTATCCACATCATCCAAGGCACATTGCAAAGACATAACAATAGATTTATTCTGAAAAGGAAATTAAGCCATCTGTAAGTTGCCAAAGGGAAAAAAGTCTCTGATTTCATGCTTTAAAAGGCACGAAAAAATTCACCTCAATGTGTCTAATTGTTGTGTTTAAAAGTGTGAAATTACTTAAAGGAACAGTTCAACATTTTGGGATATGTGCTCATTTGCTTTCTTTCTGAGAGTTAGATGAGCAGATTGATACCACTTTCATACTGAATCTGTCTGTTAAACATGAAACTGGAGCCAGAAGACGGTTAAGTTAACTTAGCATGAAGACTGAAGCCGGATTTATGGTCAAAGCAACAGGTTAGAGGAAGTCCGGCCATACATACTGTCCCAGCCACAGGTTGTCATTTGTGATATTTGATTTGTTGCCAAACTTCAAGAGGGCTGGCCTGATCCAATATGAGCCTGTCTAAAAAGCGACAGTAGAGTATATGGACAATGAGTGATAACTGAAGTATTTTGGTTTAGTTTCTCTCTGCGTCTATTTGTTAACCTAAATGAACTGAAACCAGCGCGGAGCTCCAGGCACAGTTGGCGACACGAGAAGAGTCGGCCACCGGTCCGACTGGGTGTTCGGACCCACATGTACAAACGTGAGAGTGGTTTTGATGTTCTCATCTTACTCTCAGCAAGAAAGCAAATGAGCGTATTTCCCAAAATGTTTAAATATTTCTTCATACACACAACTGCTGTTCGTTTTAGGGAAAATGATTCTATTCTAAAGACATTTTAAGATTGTGTTAAATATTTCTTGCTATGGAATGAAATCATTAAAAAGTGGTACAAATGAGTGAGCGCTGAATCAAAAGTAGCATAGTGAATGGTATGTTAAGGCACCAACTACCACAATAAGTGTGTGTGTGTGTGTGTGTGTGTGTGTTTGACCACCTCTCTGTCTGGACAGTATGTGTAGCGCTGTTGTAGAGTTACTGTAACTGACCAACCGACTTCTGATTACTCAGCAATACCCCTCTGCCCGTTATTTCCAGTGCTCATCCCCCTGACTCACGCCTCCTCCCGCCTTCCTCCCCTATTCTTGCCTCTTCCTCTCCTCTTCATCCCTCTGGCCATTTCCTCCTCTCCTTTTGTCTTTTACCCATTCATACATTTTCCCTTTTTCCTTTAGAGAAAATGAATGTTTGCTGATTCACACATCTGGGGTCACTGAATCAGTTCTCGCTCAATGGCTGCACTGTCTGTCTCTCTGCCTGTCACTCAGTCTACCGTCCCTCGTGTGTGTGTGTGTGTGTGTGTGTCTAACCACCTACAGTGGTATTTCTGTTGATCTATGAGCCGTGAAGTCCGGTAACTCAGCCCAGTCTGAGTGTGTGTGTCTCTCGCTCAGTGAGCTGCTGTGTAAGTGACAGTGCTGGTAATGTGTTGGCTTTGTGTGTGTTATATTCCATTAGCACTTCTGGTGACCTGCCAAATAGTCCTTCATTCACTTATTCCGGTATGAATGAATGTGTTAAGCATGAATGTGTTTATGTGCTTTTGTCCGTTAAAGCTCTCAGTTTGTTTCCACTCAGATTTTGTGCAAATAATAGATTTCCGATATACTGCACTCGTGTGTGTGTGTGTGTGTGTGTGTGTGTGTGTTGTCGTCTCAGTGTCCAGTCTCATCTCAGTCTCTCAGCCTCGGAGTCTCTTCTTGAGGCGGTTAAAGTCCTTAGCTGATCGCCACAGCCAACTCTGCAGCTCTCGCAATATCCAAAATCCCTCCACCTTCCTGGCGAAGTCGTTCATCGACGGCCGCACCGACAGCAGCGACGAAGAGGAGGAGGAGGTGGAGGAAAGGAGCGGAGTCAGAGGAGGCGAAAGGAGGGAGGTGCCCCTTTGTAACGACAGAGGGACGGGCTGGGAGAGGAGGGTGTGCTCCTCACCCACTCCGAACTGGTAGAGGAGAGAGAGGGTGGACAGAGGAGGTTGGAGGGTGGGGGAGAGGAGGGAGCGGGGAGGCCGACGCTGATGATGGAAAGTGGAGGAAGAGGAGGTAGCTTCCATGTCCGTTTGCTTCTCCTCCTCCATCATTAACCCTCTGATTCTCTCTACAATAAATCCATCTTCTTTTCTGAGTGTGTCTGGGTGACGTGAGTTCAGGTTGTAGCTGTACTGATTGTTGTTGTTGTTGTTGTTGGTTTGGATGGTCGGTTGTGGAAGGGAGCCTTCTGTGCCCGGGTACGACACCTCTACCGTGGGTTCAGGCTGCCTCTCCCTCTCCTCTCCATCCTCGTTGATACTCAACAACCTTCTCCTCCTCCCCCATCGCTCCAGCTCCTCCTCTTCCTCCTCCCCTACTCTCTCTTCTTCGCTGACGGTCCATTTCCCGCTTTCTGGCTCTTCCCTCCTCCCTCTCCTCCCTCTTTCTCCTCTTCCTTTCTCCCTCGATCCGCCACTCCTTCCTCCAGCTGCGGTCGCCTCCGCTCTCCTCCCCTCCTTCCCTCTCCTTTTTTCCACCACGTCTACAGTGACACCGTCCTCCCTCTCTCCTCCGACCACCCTCATCCCGCTTCGTCTTTGGTTGTTACGCTGACCGGACTCTGTCCTCGTCCCGGCTCTGGACCTGTAAAGGCTCTGGCTCATCAGTGGAGCTGGTCGGTCGCCTCCTGCCTCCCTCTGAGGGTACTGCAGCTCTCCAGCATTACTTCCCGTGTTTGCAGATGGAGGAGGAAGTGCGTAACCGAGGGTGGTCATCAGTGCGGATATGGAGCCCAGCAGCCCATCCAGGCCTGTGCAAAAGTGCAGCAGGGAGGTCTTGAGGGAGGGGCAGAGGGTGGAGCGGGCCAACTCCCTGACGGCTGCCAGCAGGACAGAGTAGGCCTTCTGGTTCTGGGCGAGCCGAGCTTGGTTCTCCAGGCCGTGCCACAGCTCCAGGCGGGTGGCGGCACTGGGCAGGGACAGAGCTGTACTATTGGGCCGTGGAGGGGAGAAGTCTTTCTCGTTGAATGGAGGGCCTAGGTAGGTCAGCTGGAGGAGATGAAGAGAAAAATGAGAAGAAAGAATGAGAAGGTTTATTACTTATTTCACAGTTTGACAAGACAGTAGGTCAACGTTGACCCGGGAAGACAACCTTTAAACTGTGAAGGATGTTTACAACAATGACTTTGTTTTTTCTTCCAATTTAGTTTGGCTAACCGGAGGGTTTGGATGAAACCTGTCTGATCTGACCTAAATGCTCATGTTTCTTGCCTTGTCAGACTTCTTCATAGCGATGTTAACTGCTGAGACATTCCCAGGTCTCAGCAATTAACATGGTGAGTACAGTGTTACGAGTACACAGAAGAAAAATGGCCAAAACTATGAAAATAAAACACAAGTTAGACCAAATCCTTTAAGATAGTTAAGCACGATTTTTAAAACAAAAATCTTGATTGGGTAAAGTGCTTTCTAGAGTTTTGTCGTAACTGTGAGGTTGCCAGGCAAGCAGCAGAGACACTGCTGTTTCTCCCTGTTTCCAGTCTTCATGCTAGGCTATGCTAACCAGCTTCTGGCAATAGCATCGTGTTTGTGTCTGGCCACCTGGTGAATGTAAGTCACATCACTCTCTTTTAGCTCTGTTTTTGGTCTCTACCAACTCCTGAGGGAAATATCTGGCGCTTTAGCTGCTAAATGCTCCACTATGTTCACCAGCTAGTTGCTAACTGTGTCTGTCTGCTGTTTGGTTGTGTACATTGGGTTTTTAGAGCTTTTTCAATGAAAACAGCTTCCTGCTGACGCTGTGAGAGCAGTGAGAGTGAACCAAAACAGTAAAGTTGCGGACGAACAGATGAGTTGAAACTCAAAGCTCCATAAAGCCAAGGGGAGCTGCAGATTCAGGTGATAATTCTCTGTAGGTTCATCACTATGAGCAACCCCTCTCACATTGCCCCATTGTTTTCAGATTGTCATTGATACATTCTTATTATAAAAAAATTTGGATTATAGCTGCTTTAATGGGAGCCTTTGTAGCAGTGTCTCTGTCTGTGATTGAATCAATAATATATAGAGATATTGTACTGAAACAGAACGGTGTCACAAAATAATTACTCACATATATGTCTTTGATTTCCTTGAGCTGATACTCCAGGAATTTGGTCAGCTCGTACGTGCTTTCTATCGAACTCCTCTCACTGGCCAGGTTGTGCGAAGAATCCAGGGCCGTTGCCATGGCAGCAGCCAATAGCAAGACAAGCTGGTGTTGAAGGACTGTGTGGAGAAATTAAGAAATAAAACACTGATTAAAACTCAGACAGACAGTGTGAGATGTTTCTTTAATGACACCCACATCATGGGAGTCCAAGTGATAATTAACACACACTGCCGAGGTATTTGTAATCATAACAATGAGGAGAAATTTATCTCAGCCTCATTATTTTCTCAGACATTTTCTGATTATTTAACTTGGATGCTTGGTTTTTAATGAATTTGATGATTTGAGAGCTCAACAGACAAAAATCACCTCCAGCAACAGTTTCCAAGCTTTGCTCCAGTCGCTGCACCGTCACACTGTTTAGAGGAATTTTTACAATATTCTGGTTTATTTCTTTGTCTCTATGGCGATGGCCTCGTCTGTTTACATATTGCCAGGTCAGAGTCATCTGACACTGCCAATAAAGCTTTTTCCGTGTCCAATCTAATTTTAGAGGTTTCTGGCTGTCGGAGGTTTACTCTGGCTTCAAATAAAACCTTGCTTAATAGCTTCAGACGGTCAGACAAATGGCTCCTATGTTCAATGCACCAGCCTGTCAGGCAAACAGCCGCTTAAACACACACACACACACACACACACACATGTTCATTCCTGACCGATATCCCAAAAACAAAGACATGTGGCTTTCTTTACAATCACAAACATTAATGTGTTTGTATCAGTTGTATGTTTGCATGACTTCTTGTTTAGGTTTCAGAGTGTTTGTGTGGGTGTTTTATGTTACTGTGTGAGTGTTTGTGAGAATGTTTGTAGCCGTAATTATATATGTGGATTAAATTCACATTGCACTGAGTGTATACAATGATTTTGAGTGTGTGTGTGTGTGTGTGTGTGTGTGTGCTGGTAAGTGTGTGTGTGTGTCTGGGGTGGGGGTGTGGGGGTGTGGGGGGTTGTAACACTGGAAACCTTTTAGTGCCCCTGTCTCTGGTTTCAAACAGAGAAAATTGGAGCTGAAAGGTGGTTTTCAACATTAGGGAACTTCATGTTCGTCCACTTCTCTTCGTCCCATGGTTTCTGTCTCTGGGTTTCACTTTCACACTCCCTCCCTTTACTTTCTAACTCTCTCTCTCAACACTTCCTTGGCCCTTTCGCTCGAACTCGACACACACATTTCCTTCGTCATCTCTGCTCTCCGTCATCCTCTTCCTCCCCGTCTGCGCTCTCTCTCATCCTCCTGACACCCAGACGGTAGGCAGTGATTCATGCTTGTAATTATGGGCAAAACATGCTGCTGTTCAACAGGTGTGAATTATGTATTGCACGAGTGTGTTTGACCCTGTCAGCTTTCTCTCTTTCGCTCACTCTGTCTTTCTCTGACTCACCTCGGGCCTCCCGTTGCTTCACCAGTTTAAATCCTTTCTCCTCTCAAACTAGTCACACTGCACTCAAACTTTCCTTTCTTTCTCATCATACCTTTCTCCTCCCCACTTTTCTTCCTTTGCTCCTCTCGACGCTCTTATCTCTTTTCTGCCTCAGGTCAAAATAACAGCAGCCAATTAACCCAGATTAGCTCTCCTACTCTCCCTCTATTGCCTCTTTTTTCCCCCCCTTTTCTTTCATCTATCCATCACAGCTGGCCCCACAGGATGAAAAAGAGATTTTAAGTGAATGGCTTACACACTTGCAAAACATTTACCTTCAACACATTTTCAGTGGTTCTAAGAACAAGTTCTGACCTAAAACAGTCAACACCTTTTTCCTCTGACTCAACCGCCTACATTTGATGCATCTATATGCACTCCTAAACAGGGTTGGGTAGAAACTTAATGATGTTATGTATTCTGTACTACTCAATACACAAAAATGTATTGTCTGCTGTGCTATTTAAAACAAGAATGTGTTATAATTGCAGTAAGAAAAACATTTTGTCTTTATAAAATGTGTCACAGAAATTAAGAAACATTTTTAGTTTTTTGAAATCTGTAGCCTTTACACACGCATGTGAAGTAATCAGAAAGAAAACAAATCATCAGCATACATTGACAAGTAGTAGGGTTAATCCCTTTGATTATGTTACAAATTGCAATGATGACATGGTAACAACGAGTAGTTGTGATGACATATATTTTTAAAGTGAACGATTCTGCTTCCAAACTTGCCTAACAAGCTCAAGCTCTTTGAAAAAAAGCTGTGCTCATCCAATGACTTGAGTTTTAATGACAGATTGGGAAACTGACAGTTTCAAATTAAAACAGGATTAGAAATGCTTGTCATCAGAGTGACATGGACAAAACCTGAGCAAACAACTCCCCAGCTGCTTGATTTAAAAATAAAACAAAACAAAAAAAAACAGCCTCCTTCATCGCTGGTAACTCTTTCACTACCTGTTGACCCTGAGTTGTCGGCAACATCAAAGCATCCTGAAACACTGTGGTTGGGCCCAGGCAACTCCCACATGCTCCCACACACACCTTGAAATCAGTCAACTAGGACAGCCGCCGTCAGCCAAGCCTTCTCCGATCTCTTCAACCGCAAAAGCCTCATCACCTGTCAGAAGCAATCTTTCAGCGACGCCTGAACATTTGGAGCTCATCAAGCCACGGGGTCCTCCCACCGCACATCCTCCATTAGCATCAAAACACCCCGAAATCAACACGACATCGTTGACTCTCAGAGTAAACAGCCCTGAAGGAAAAGGACACACAGTGCGCAAAAAGGGTCGCATTCAGAAGGAATAAACAGGTACCAAAAAAAAAAGGAGCCTGGGACGGAGAAAGAAAATTCTCCTTGGCAAAAATCAACCCAAACTGTTCCAAACCGTTTCCTTTTGTCTGCAGCCACATGCTCGGAGATGATTGCCAGACGTGAAAGTCTCTTGTTGTTTTGATTGAGCGCTGACATGTCTAAAAGCATCCTGCGCTGTGGCTTAAAACAACCGCTCTTTTGTACGAGTAAACTGAGATAACTCAAACCCAGAGCCATGTTGTTGTTATATAATATTATATTGAGTAACTACACTATAGTCGGCATATAACCCGACTTCAAGGGGGAGCCCTGCAGGCTTGGGGCTGTGTCTGTGTACCTGGCAGTGGAAGCACACTCTGCAGGGCAGGGTTGAAACCAGAACATTCTCCGTGGGAGGATTGCATTACAGCAACACAGGGGTTCCCTACAACGACCGACCATGACCTGCCTCTGTGCATGTGTGTGTGACTCTCTACACGTTTGGCCACACATACCTGTTACGGTTACACACATGCACACGCAGGGGAGCTCCTTTATTCACAACAGATCATATTTTTATCTACGGTTTGTTCGCTGATGTAAAGTCAGATGTGGCACTCTGGAGTCTGGCTGCCATCTGCAATACAGAGCTGAACATGAGGTTCAGGCGCCAGAGCTTCTGAGCTCCAAACAGGTCAAAGTTAAACACCACCGCAGGGTTGGGGTTCAGAGTTGAGTTTTGGGGCTCAAGGTTGCGTTCAGGGGCAAAAAGAGCCTTGTAACACACTTTTTTTTTTTACACAGACGGTGTTTTGGTAAACCAGTGACCCAGTGTTTGTGGGTGTTGCACCGCTTCCATCCGAGAGGACTAGTATTTCATCTTTCCCAACATGCACCACCATTTGAGGTTTTAAACAAGCACTTAAACAGAATTTGGTATTGTGGGAAAACCATGTGCAAGTTAATCTCTCCAGTCTGGTCCAGGAAAAACTAGCTCCAGTGCCAAAAGAGGTTGCCCTCCATTGCTCTAACCACTTGAAAGAGGTCTTAAACAGAGAGGAAACATTACTATGTATGAATCCAGTCCAAATTAGATGTTTATCATTTCAAGGGCAACTTTGATTAGGATGACTACAGTATATTGTCAGGGCATACTTTTGGTGAGCATACATTGTAAAACTTTGACAGGATTTAACATTAATCAAAGCAAGCAGCCTGATTTTGGAACAAAAGGTTGAAACATCATCCAGGACCAAAACAACATGCTGCAGGCTACATCCTCTCACTCTCCACACTTCAGTGTTATCTAGTCACTGTGCAGAACTCCTCTGCTACACCGGAGGACAATATTAGACAACATTAGGGACAGAAGTGACTGATGTATCCAGCCATGTTTCACATGTTTCGCAGTTTAACTCTGATGTTATATGTCACATTGTGAATGACAGATTTAAATCCAATTTGAGAGTCTGCAGACACATCTCTAGAAATCGACACCTATAAATCTTTAATGAGATTTCTGTGAATTGTTTTAAATGGAGTTTTGTTCTATCCAGACTTGATGAAAGAAATCTGATTACACTCTAGACATACTGATAATTTGATTTGGGCTGCAAGTCTGAACACAGCCTCAGTTCAGTTCATAACGTGAGTTCATTTCCAAACTGCTACATGTGCGTTGTAGAAAGAAAAAGTTCCTGTGATAAAGTGCTTTAACGCCAGGCTCACGTCATATCATCCAGAATGTGATTTAGAGCAGCAGAGTTGGCAAAACCCTTCCCGTCAGCTAAAGTTGGAGATATTGGGAATTTCTGACAGCTGAAAAGAACTGCAGAAGTGTCATCAAACGGTTGAAAAAATGGCTGCAAATCCTTCATCACTGGCAGTTACATCTAAATTAAATCCAATATAATACAACTAATAGAATCAAGTCAGCTAATTTAAGATAAAATGAGCTAAACGCTTTTTTGTGTGATATCATTTGTTAACAAACTAATTCAGTTAGCTACTTTAGGCTAATTAAATGATGTGACCACAGGGCCATCAGTGGGGGTAACCACTTTGGAACAATGAGTGAACACACACAAGTCAGAATAACTGGACGTTTTACTGTCGTTCCCATTCTGCTGACGTTGTGTGAATGCAGCATAATCTCAAGGTTCACTTACTTTTCCCAGAATCATATCCCATCCCACTGTCTTCTTCAGTGACCAAACTTGTTTAGGGGTCATCACCAGCCGAAGTTCTGCACTTCTGACACCTGACGACACTTGAGAAATTTTCATTCGATGACTGTGGGATATGCTTGAAAGCTCCAGAAAAAGCTAGTTGGTGAACCTGGAGTTTAGAAGTTTTTATCACAGGTGTGTGTTGCCAAGATCAAGACTGATTCTCTGCTCTCTTTAGGTGAGTTCATCATTCAAAATCACTAAAATCCACGTACTATAGCCATCGGATTACTTTTTAATGTTTTTACTTTACAAGTGTTATATTTCTTTCTCAGAATGTGCTCCATCCTCTGACTTGTCTTGCATATTTGTTGTCATCTCGCTAACGTGTCAGAGACAGAGCTGGAGGCTCATTGTGGCTTTGTTGACAGAAAAGACCCATCGGAGCCAAACTCAGAGGAGCTGTTTGTTTCTTGCATATTTTATTTAATATTCTGCCGCAGTGTACCTGGTGGCAATTCTGCCTCCTGTCATAACACTTACCCTAAACATAAACACACCTGTGCAGGACGCCAGGGGCAAAAACATGCACACATCAACAGGCTGATGTGAAGCATAGAGCCACAATGGAAGCGGCCAGAGATACGCATTGGGCCGCCAGCGAGGTGAGTGAGGTGTGGGGGGTTTGACAGTCTGGGGTCAGGGTCAGTGTTGTGTGTCTGTGTACAGTTAAAGGCCAGATTTATGTGCAGTCTGTACTCAATCAAATGTGCATTCCTTCACTAACTCAACACACACACACGTGCATACATACTGTATGCATCCAGATTGTGCACTGGGGCATAGATCCATGTATGCACACACGTTAAACTGAATAAATACATATAAACAAACCATTGTGTACTCAAGCACACACACACATGCACAAACACACACGCTTTTCCCATCACTTTTCCCATGAGACTCCTTCCTCTGGAGTTTGTTCATACTGAATTTCAAATTGATCCTCTTGGCACTGGACACACTCTGGGGTTGCCAAACAACATCAGTGACCCAAAAACAAAGGCGAAAGAAAACACACATTAAAAAAAAAAAAAAAAATCCAATAAAAATTATGTTTATGCCCAGGAACTCTCTGTGCAACTATTTCTCGCTAGTCGTAAACTCAACTTCCTCCGTTTAGT
>VMKM01000107.1:0-157500 GCA_008360985.2 Macquaria ambigua | reverse complement strand
TGTAGGTTACACTGAGTCCCTATAAGGGAAAATTCCGTCTGTTTTCTGTCTGTTTCTTAGAAAGGGAGAAGATGAAGACAAGTGTTTGCCTGCTCCTCGGAGTTTCTTTCTTCTCCCTTCATTCCTCAGGTTTTAGTTTTTATTGACAGTGGGATTACGGTGATCTTCTTCTCTCACCTCCAGCTGTCGCTCAGCATACCAACAGCGGCCCACACCGTGAGCGAAGCGAGAGATTGAGGCAGAGGCTTCACAGCTGATACTCAATTTGTCCTGGATCTAAGTTAAACGTTTAAAAAGAATCCCTCCCGCTCCCCTGGGAGTCGGGGCCTCTTGGTAAAATTCTTCCATAATCACTCAGATACCCCGATCGTTTTTTTATCGCGCTCAGAATGAATAAAGTGGCCTGATTATATGGATTATATTACAGTATCCTCAAGGCTAGCAACTCCACTGGGGCCCCAGAACTCATGGGGCCCCCGAAGGCTCCAGAGTTACTGTGTGTCAACTGGTTGAGTCTGATTTGATTGAAAATTTGGAGTATACACCACTAAAGCACAATATCACCTGACATGATAAGGGCCTTAAATGGGTCCTGGTTTAATATATTAAGGCCCTGTTCTTTATTTCAGTTTTGTGCTTTTACTGTATGTTCCAATTTCTGTTTAATCAAATTACTACCTAGCAAATATAGGGCCCAGTAGAAAAAAACTGTACATGCTGCACAGAGAGTGGGAGAAACAGAAGGGTTTATAGGAGCCAAACAGTTCATTTTTGCCCCAAGGCTCCCAGATTAATCTGGCCATGAGTATCCTATGAGTTTTATATGATCCAGGGCCTTCCCGCAGTCACATTAAGACTGCTCTGTCTCATGCAGTCTCAAAATCTAAATAACTATTTAGACGTAGTAAATGATGTAATATCCACCTTTCACTGTTTGGCTATTACTAAACTAGTAGAAAACTACTATGTGCTAGCCCTGTACTGTTGCACTCTGTTCAGTTCTGTTTTATATTACAATAGAATAGAATAGAATAGAAATATACTAGGCCTTTCATTAGATGTGTTGTGTGCCACCCAGTGGTGGTGAGTGGTCACTGCAGCCTGCTCTGCCGGCGGACTCTGTAACAACTTTCTGTTTTTAAACAGGAGTTGCCATGAGCAACTCGACAGTTCAAGTACTACACAAACGTCTGCATCTTAAACACTTCAGAGTGTATATGCGTTACATTAAAGGCTTAATTGATTAAAAGAAAAACTCTTCGCCAAACCGGAAGTAAATACAAACACCCCTGACCCTTTCCTGTGACGTAGCGCTAGCTCCCGATGCTACACGCGGGAAACAGGTGAAGCTGCTCATCACACTGACAGTAAGACTTGAAGTTTTCAAATTGTATTTTATCGCTTGTTTAGAAATTCATTTTGCGATATTTGTAAGTAACAAGAGAGTATATATTGCTAACATGCTTAATTTGGAGCTATTACGTATGCAAAATTAACTCTGAACACCATTTTGATTTCTTTACACCGGCCTAGCTCCGCTGGAGCGCTCGATTTGATGTACGCTGTGTCTCTACGGGGCGATGTTGTCGCGCGTGTCCTCTGTTACTCTGTTAAAATGAGGACTCAGTCGGAGTCAGTGCAACACCGTACCATAAAAGAAGCGCACCCGGTGCAGTGCAAGTTAGCCTAGCTATTGTTAGTGGCGCAGCATGGACGTTAGTTATCGTTTTTATTCAGAAACAGTGGAACCTAACCGTTACTTACCGATATATGTCAGAAGAAAATAACGGTTGTGTTCGTTAAACTTCCCTGCATGAATTTTACTGCCAACAGTCAACAACGTGAACTGTTGAACAGCTAGCTCACAGCTCTGCTCGGTGCTTTAAACTGTGAGAGCGGTTAATGGCTGCTAGCGTGAGTTGGAGATGCTAATATCATGAAGAACACCAACATTTAACAGGAAAAAAAACAGCTTTTAGCATGTATACCATCACAGGATGGCAGGTTTCTCTCTCCCTCTCTCTCTCTCCAGTCTGACTCAGTGCTTGGCTTAGTCACTGCGTGTCAGACCATCATGTTTTCATCAACATCAAACTATTGCCTGTGTGAACAGGGGAAGTTAATGCCCCAGATTGAAAATACAGTTTAAAAGCCAATGAAAGATTTCATGCCTTGTATAACTCCTCTGGGTGTTTGGTTCTATCTAATGCATTTTCTTCTGTCTGTAGAGCATCAGTCATCGCCTGTAGCTGAGATGGGTGACACACTGGAGTTCAACGAGATTTACCAGGAGGTCAAAGGCTCCTGGGTCAGTATCCTCACAAACCACCTCTGCTCTCTAAACTAATGTGTAGAGAGGAACCATACTGGAAAGCAGTTCAGAATACTGTCAGTAGGCTTATATCCACTTCAAAAAGTGATACCATGATACCAGCCCAGCAATATTTTTACTCCAAATATTTGTCCATTTGTGGAGTTAAAGGGTAATTTTCCTGAATATAACTGTGAAATTAGTAAAACATAAAAACACCATGTTGTTAATTTTTTAAAAGAACATGTAACTACAGTATAATAAGCATGAAAACAAGTAACCTGCCTTGTATTTACTGAGACTCCTACACGATGATTGATACGGTTCAAAAATATGAGTGCATCCCAGAATTAAATTGATAATCTACAACAAGGGGGTTGAGTTAATTGATTTGTGGTTCCACAGACACCTCTATGCTGAATCTAATTTATGTTTATCAGCTTTGGGGCAAAATTGGTTTTGTATTGTAAGTTGGGGCGAGGAAAAAGATCAATTAATCAGCAGATTATTTTCTTAAGGAGAAAAATGGCAATCCCATTTTCCCAGAGCCCAAGTTGACGACTTCAGGTTGCTTGTTTTGTCCGACCAACAGTCCAAAACCCAAGATATGTTTATTATCAAAGAAGACAAGGAAAACCAGAAAATGTTTGCATTGAGAAATTGGAACCAGCTTTACTATAAACAAACTCTTTCTTGGGGCTTTAAATCCTAGTATTTTAACACAAGTCCTGTGTCTGTTTGTATCTGTATTTTTTTCCCTTTGTTGCTTCAGAATGACGGGCGGCTGCGTTTCAGCAAGCAAAATGTGGTTTATAAGAGCAGCAAGACGGGGAAGGTGGACAGCATCCCGTCTGGTGAGCTCAACCTGGCCCAGTGGAGACGAGTGTGTTTAGGTCACGGCATCAAGCTGGGCACCAGCACAGGACATGTCTACAAATATGACGGCTTCAGGGACACAGTGAGTGTTGTTTTTTTTTTTTATGTGCAGGCTCCATGTAGATATTTTTATTTCTTTGTGCACTAAAGCAGTGGTTTTACAGTTTTTGAGGTTTAGAGGGCTGATCAGGCTCTCAAGCTTCTGTCTGATGCTGTGATGCCTCAACAGACTCTAAATCTTTCTCCCTGGTTGTGTTCTTCGGTTTCTGGGAAATAATTGTTACCTTACTCAGAGGAGAACAAGGCAACAGTGGAATATCACAGTCCGACACACACACTGCTGGTCTGTTCAGCGCTGTGTTTATGACGAGGGATGTAACACAAGCAAGGGGACCGCTGATAAACAACTTGCATCCCTTGTCTGACATTTCCACAGAAAAACACTACCATCTTGCGAAAAGGCCACCATTTGAGTGCGTGTGTGTTGCTATCAGAAGTATGTGAATGAGTCCGCTCTTCCTCTCCAAAGCTCCTAATGGGATTAATGAGGGAAACCAGCGCTAGCATGTGTGTTCCATAAACAGTGTAATCATGGGTTCATGTGAGTCAGTGTTTATATCAATCCACTGAAACAATTTGGCTCAGAAGACGGACAAGAAAAAAAATTGTGGTCATGTTTGTTTTTTATCTCCCTTTTTTTTTTCTTTCCCCCACTGCTCTTAGAGTATGGGGAATGTCAGCACGCAAGTTAAAAGCTGGGATCGAGGAGCGGGTATAACCTGTGGCGTCTCCTGGGGTTAATCAGCGTATTTTTTCGGAGATGGATCCTCTCGTCCCGGAGCACAGGGCGTGATGTCATTGTTTATTATCACACAGCCAGTGTCGGTAATCGGAAGTTGGCTGGAGGTTTAGCCGCTGGCGAGCTGTACAGAAGCTTTGATGCATCTGTCCTCCTGAAGTGTCCTTGAGCAAGATATTGAATCTCTGCTAGAGAGGCTGTTATGTAGCTGACCTGTAATTGTCTGCTGCAGGAGCAGGGGGTGTAGAGGCGTGTATGTCACTTCGCTTATATGTGTAGTTTGTAATTGGCCCAAGACATCATCGTTTACCTTGAGAGTGTTGCATTGAATGTACGCATCTGCCTGTTGTGGTTGCATTTTTTAACAGGACTGGGAACCTTAGGATAGCGAACCTTAAAACGTTTTTGGTAGAGAGCCACATGTTTCCGCAGCACTGAGTATCAAACTGTCAAGTACCAAAATCTGATATTGAATGTAGAGCCGAAACAATTAGAAGATTAGTTTGATTGTCAGAAAATTAATCAAGAACTATTTTGATAATTGTTTAAATAACTTGTCATGGAAAAAATGCCAAATAATCTCTGCTTCTGGCTTCTCAAACATGAGTATCTGCAGTTTTCTCTGCTTTATATCGTAGAAAATTGAGTATCTTTTTTGTTTTAGACTGACAGCATTTTTCACTATTTTCTGAGATTTCATAGACAGAACAATAAATCGATTAATCGAGAAAGTAATCGTTGCGGTTGTAATGGAATGCTCACTCAGATTGGTACTCAATCTAGACTGAGTGGTCATGTCTAGGGCTGGGTATCAAACCTCTATTTTTTGGGGGGGGGTTACCGGACAAAATGTGTATAGAATAAGTGTCACAAACACCCAGACAGGACTCTTTGTATAATCAGAGTTTGATCCATTAGGTCCAGTAAAATTAGGAAAGTCTTGAAGAGCCTCATCATGAAATTATTTTGTGCCATTCATGTCTCTGTGGGCTAAAAAATGTGAAAGCAGGAACGCATTATCCATAATACATCCACGGTTTTAACAAATGAGAGGTTAAAGGTTGTTGGGAGAGCATGGTTGAAAAATGTAGTAATAAAAGACAGACTGGAGGTGGTTATTTTGAGTAAGTAAGACTCTGTGTGTGTGTGTGTGTGTGTGTGTGGTGGGTAGTGGGGGGTCTGTGTTTATTATGATTAAATGAGCTGAGCAACAACAAATCTGCCAAAACTGTAATGAGGAGTAGAGAAACACTCAGCAGCAGGCCTGATGAGGACACTGGGAATGAACACACACACATTGACACATCAACACAAACAGGCCACTTCTGCACAAACTCCTGATTTTTATGCATTTGCACATCTGCTCACACATGCTCTCCTATCTAAACAACGCCTTAATCCAAGCTGACAAATACGCTGATGAACTGTAGTATGCGTGCACACACACACACACACACACACACACTGACTCTCTGGGCTCTAATTGGCTGTAATAACCTTATGGACAGGCAGATATCCAGGTGCGTAAACTCTGTTTCCCACAGAGTCTCATTCTCTACCCTGCACACACTCGCACACCACAATCACTTCCACATGTGTGTGTACTGCTAGGGCAGTGTGTGTGTGTGAGTGATTGACCGACCATGTGTTTGTCGCTGTGTGTGTGTGAGTGTGTGTCCTTTCCAGTTGTAAGCAGGCCTGCAGGATAAATAAACAGGTTGATTGTCAGCGGCGGTGTGTAGGGGAGGAGGACAGAGAGGGCGGATGGATTACATTCACCTCCAGTGTTCCCAAGAGGCCTCAGCGGCGGACGCGGTTATAATTGCGTTGTGATTAATTAGCCCTCCATCCCCTCACCCCTTTCTGGAGAGTGTTTTTCCAAGCTTTGACCCATGCGGTGCCAGTGTGTTATTGTCTTGCTAACTTGAAGCCCTCTTGTTTTTCATTTTTTATTTCCTGCCCTGTTCTTTTCGTCACTTCCTCTCCCGTCAACTCTGTTTTCTGCTTTTGTCTCCCCACCTCTCTGTTCCCCCTCTTACCTTTTGTCCATTAGGACTTTGAGAAGATCTCTGACTTTTTCAAGGCTAACTACAAGGTGGAGCTGACCGAGAAGGACATGTGTGTGAAGGGATGGAACTGGGGAACGGCCAAGTTCTCAGGTAAAAATACACAGAAACCAAAATGTCCTCACCAGTCGGCTGCTGCAAGATTAGTTTTGACACAGGATCACTGTAGTAATGTATACTACTGTAATTGTTTTGTCTATAAAATGTCAGAAAATAGTTAAAAATGCAACCAGCAGTCCAAAGATATTGAATTTACTATCTTATATGAAGAAAAGCATCCTGTCCTCACATTAGAGAACCACCAAATGTTTGCTTGAAAAATGCTTAAACGATTAATCAGTTATCAAAATAGTTGGCAATTAGTTATCTGTCGAACAACTTTTTAGTTAATCTGCTATTCGTTTCAGCTGTAATGGATACTATGTTCTGAAAATTAACAGCAGGGTGAAAATTGGCAGGTGTCAAGATCAGCTTATTCTCAATGAGTCAACATGTATTTTTATCAATTCAATTCAGTTTTATTTATATAGCGCCATATCATAACAAAGTTATCTCAGGGCACTTTTTCATATAGAGCAGGTCTAGACCGACTCTTTATATTTACAGAGACCCAACAGTTCCCACCATGAGCAAACACTAGGCGACATATATACAAACGATCTGTAAAGAACAGACCTACAGAAAGTTTTCTCATGCGCTGAGAACCTGATGTCTTTATGCCTGGTTGAGCTGAATTTCGCCCTAAACACCTAAAAGATTCTATAATAATAGCACAGTGAAAAAGATAAATAGCCTTTTCATGATTTTAAAACTAAGCTGCCTCTGATGTTAGGTTTTCCTGTTTCTCAATCCCTCTCCCACCGCAGGGCCGCAGTTGTCATTTGATATAAATGACAATACAGCGTTTGAGATCCCACTGTCCAACGTGTCCCAGTGCGCCACAGGGAAGAACGAAGTCACTCTGGAGTTTCACCAGAATGACGACACCGAGGTCTCCCTCATGGAGGTCCGATTCTACGTCCCGCCCAGCCAGGCTGATGAACGACAAGACCCTGTCGAGGTGAGGAAGGATGGGCTGCTTCCTTTTCTGCTAGTAGTTCTTTCTCCATAAAGCACTATGTTCATTTGTTTTTGTTTTTTAATCTACGTTGATAATAGTGCTAAAAGTGTGTGTTTTCCTACAGGCGTTTGCCCAGAGTGTGTTGTCTAAGGCTGATGTGATCCAGGCCACAGGAGACGCTGTGTGTATCTTCAAAGAGCTGCAGTGTCTTACACCCAGAGGAAGGTAGAAGATCAACACTTAAAACACAAAACAAAGTCACTCACAGATTTCCTCATGAATTAATGACATTGGAAGCCACACTGGTAGTTAGATGTCCAAACATGACAGATTAACTCCCTCAACTACAGTACTGTTGTTCACACCATTCATCTTAGTTTGATTTAGCTAGACTGCTCTCTCATTCCTCTTTTTTCCTCACTCAGATATGACATCCGTATCTACCCGACTTTCCTTCACCTCCATGGTAAGACCTTTGACTACAAGATTCCCTACACCACCGTCCTCCGTCTGTTCCTGCTGCCACACAAGGATCAGAGGCAGATGTTCTTTGTGGTAAGTGGACATTTGTTCTTTTTTTTGTAAGACTCTTTCCTTTTTTTGTACCCCAAATAAGCATTTTTCCCCTTTCTGTTTCTCTCGTTCCCTCTCACACTCTTTCTCTCTGTCATTTTTGTGTTTTCTTAATAGATCAGTTTGGATCCTCCCATCAAGCAGGGTCAGACGCGTTATCACTTTCTCATCCTGCTCTTCTCCAAGGAAGAGGACATCAACCTCACCCTCAACATGAGCGAGTGAGTATGTGACAGTAAAGGACACCATGATTTTATGGGCTGCGTGTAGCCAATTGCAATATGAGTCACATTGGTAATGCAAGAGCCCTCTTATGGTAACACAACTTAATGACTTAATGGTAACACAAGTCCTGTGTGTGTTCAATACACACTTTTTGATGTTGTAAAGCGTGTATCCACTAGGGGGAAGCAAATATCTGGAGGATTCATTTTTATGTGTTTACAGTGGCACCAGCAACCTCCCCTGTTCTTGGCATTGTTACAAATACCAGAAAGCTGTCTTAAGTGTTTAATTTCAAGATAGTGATTCTGTCCTTTCCTGTGTGTGTCTTAACAGGGAGGATGTGGAGCGCCGTTTTGAGGGCAAACTCAGTAAAAACATGTCAGGGTCTCTGTATGAGATGGTCAGCAGGGTGATGAAGGCCCTGGTCAACCGCAAGATCACTGTGCCCGGAAACTTCCAGGGGTAAGCCCCTAATAGACACATTCAAAACGCACTTTCTTTGATATAGTAAATCCTGTTAAACGTGCTGCTTTTTCCCCACAGTCACTCTGGGGCTCAGTGCATCACCTGCTCCTACAAGGCGTCCTCAGGCCTCCTCTACCCGCTGGAGAGGGGCTTCATCTATGTCCACAAGCCCCCCGTGCACCTGCGCTTCGAGGAGATCTCCTGCGTCAACTTCGCCCGAGGCACCACCACAACGCGATCCTTTGACTTTGAGATCGAGACCAAGCAGGGAAATCAGTACACCTTCAGCAGCATTGAGAGGTGACAATACTTACAGCATGACACACAGTAACCTTTTTCATGCACACAAGCATCCTGGTTATGACTCATCCTGGTTTTGATCAGGATATGATGTTTACGTCATAGAGGAACCTGGTTATTCACTCTCATATAGATTATTCTTACATGATCCAGGTCTCTGATTGTTGTGTGTATGTAGGCATGTCTTTGACTCCTTTTTTTCCCACATTATCTTTATTGAAGATATCAATAGAAAAGTGTTACAAGTGTCTGAAAGTTGGAAAATAAAAAGAAAGAAAAAATACTTGAATACAAACAAGACACTGTGCGACCAAAGATAACACATATATACTTACACGAGAAATATGAATTTACATCTAATGTCTCCTCTCACAAATATCAAAATCTTAAATTCACACCCAGCCTGCGGGGCTGTTGTTTGCTGTAGCATCAAAGGGGATTTTACTTTACTGAATATGACATATTTTTCAAATATTAACTAAAAATCACTACGGTATTTCTCAAAAAGGGATGAATTTCTTTTAAAATTAAACATGATTTTTTTTCTCAGGCCACGTTTGAGGCTATTTCCTTATTTCTTATTTGTCTGACCCCTTGACATCCCAACAACTTTGTGTCATTTTTGCACCCACTGGGTTCCTTCAGCAGATGAAGATAAAGTCACTTTGGTTTCTGGCTGACTGGACTCTGCTACATGTACCACTTTGCTCATTTGCTTTGCTCTCAAGTTTTTCAAACAACCAAAAGAGTTATACTTGTATTTAGGTGCTTGTCAAGTATTGATGACTGGTACAGTATACAGCATTTAATGATGATAATGGGCAGTAGAAAAGTTGGAGATTTGCAGTAAAGCAGCTGTTTACTTATTAATATGGTTGCTAATGAAAGAGACTGAATGAAAAGACCTCCTCAGATGAGATTCCTGCCTGGTTATTCACTTGTTTTGAGTTTAGTTTATCATACTTTACTACATTGTCAGAATGATTTCAAATGTATTGAATTGCTGATGTTGTGAATCCCAAATCTAAATTTACTCTCATCTCAGTTTTCATTAAATACAATATTGATCAAAATCAAAGTGAGAATAGCTACAAAAACATACGACATCTAATTAGCCCAAAGTCAGACCAGAATCTTAAAGTGGCCATACAAAAAAGTAAAAGGATATCATGTACTGACGTGTTTTGTATAAGATACTTAAAGTTGTTTTTGAGATAAATACAGATTTTAGGTCGGAACCAATCAAGTGAATTTCAGCCAAAATAACCCCGTCTTTCTCCTTTCCTTCAGAGAAGAGTACGGCAAACTGTTTGACTTCGTTAACGCCAAGAAGCTCAACATCAAGAACAGAGGGTTCAAAGAGGTAACATCTGTCATTTAAACATCTCCCAGTTTGTAAGCAAAGATATTACATGAGTTTTGTCAGACTTCCATCCCAGATATTGATACTTGTTGCCCTTCTCCTGTGTGTCTGTCCTTGTACCCCTGTAGAAGAAGGTGGGTATGGTCATGGGCGTCACGTGTGGACTAGACACTTGATTTTATCGGTGTGGAGTGATTTCTGCTTGCATGGCGTGCTGCTGTGAGTGTGGGGGTGTGTGTGTGTGTGTGTGTTACCGAGGATTGTGTCTTGATTTTGGTTGGACGTTACCAATACGATTGATGCTGAACCTGATAAATCCTGAGTGATTTATGACTAATCATGGGACATGGGGGGTGAAGGAGTGTATTACTTTGATGATTGAGTGAGTGAGTGTGTTAGTGTTGTTTTTTTTTTTTGCATTGTGCTGACTAATGTGCGGCCAGGGGGCTTTTGGTGTGCTTTAACACTCGACACAGCTGTCGGCATGACCACTGCCTAACACAGGCAGTGCTGATTGCGTTACCCTTAATGCTGTCTGTTGACATATGCAAGTTCCTGGTCTGTCTGACAACACAGTCGACGCTCCAACTCTGTTTTACTGGTAACGAGGCCATCTGTTGCCATGGTGACAGGGTCAGCAGAGTAGGTCAATGAAAATAAATGGGCCATTTCCTGTTGGTGTTTTTAGTAAGAGCCTCCCTGACTTGTCGTCTGCCCGTCCCCCGGCAGACACAGATATTGATGCATGGAGATGGGAAAGAAGAAAATAGCTTGGTTTTGGTCTAAGATAACATCACAATACAGCCAGCCTCAACAAGTGCTTAAGTGTTTTTCCTAAAGAGGAAGATGTCACACCGAACATGTGACACTGTGTTTTCGTCTGCTGATTTCCACCAACAGGACAGACAATGTCGTGGTGTGAAATTCTTCTTTTTACTCTTGGGTGACATTTTTGTGAAAAAAAACTTGGCACAAATAAAGAGGAACAGGGAGCCTCATATAGATTATATTATGATATATTTGGAGGCTAAATTATTCTAATGATCAAATCTCACCTACTCATGAACATTCATCAGATGTCGTTCATCACGTAGCTATGAGCAATTTACTACAAATTGGTGCAGTTTGCTGGATCTGACTTGTAACACTCCTATGAGGAAGCATCATGGAAAAAAGTACGAGACATGAAGGTTAAGAATATGAAAAAAGTTCTTACATGAGGCCAAACGCTTGTGAAGTTCATGAAATCCAACCCAACATATAGTGTTATTTTATTTTATTTTATTTTATTTTATTTTATTTTATTCACTGCTGAAACAATTAGTCAATCGAAAAGAAAATAATCCACTACAATATTGATAATAGATTAATCATTTAAGTCCTATATTAAGTAAAAATCCAAAAGATTTGCCTCATCCAGCTTCTCAAGTGCGGGTTTGCTGATTGAGTTATATCACTGTTATTTGAATATCTTTGGATTTGGACTGTTTGGATGGACAAAACAAGCAATTTGAAAATGTACCTTGGGCTTTGTGAAATTGTAATTGGCATTTTTCAGTATTTTCTTACATTTTAATGATTAAATGATTAATCGATTATGAAAGTAATGGTTAATTGCATCCCTGAAATGCTTTTGTTTTATTTAATTGAGCTTTGCCTGAGTGTTAGTAGGTCATGGAAGACTCTCTTATGGCTATGCTGTATTGTGGGTAGTGTTGGTTTGGTTTTCTTGACCGTGCAGTTTACTTTCAGGGCATGAAGGGTAAAATTGACGAGTACAGTGACTCAGACGACGACCAGCACGATGCCTACCTGGAGAGGATGAAGGCTGAGGGCAAGATCAGAGAGGAGGGCAACGACAGCGACGAATCAGATGGCGAAAGCGGTGAGTAACGGTCTCAGTATGACAGACCTAGGCAATACATGTTGAGTCCAGGAGATCAGTAGGTTTGATTGGGGGCTTTTCTCTCCTGTTTCACTCTTTAGATGAGTCGTTTAACCCCGGAGAAGAAGATGATGACATTGCAGAAGAGTGAGTGACTTTTTCTTTAAAGTTGCTGTTTGTTTTGAGTCTGTTCACCTTTTCCTTGAGAATAAAATGCTAAATTTCTGTCACTATCAGCTTTTTTTCTGTCAACCTGGCTTCTTTCACCCAGCTGACGTAACTTTTCCCCATTTCCTGTTCTGTTTCTCCACCTCCACCAATCAGGTACGACAGCAATGCCTCAGCAAGCGACAGCAGCGACGATGGGGACGAAAGCGAAGACGAGAGCGCAAAGAAGAAGAAGGTCAAGAAAGCCAAAGTGGTGAAGGAGAAAAAAGAAAGGAAACCACGCAAAGAGGTGAGAGAGCAGTTGGGGCAGGAAGAAAACGAGAGAAATGATAGGTTGAAAGAAGACAAAATTCATGCAGCAATTTTTTTTTCCCAGAAGGATGCCCCTAGTATTGCAAACAGATGCACACTTTATATAAACCTGTATAATTGCACACATTTACCTCTCAATTTCCTTCCTCTCTTCAATCGGAGTAGAAGAAGCAGAAAGACACTGGCGGCCCCAAGAGGCCGATGAGTGCCTACATGCTGTGGCTCAACTCCAGCCGCGAGCGTATCAAGTCGGAGAACCCGGGCATCTCCATCACCGAGATTTCCAAGAAGGCCGGAGAGATGTGGAGACAACTTGGCAAAGACGACAAGGAGGTGAGGCAGGAGAATGAGGAGGAGAGAGAATTTGCTTTAGTTTTATTCCCCTGCCCTCACAATACGAGATATTTAACTTTGACCGTTGTGTTCTCAGAGTATGGCTGTGACCACAGAATGATATGAAAGCAAAAACTATGCAAGCTGTATATATGATCATTTTAATTTAGATAGATTTGCATGTTTTGTTTTGTTTTTTACATTTAAAATTTAAACTTGGACAACTTTTTTCTCTGCAGTCAACATTACTCAGTGTGTCTGAGTAACCTGAACACCTAAATAAATTAGACTTTTTAAAAGTAGTAGTTTTTATGTAATTTAAAATGGATAATGAACCCAATTAAATCGAGTTGTATAAAAAGTGATTCACATAAACGCTGAGGTTTGCTTCCAAAATAATTTAAAAATCAGGAAAAAGAAATGCAACTGATGTAATGTACAGTATAAAAGGTGTCTAGTTGAAGGTAATTTGCCGCCCCCACCCCTGATTAGGCTTTCAAAACTAGTTGCAATCACCTGACGTATTTGTCTATTCGCCCAAATGGGCAAACACCTGCTTTTATTAATATATATATAAATAAACATTTATTAAAGCTTTGCCATGACAGCCAACACACCTCAGAAGTTGTCATATTTGTCAGAAGTGAGCCGTCACTAATCTTAGGTCATGTGGAACATGTAGTATTTTTGGGGTACACATGTATGCCTGTATTAACCGATCCAAATACATTTAGTTTTAGAAAGCAAGGAAAGAATGATGATGCCAAACTGTTTTAAAGTGTCTCAAAGAACCCACAGCCAGATGTGATGGTTTCATTACATCTATGCCACATTGAACTTGTGCCATGCAGATCAGTGTTTCGACAAACCAATGATATGTGTCGTCTTTATCCATTTGTCCCATGATGTTTTATTCACTCCTCTCCTTTACACTTGCTCCTCTGTTTCCTTCAGGAGTGGGAAACGAAGGCAGGGGAGGCGAAGAGGCAGTATGACAAAGCAAAGAAAGAGTACAAAGAGAGCGGCGAGGGACCAACCTCCAGTTCCAAGAAGTAAGGCTTGCAACACAGAAACTCATGTTCTTTTTTTCTTGATATAGCCGGTCTTAGATACAGTATATGTGACTTTTTTTTTTCTCTCCCACCACTTCACCTATTAGGGAGAGTAAGAAATCTGGAGGTAAAAAGGAGGAGAAGAAGAGGAAGTCTGCCGGGGGAGATAAGGACAAGGAGCGAGGAGGAGGCAACGACAGCTTCAAGAGTCGAGAGTTTATCGAGACCAGCGAGGAGAGTTCGTCAGACTCTGACCGCAAGCGCAAGTCCAAGAGGAAGAAGGTAAAGCCAGTAATGATTAATGTGATGATTATCAGACGTTATCAGATTCATCCTCGTCTGTGTGTTTCTCTCTGTTCACCACAACATTCAGACATCACTGCAGTGAGTCAGATTTATGGATATGTTTATCAAGTTTTGTACTGATAAATGCATTAGGGTGCAACATTGTTTTCCACCACTTCTAAGTTTTCAATTGTAGATCAATGCAGAGGTTGTTTTGAGTGACATAATGGGCATAAAGTAGTGGTTTATTTGCTGTTATACCATGGCTACAGTCTAGTGACTGGACATTATAGATAGATAGAGAGATACAGAGATAGAGAGATGGATAGCTGCTCAGTGAGAACCAGTCAAGTTTAATTTCAAACGTGGGTTGTGTTTGAGCGGATCAGGACATCCAAATCAACTAATGGTAGGAGGAGGAAAGAGAGGACTTTTTAAATAAGGTAGCCTGCAGGTCTGATCGCGGGACAGCTGCAGGATCGGAGAGGACTTATGACCAAAACTGCACACAAAATAAAGAGATGTGAAGAAGTCGCAGGTAAGAGCTAGAGAGGGAAAGAGACACGGCGATAGATAGCTGATATGTGAGAGACATGGCCAACATTATGTATTTCTACTATATTATGTAGCAAAATGCTATTCTTGTTGAGCGCGTTTAAGATTTGAGAGCAATCAGGGAAATTTCTCTTCATGTATGTGATGGAGCTATAACTAGACCGATACTGGATTTGTTTAGACTGATACTGATGTTGCTGTTGATATATCAGCGAATAGTCATTTTTCAAGATTACATAAACAAATTCCTTAAATTTGGTTAATTGTAAGCAAGATATGAACTCAGTGGGAAATTCTGCCAATGAAAAATGAACTTTGTCAGTGATCTCTCTTTCTAAATTAGCTGACACGTATCTTTTGGCATCTCTGCATTGACATTTACGGTTACTTATCGGCTGACACACAGATACTGATAAATCTGTGATAAGCTAAAATCCTGACAAATTCTGAAATCAGGCTCCGTGTAGAGCTAGACTTTGTAATGAGCTCCGAACTCTATTCAAAATAGAAAAACAAGACCAAAATTAGTTATACAAGTAAATAAATGACTGGTATTTTTAATTTGATTGCATCTGGCATTTTGATGGTAAGTAGCCATGCTATAAGAGGGATAATAACCTCCATGTATTATTACATTATCACACAGAGGCAAAGAACCACCTGACAACTCATTAGGTGTTGTCTCTTACTTAAACTGAATACATTGACGTAAAGCCTCAGATTTCTCCAATGTTACTAAAACTATTTGATCAGACCATGATGTAAAAACCCTCAGTATCACTCACATCTAGATATTTTAACTTTATCTCATATTACAGAGGGACTAAAAACCATCTTGTCTTTATTACACATTACACACATACTTACCCCCTTTTCTTGTTATTTTTTAACCAGGAATCAGATGAAGAGGAGGAAGAGGCTGTGTCTACACCTGCCAGCTCAGAGGAAGAGTCTGACTAAACACAAAAACCTTCACTCATCGTACACACAAACCAAGGACCAAGCATTTATACTCTGTGTTGATATCACACAAATGAACTGACAGACAAATCAACAGACTTGAGTTTTTTTCTTCTTCATCATCAACTTCTACATGTTTTGTTTTAAGAGTATAAACACACCTTGTGGCTGACTCTGAAAGCTCATGTAATATTTGATATTTGAGCGTGTTTTCTTACCGACAGCTCGGTGACATGATGGTATACAGGTGTACCACTTTTCCCAGAAGGGTTTTCATCTCACCCTTAAGGATGGTTGTTGTAGTTTTATAGCACTGAGGAGTGTAGGAGTTATTAGTTGATTTAATGTGGATGAGGCAGAGAGAAGCAGATGTTAAACCATTTTGTTCCTCCTTTGTAGAGCATTTAAAAACGGCAGTTAGGTGTTTATTTTTTGTTTTGTTTTTTTGTGTTTTGCCATCTCATATTTTCAGCCTTGAATAAATAAATGAATCATTTTTAATAAATCCTCACTTTGCTATTTGTTGTGTACACATCCTTTTGCATCACGCTGCTGAGATCATCGTTAATGTTATTTGTAACACCTGTGCTTTTCCTACTGTGACAAGTCAACATGTCTGCTGTGAAAAAGACCTATTGGAGCTTTACAGTATATCACATACACCTAAAATTAACTTAACTAGAGCTGCAGTATGTCAGATCTGGTGGTGTTTTTGGCTTTATATGGCAATGGATTTATTTTTAGTTTTTTGTTATTGGTATGTATGGATGAATGAAAATGGTTCCTGATTGAATCAGTAAAATCAACAATGTTTAATATGCTGAATGTCATCTTTTTTACCAGGTGGTCTGCTTCATCGTGTGTGTGTGTGTGTTATGGATACATTTGCATAAAGATGTAAGAGTCAGTTTTAGCCAATCTATTTAAAGAATTGTTGAAAATGATCAAATAACCACAGACCCAAAGAATTATCTTTGAACCTTTTTACCTTTTAACGTTTTTGCCAACATGGATAAGAAGTCCTTAAAGTGCTCAGAAATAATTCCATGACAACTGGCAAACTCCACCTACTGAGGAAGATCACGTGCTATGATCCAAAGCTCCAGAACAGCTACTAAATGGCTCTCTAGTGAGATTGTTTTGTTTGTTATTGCTAAGGTCAAGAATGAACTTTGAACCTCACCACAGGCCTGTTGCTCAGCCATTTTTCTAATCGTACCATGTAAAAACTCACTGTACAAGGAGTCGTTGCTTGCTTTTAACTCTTATTTTTCACTGTATGAAAGGGTCCACCTATCCACTGTAGAAATGACCCAGCGGGTCAGGGAGATCCCTGCTACATCAACTAGCAGAAGAAGAGCAATAGCTCTTACTGAAGTCTTATCAGGCCCATTTAACCAGGCAGGGAGGTTTGGGAGAGCGTGTTATCAGTTAGATGGCGACACTGGTCAATGTTTTAGAGACAATGGTTTCAAGTGGGAGGCAGAGGTATAAGTACACAGCGGTTTGTAAAAGGACTGCTATATGAGGGTCAAACAGGGTGGTTTTTAAGAGCCAAACACTCCCGGATGTGTGGTTCACTTCCACTTGGATAGTATTGGTTTTGAGGATAAGGTACTCTTCCTGTATCTCCTGCTGCAGTAAGACTAACTGGATGTCCTGAGAATTACCCCTTGTGTTTACTGTCAGTTACGTGTTGTGACATTTTTATGCCTCCGCGCCGGCTATAAAAAAATATAATAATAAAAATGTTTTCAGGTTGTCTGTCTGTCCCATTCTTGTGAACGTGATATCTCAGGAAGGCCTTGAGGGAATTTCTTCAACTTTGGCACAAACATCCACTTGGACACAAGGATGAACTGATTACAATTTGGTGGTCAAAGGTCAAGGTGGGATACAATAATCACGTGATGACATTTTTTACCCAAAAGGTCAAAGGTCAACTTCACTTTGACATCATAATGTCCCGGAAACATTATTTTGGCCATTATTCAACACCATAACTCAGGAACAGAGGGGGAGATTGTGACCGTATTTCTCAGTTGGTCGGACACTGAATAGGTGACACTTTTGACTCAAAGGTCAAAGGTCATTGTGACCTCAAAATAGGTTTTTAGCCATAATTTAAGAATGAATTGGGCGATTCCAGATTTCACACACACATGCTGACTGGGACAACACAATGAGTAAACAATAACTAGCACAGTACGGGCTTTACTCCATCTCGTCCATTCTGCCTTTCACTTCCTGCCTCATTCTAAATTTAGAGCGTCATCGGAATCACGTGAATGCAAACAACGTATTGGAGCGCGCCTATCTAATCGTGATCCTGTGAATGAGTGAGTTTCACCTACAGCTCATAGAGAGGCTGTGTATCTAAAAATGACAGGAGAAAACAAAAGCACCACATGTTGTGTAGCTGTACTCTATAAGAATCCATCTTTCCTATTTGGGCAAACTGGGACAACAGTAGTGTACAGCCATGCTAATGGTTCTGTGAGGCTGTACTTAATTACAGCGGTGCTTTGAGCTAAATGCTAACGTCAGTATGCTAACATGTTGATGTTTAGCAGGTATAATGTTTACCATATTCACCATCTTAGTTTAGTGTGTTAGCATACTAACATTTGCTAATTAGCACAAAACCCAAAGTGATTACCCTGAGGGGGACATGAATATCTAAACCAAATGACATGCCAATCCATCCAATAGTTACTGAGACATTTCACTCAGAATGACAAATGTCACCCTCATGGTGGCACTAGAAGAAATATCAGGGGGTCAAGCTCATTAGGATTTATGAGCCATGAATATACAAAGGTTTGTGCCAATTCCTCTAATAAATGTTGAGATATTAAAAAATTACTTCGACCTGATGGTGGTGCTACAGGTAAAGTCAGGGGATCACCAAAGTCAGTAAGATGCATCCACTGGGGAGCATGAAAGTCTGTATAAAGTGTCATGACAATCCATCAAATAGTTGTTGAGATATTTCAGTTTGGACCAAAGTGATAGACAGACCGTCATTACCATCCCTAGAGCCAAAAAGAAGTCATGTCGCTGTTTGGCAAATTCAAGTGCAACTGTACCAGAACTGACTGAGGTAGGCTGTGTAAGCTCTCCTTCGTGTGTGTGAGGTTGTGTTCACGTGATCTTGGGATGTTTGTGTGCTGGCATGTCTTAAATGTGGCGGTCAGAAGACGGATTGCGTGTGAACGTGTTTACATAGATCCCTTCCTGTTGCATGACAATCACTTTCACGATGGTTTCACCTTTCACAAAGAAATCCATTCGACAGTCCTCCACTCCCTCCTCATGTTTGTCCACATCTGCGATCTGACAAATAGCATTTGTAGATGTATAGGTTTCACAGTATCGTTGGACGTTACAGGAATGCTTGCATATATCTTTGTAATAAACGTTACAGTCACATGCAGCCTGAAAGCTTGTGCCCTTGCTGTACGTCCAAAGCATGCTTGTGTGTTTATGTGTATCTTGTCTTGTATTAGGTTACCGTTAATTGACCACAAACATAATGGACCCACTTAAGAAATGACATAGTCTCTAGGCACATACATCTACACACACGCACACACACACTGTCAGTGCATCATTACATTATCTCCCTGATGTGAGAGGCAGTAATGCTGTCGGTGCTTATGAGTGTATTGAGAAGTGGTCGTATCATATGTCGCAGCTATTGCACAGTTGTCAATAATGCCACAGTTTGTAATTTATTACAGTGCATTGAGACTCTAGCCTCTTATAGGGCCTGTAAGTATAGAATCAGATTTCTTTTTTCTATACTGTTGATGAACAAAATGATGTTAAATGGAGACATATTGAACATGTGAATTTGTCTGAGTGGTTACATTTGAAGTTATGACATCTTTAGAAGTTTTCACAGCTACTTTCAAGAAATCGTAAATGGATCTCAGATTAACTCCGTGAGTGGCTTTCAGTCTGTACAGTCTGTACTCTGTAGTGTTAAAAATGGAAAACGCTGCTGGTTGTGGGTGTAGTCAATTGTCTCTATGTCTCTATGTATTTGTAAAACACGGCATTTCTTCCAAAGTTTGCTAAACTTGGTCTGAACAAGCCCCGAACGATACAGAACTTTTGAGGCCGATACAGATTAAAAATTAAAATTTTATGTAATGATATTATATAATGCTAATGTAATATATACATTTGTTTTACATAAATGCAAAACATGCACAAATCCTTTTTGATAAGGATGCCTTGAAGTGTGACAGGTATGTACTGAGCGGGACATTTTACAGTTCAGAGATAAACTTGTCAATATATTTCAATAATATTTAGCATTTTGTTTTGTAATTTCACGTTACTTATGGGTTGACATATACAGAGATACAGATATATCTGCAATAAGCTCATATCTGCCAATATACAGTGTGTGGGCTCAACTGATTTATCAGTCGGGCTCTAATCTGAACTCTTTGTGCTTCTGGTATATCAAAAGGTTAACTGTGAAACTGATCATAGCTGATCGTAGAGCTGAACAGCCATTTTTGGATAAATGTATTTTAAAACTGACAAAGGAATCAGGAATTTTAACTTTAAAAATGGCCTTTAAGACAAAACTATACAATGAAAAATACCATTTCACTTTGTGAAGGAATACGTTAAAAGCTAAGGCAGATTTTTTAAATGACTATAACTGATGAGTCAAGAAATTAAAAAAAGCCAACAGAACAACATCCCGAACCATAAAACAGATCTCAGATGGAAATCACACAAAGGAGTTAAGTAACCAGTTCAGGAAGTCTGTGTTTTGACTCGCTCTGTCCCATTTATAATTAAGCCCGTTAAAGATCCTCGCTGCGAAATAAACCAAGACATAAACCAACAAAATAAACAGGTAATGCAAGGCACGTAGCATTTATTTTTATTTTGTAGCTTGCTGTCATCAAACAGCTTTAGATGTTGCGTCCTTTATTGTTCAGTGAGTGAAGTTGGCAGGTTTGGGGGTTAGATTCCCTCTGAGTCACTCACTAACACTGAAACATGAATGAAGTGATGGCTTGCTTTAGATACAAGCATCCAAGAAAAGTCAAAAACCCACTGAAAGGATGTCAGAAATGTGTCTGGAGCAAATGAAAATGGATGTATGGGATATTGATTAGTTTCCCTGAATAATTGTGTGCGTGTTTCAAAAGTACAAAGCTGGAATAAGCCAGAGGTGGTGAGAGAAAAGAGGCGGGGGAGATGGGGATTTGTGGTGAAGAAAGAAAGAGCAAGAGGGAGGGACAGAGGGACACTTTCACATTTTCCTCTTGCTCATTTGAGTAAAGGAAGGGGAGGTCCAGTTTGTGTCATTAACCAATGAAACAAAGACAGTGAGGGAGAGGAGAGAGACAAATCAAACATGCATGAAGCAGATGAACACGGGCCACACCAAGGAGTGAAAGACAGGACCAGTGTGAAGATTAAGATCACATTTCTCTTATTAGGAGTGAGCTTACTGACAATCAAAACAGTTTTACCACCGCATTTGTCTGAAGGCACCTGTTGAGGCTGGACAGGAGTTGCACTTGTAACTCAGACTCAGGAGGACCCGACCCGTCGTCGCTCTCTGACAAGCAGCCATGGGCTCCTTGTTGTGGGGCTTCGTCACTGACTTCTTCACCTACGAGACCACCAAGTCTGTGGTGGTCAAGAGCTGGTCTGTGGGCATCATCAACCGGATCGTACAGCTGCTCATCATCGCATATTTTGTCGGGTCAGTGATGTGTGACTTTTTTTTTTTAACATGTTATGTGGGTAATTGTGACTTCTTATTATCTGTCCATCCCAGGTTTGATTCTTTGTGAAACTGTGTAGTAAATGTACAAAGAATAAAAGCTCAGAGTTTTCTCTTGTTAAAGGATCAGTTTTATGTTTTCACTCACCTCTAGTGATATCTAGCCATGTCCCTGTTACTCTGGATAATCCACAGAACATATTGTGAACAGTTTTCCCTGGAACTACTTTCAGAAGAAATAGTTCCTGTGAAAACTGTTTACGATTTCCAGTGGAAATAGATACCACAAGTGTTTAGTGTTAAAATATGTCCCTGTTTTTTAGACTGAAGGAAAAGTGAAAACCGTGCCTCAGCTGCTCAACATCTTTGTTAAATTGTCAAACAGCTGTGAAAGAACTCAGATCCTTTACTTAACTAAGAGTAGCAATACCACAATGTAAAAATACTTCATTACAAGTAAAAGTCCTGCATTCATAATTGTACTTGAGTAAAAGAAAGGAAGTATTACCAGCAAAATGTAATTAAAGTATCAAAAGTAAAAGTCTTCATTGTGCAGCAGCCAGTGTTTCATTGTTATACATCAAATTATTTGCTGATGCATGAACGTGTCAGCAGCATTTTATTGTTGCTAATTTTAACTCATTTATATACATTGGGGTAGTTTAATCTTTAAGGTTAAAAAGTAACTATAGCTGTTAAATAAATGTAGCGGTGTAGAAATATAAAGTAGCATTTAATGGAAATACTCAAAGTACAAGTGCTGCGAGATAAAAAAAAAAAGATTTTAAACAATTTTCCATTTTCTAATCCAAACAAATATGGTAACTGGAAATGACATCTCCATGCTCAGTTTGTTTTACCATCACTTATATTTGTCTATATCGATTCTATTCTTTTATATTTCCAAACAAAATGATGCTTTAATATTTTACTTATATTACGTGTCATTTCCGGCGTCCTGGATAGGAAATACAGTCGCAACTTGGGAAACGGGTTAAAGAAACAAACTGAATATTTTTCATCCATGGTTAGAAGAGTGTTTCAGGGTTCTCTAACATATTTTGCAGATACCACAAACACACAGTGGAACCTCTTTTTTATGAAAACAAATTTTTAAGGCTGAATTTGATATAAAAAAAAGACTTGAAATGTGTCTGAGCAGTTTCAGGCTCCCAGTTAATTGTGTCCAGAAACTCTTCATTTTCTTCTTCTTTGACTGAACTCTTGACCTGCTGTTAAATCTTTTGTGTCGTGTTCTCTGTCCTGCAGCTGGGTCTTCATCCACGAGAAAGCTTATCAGGTGACCGACACCGGCATCGAGTCCTCTGTGATGACCAAAGTAAAAGGCTTCGGTTACCATCACAATCATGTGATGGACGTGGCCGACTACGTCTTCCCCCCACAGGTGTGCGACCCTGATAAGACGTGGTTAACGCCCACACAGACATAAGCATGACCTTTGACCTTTGGTGCTTTCAGATAACTATCTTGAAATGGTTCAACTTTGAGGGACGCTATCAGACAGACTACACACATAACCTCTTGCTGGTGGAATGAAAGGTGTGGTGGTGGTTTGTGGTGCATGTGAAGCATCTGAGAGTCAGTATCTGAAGCCACTGTTAATCCAGAAACTGTGGTTATGTGTTTATTTTAATCATTTTTATGATGAGCAAGCTGTCTGTCAGTTTAAACATTTTTCTATGTGCTATGTGAGGCACATTTTCACATAAACAAACGGTATACCACAAATGTTCTGCTGTGTTTCAGGGTGCAGCTGTGTTCTGCATCATGACCAAACTCATCATCACCGAAAATCAGTTCCAAGGAAAATGTGCAGAGGTGAGGACACATTCAAATCACTGCTTGCCGACCAGTTTCAGTGGATTTTAAGGTTTTTGGTCCCCTCTGAGCCCGAGTGCAACCTCACATCTTCAGGCAGCGTTCTCCTCACACATTTTCTTTATTTCCTTTATTTTGCCACCTGCAAGCCTTCATCATCCTGCAGAATCTTATAAATCTGTTCTTAAAAACCTTTTGCTAATGTTTGCCCTAATTTTTATTTTTCCAGTCAATGTGTTATCTGTTATACATCTGTTATTCTACTATATGTATTGTATTGCATTTCATTTGTGTAATGTTGAAGAACTGAGGGAAAACGCACAGCTATTCTAGTGAGGTGCTGGCTTCTAGGCAGATATAAGACAAGTGTCGTGGCGATTTTGCAGTTCCACTCTGACAGAAAATCTCTTACGGTATTGTCACACTTTAATAATGTTCAGAACATGGTACACAAAACACAGGTTGGTTCATAATGTGCACACAGATGGGGAGCTCCTCATTCTCTCCCTCTGGTCTAGGTTGTTTCTTTCAGTGAACATCCTGATGTGGTTTGCTGCTCATCTGCAGTGCTGTGTTAATTTTTGTTACACGTCTACATTCCATCAGCCTCGTCTCAAGTCAAAGTGCTCGTAAACCAGAAGGTCAAGACTTTTCAGTGATGTCCTCTGGTGGGAAGAGACCACTTCTCTCAAGTGCTCCTGTATCTGTTTCCCCTCTAAGTTTTACTGCCTGTCTAGTTGTTCTGTTTTCTTACAGTGGTGAGCACTTGACAAACTTTCTTTGGACACATACTTTTTCATAGGCTTTTCTGTTACCTCCACTCTGCTGGTTGATTTTCTGGCCTTATCTTTTTAACAGGAAAAAATAGGCGTTCTTACAGGTGAGTGTGCACATGGGATGATGATTCCAGATTTGAACAGATTACTGGACACTGATGTTATCCCTGCTACTGCCTCTGGTTTGAGTGGATATTGTGTCTGACATGGGCGGTGTGTGCTTTTAAGGGGCCCCCGGAGAGGTTCAGCCCCTTTAACTAATCCCACGACATACTTATCTTTGGCCCATAGCTTTTGTGGCACTTCTTGTAACTCTGGTGAGTCAATGGTCAACTGAGAAACATGTCCCCAACCATTTTGTTTAAATTTAGCTGTCTGTGCTAAATGCACAGTCCGTTTTCCCACAAAAGTGCTTTGAACTGTATGTTTGCTTTCTGGCTGAGTATTGGATTCCTGTACATTAAAGAATTATCTACACAAGACAATAAGAAAGATTGGGAAAGCCGCACACTCATTACTCCGATGCAACCATTTATTTCAACTTATAAAGACTGACATTATGGAAAACTGCCATAATGTCACATTGTAAGTTTCTGTATGTTTGTGTGTGTGTGTGTGTGTGTGTGTGTGTGTGTGTGTGTGTGTGTGTGTGTGTGTGTGTTGCAGTCTGTGGAGATGTTTAAATGTACCACAGATGAACACTGCCACAAGCATTTTGGCTCCATCCTTTCCAATGGTGAGTCTAACTTCTTCTTCTCACATCATTACTGTTGACGTTGTCACAATGTGTAACTGAACATGTAGAAGCAAACTATTTTCAAGTACGCTCATTATCATTCTCCTCCAAACGCAAAAAGACATGCAATAACTCCAGCGAACCTTAAGGTGCTCTTGAACACCCAGTATCAGCTGATGCATCAGTCGCCTCACTCCACGAAGCCTCCATCATCCCTGGTAGAAGATTTACGTCACTACAATCCTTCAGTCGAGTGGCGCACCGCTGCTGGTTGACTACTCGCCTGCATTTTTGTTGCTGCTACGGTGTCTCCATGAAAATGAATGGCTCAGAAATAACCACCTTCGCTTCTATTAGCATTAGCTGTTTCTGTTTGTCTTTGACGTCAGATTCATTTTTCCTGCTAATGGAAAAGCAAAAAATTGTCTTACTGTCAGAATTTAAGCTGAAGTAAGACTAAGGAAAATAAATATGAAAGGCTATTTTTCAAGGGACTGTATAACATCAACAAAACACATTTTCTGAATAAAAACATTTTTTACAAACCTGTCAGCAACCAGAATATCCTGAGAACTTCTCATGATTGTGATCAGGCGGACGAAGCCTTCTTTAAAGTTAATGTGTAGAGAGTTTAAGGTATTATTGCATCTTTAAAATTGTTCTGCTGGTGTAGGATTTTGTTTATAAAAGAATGAGCCAATCCCGGTGAAATCTGCTGTAGACTATGCGTCAGATTTATGGGTGGAGGGGCAGCGGCGTGCATGCTGTGGAGTCATTCTTGATACTACCACCAGGTGAGGTGAATGTAGGACATTTTCAAATCTTATACATTGTGGCTTTAAAATAAGGCCAGGTGTATACATAACCATTGTTCAGTGTAACATTACTTTGCGATCAGGAACCTCAATTGAGTATGAGCTAAAAACCAGGAAGTAAGTTGCATCTTTCCACATTCACACACTCTGCAAGTGATGTAATGGGTGGAAACTTTTAATGCATTTCAGAGATGCACAAAAGGCTGCTCACTAACTATCCTCTCCTTCTGTCTTACACACCAGGCGTAATAACAGGTGTTTGCCTTAAAGCCTCCAATGACTCAGAGGGTCAGTGTGAGATCGAAGGATGGTGTCCAGCCGAGAGCTACAGTCACAAGATGTAAGATTTAAACACACACATACACACAGATGTGCAGACGACATTTCCCTCACTGAAAGCCTCGATTGTAATACTCACCCTTCAGCACACCGATGCTGGATGTGAACAACTTCACCATCTTCATCAAAAACAGTATTCGCTTTCCACTCTTCGATGTCACCAGGTAGGTCACGCACAGGCATGCACACACACACACACACACACACACACACATTCTCAAATTTAAGCAGCTGTTTAAGCAGTTTTTTTCTAATCATAAACATGAAATCATTCTGTCTCAGAGGGAACTTTCCCTCCACAATGACGTCCGCTCAGATCAAGAGCTGTACCTACCATCCGGAGATGAACCCCTTCTGCCCCATCTTTCAAGTGGGGGACGTGCTGAACTACACTGGGCAGAGCGTGGCTGGCCTGGCAGACAAGGTCCTATCTCTCCTCTATCTCCTCCTTCCTCCTCTTTCTCCTCAATATTCCCTTTACTCTTCATCCTCAAGGCTAAAATGTTGTAACTGCACAGGAAACTACACACAAAGTGACAGTTTTGTTGACATGCATGGGAATAGGAGGAGGGTTGTACCGTCATGAAGGATAAACCCAATTTAAATAAAGTGTCAAAAAATTATATATACATAATATAAACAAGAAACCCTTCATCACCATCCTTTCCTTGTCTGACCTCATGGCCTGGTCACGCCAGCACTGAAAGATTTCACATTAAATTCCATTAATTCCAGTGGAATCACAATTATTAATCGTTCACTGTACATTTTGTTGCGTTGAGATTGACTTTGGTGAACCTGCGAATTAGTGCTGTTGACCAATAGCAAGCCATCCTGACATAGCTGACGGAAGCTATTTAGCTTTTTATTTAAGCTCCACTGTTGGAGTATAAAATGCTCCACAAAAGAGGAATGGTTTGCAGACAGTTATGTGACAGGAGTTGATGGTACCTACCTATTGTCCCGTTAGCAACAGAGCTAAGCTAGCGAGCTTGTTAGCTTGGAGAGTTTCTTTTTTTACCTCTTCAGTAACTTTTTATTGAACAAAATGTTTCACAGAATGACAAGGGGAGTAAACAGAACAGTACAGAGAAAATAAAGAGAAGAGAGCTATTGTGATTGACTAGCGGCCTGCTAGCGGTTTAGGGGTTAGCTCACCAGCTACAGCAGTTTACCAACTAGCCATGCGAGTGGTCACTACATCCCCGAGCTTCTAGAACCAAATATTTTGCAAAGACGCACAGATTATTTTCACTTCAGCACTTTCTGGTGTGACCTAACCCTGATTTTTAAAAGCCAGAGGTTGAGCATATAAAAAGCAGGCTAAATCTATTCTGAACACTAGATGTTACCCTCTTATCTACCACATACAGGTGTAGAGCCTCAAGGTGCTTTTCCTCATCCTTCTCTTTCAGGGAGGAGAAATAGGAATAAACATTGAGTGGAAGTGTAACCTGGACCTGAGCATTGAATATTGTGTACCCAAGTACTCTTTCACGCGACTGGACGCACCATTTGCCAAGAATGCCGTCTCCAAAGGCTACAACTTCAGGTAGCGAGGCTGATTTTTCCTCTTGATGTCTACTCAGTCTTTTTATTCCTTTTCAATCTTTGATCACTTTTTTTCTTCCCTTTGAACGCAGATTTGCCAAATATTTCAAGACAGAGAATGGGACAGATTTTCGGACACTTCACAAAGCATTTGCAATCCGCTTTGATGTCATGGTCACTGGCAGTGTGAGTTGCGTGAAATGGGAATTTGTGTGTGCGTGCATGTGTGTGTTTGTCTAAATTTAAAACACATTGTTTAAAACACTGTTCGCTAAAAACATGTTTAAATATGTCCTTTAAAGGTATATAATAAAGGCACCAGTTTGCCAGCAACTGGTTGCCATTGAAATCCTGGATAGTGTGGACTGTGTTACTTTGCCATGAGAATTAGCCTCTTTAAAGGAATAATCTGACATTTTGGGAAATACACTTATTTGCGTTTTTGCAGAGAGTTAGATGAGAACATCGACACCAGCGCATTTCCCCAATTGTCAAACTATTCCTTTAAAATCTCCATCCATGACTGTAAACTGTAAAAACACTATTCTAAAAAGTGAAATATAATTATTATTTAATTTAAATGTAAATATTCTGGCTGTTTCTGCCTGTCTCTTCCAGGCAGGAAAGTTTGACACAATCCCAACACTGATCAACCTGGTAGCTGCCTTCACCTCTATTGGACTGGTAAGAATTTCTGATCAGGCTAACGATGATTCATAAAACGTGTATTTTTCTCGTCGCTGTCAGCTTTCATTACACTTTTTTTTTAAAATCTGTGCTGGCAGGGTACGGTTCTCTGTGACATTATCTTACTGAACTTCTTGAAAGGGGCAGAGCAGTACAAAGCCAAGAAGTTTGAAGAGGTAATGTGTTTTTTTTATAATACAGTTGCATGCATTTATAGAAAAAGTGATGGCAGAGTGACTTGGACCGAGACGTTGAGTCCAGGTGAGCTTTTCTGTAAGAGCTTCATCACAGATTTTCTTCATTGTTTTGTCCATCCAGGTGTCTGAGGCTCAGATAGAAGCATCCCTGGCTCAGAGCCCAGGCAGCCAGCTGTCACTCAAACCAGGTATCAAGAGCTCCTATGACTCTGGAGCCATTTCCCTCGCTACCTCTGACCAACCCATCTGACAGACAACAACAACAACAACAATCTGATGAAATGGACTTTCTCCCTCTTTCTCTTTATTTATTATTTATTCTGCCTTTTCTGGTAGTCAGTAACCTGCGGTCAGTTTTAGTTTGGCAAGTTTATGGAATTGGGAAAAGAAGGACATTGTTGCTGCCATGTTCACAAATTTGCAACTGGAAGTGGGAGTCAGAGGAAAATAACTGTGGGGCCTTGTAGCTCATAACAATAACTGGCACACTGGAGCCTCCTGGTTAGCAAGAGATTTAAGATGAAACTCAATGAATGGCCAACTCTTCACCATTTAGTTAAAACTACAGTCATTAAACTCAGAGGGAAACATCCAGTAATAAAAATGTTATTTTATTGTAAGCAGTTTCATTTTACATCATTTTACAAGACATTTTACAGCATCTTAACTACAATAAACTGCAACCTCCTGTTTGTCAGACAAAATATTAAAGCTAGCTTTAAATAGCTTTGCTCCAATGAGGCAGAATTCGAAAAAACAAAAACATGTTTAATATAAAAAACAGTGCTGAGAATAAACTATTTGCGTAACATTTTGGAGTATTTCTCTTTCTTTTCATGCGCACATGCTCACCAACAGCCCTTCTTCTCTGTCCTGCACAAGTAAAAGCACTAAAGAGTCCCCTAATGGTGTAAAGACATGGTTAATAATGGTGTGTGTGTGTGTGTGTGTGTGTGTGTGTGTTATGAGAGCAGTGGGATAAATGTGTGTGTGTGTACAAATGGGCCATTATTAGTCCACTTGTGGGCGATGACGCACAGTAGGAGATGTTACTGCACAGACTAATGGACAAATGTAATTCCTCTTTTTTTGTCCGGACAATCCAAAATGAATCCAATCTATTTATTTCTCTGGTTTACTCCCACATTTTCATGTCAGACATATACGTAATTCCCTGTCTTTCTTGCTCTCTCTGTCACACACATCCTGTACATTTTAGTGCCCCCCCCCCCACCCCACAGATCAGCTAAAGAGCCTCTTAATGACTCTGACAGTGATTTACGAGAGAAGATAGCTGTGAAAGGAGGCCACAGAGGAATTGACAGCAGTTAGCAACAAAGTCTGATTTAAACTAATTTAATCACACAAATCAATATAATGCATGTACTGGAAATGACAGAATATGATACGCAGCGCCATAAAGTGCTCTATCTCTCTGAATGAAGCTCTCTGGTCACAAGCAAAGCTGCAGCTCGACTGTGGACAGAATGAACAAATAGTTTCTCCAAGTTTTCCGACAACCAGAACAGCATTTGAAGACGGGGTGTGTGTGTGTGTGTGTGTGTGTGTGGATGCACACAGTTTTGCAAGTGGGAAACATGAAAAAGCAGATAATGTCACCTCATCAGATGATGCCTATTTTGAAGAATTAATAAATGTGACTGGGATAATGAGGTAGCTGGAGGATGTTTTTATTTATGTGTTATCTAGTTTTTCATGCAGAGGAGACAGTGTAGACATGTTTCCAGCACCCTTGTTGAAGATAACAAGATGCTAGGATGGTGACTTTAAGACAGAAGAGAAGAAGGACTCCACTCTCAAATGAATTTGAATATACAGCACCGCTTGCAGACGGTTAGCTTAGCTTAGCACAAAGACCGTGAACAGGGGGAAACAGCTAGCCTGGCTCTGCCCAAAGGAACAACACAATTCACCTACCAGCACATCTAAAATTAACTAATTAACATATTATATCTAATTAGTTTAATCCATACAAAAAACGAGGTGTAAAAATGACACACACACACACACACACACACACACACTCATACAGACATGACAGTGGTAGCAATCTTTTCATCTAACTCACAAAAAGAAAGCAAATAAGAGTATTTTCCAAAATGTCGAACTATTCCTTTAATGTTTGTCTTAACCTTGTGGCTCCACTCACATGGAAGCATCAGCGCAGCTATAGGCCCAGTCTGTAAAAGCTTAAACAGAGGTCGATTATATTGTCAGGGCATACTGCCGTATGAGGGATGACTGATGTGAGCCCTGACGATAATACTAATGACTCTAAGAGTAAAAACTCAGCCGTCTCCAGCTCAGGCGCTTCTCACCAGCAACCAAATGTCTGCAGCCGCCATTGCTTCTGCTCTAAACTCATGTCTCTTTCCTCTTCTGGGGTTAATTTCCAGGATGGCCGGAGAGGGAGCCATTACCAAGAGACAGAGTGAGTCAGTGACACAGACAGCAGAGCAGAGTGGTCTGTCCAGTGTGAGACTGAAGGAGGAGGACGACGAAACTAAATATCTGATGAAAGCTGCTGGAAGAATCTTTACTCCAGCAACCAAATCGACTCAACTCTTATGCAGCTGATGCGACACTGGCAGTGTATAATCCAGTCTAGATGGATAGACAGAGAAAGCATGGACAAAGAAAACTGTTACGGGTTAAAAAAACAAACTTCTTAAATTAAAAGTCACAGGTGATGCTTAAACATCATGGTCCTTGTGAGATGAGAAGGTAAATGTCTGACATGGTAATCTGATCTCTTCTCAACTGCTGCTAAGCAAATCAGTGTTGCTGTTGAGCAGCAGTAGATGGTTGTAGTTTCAAAGGCTTAAGTGTCCAGACAGAAATCCAGTCAGCAAACTTTCTGTGTGCACTGCAGAACATACTCATCTTAACATGGCATTTAGTTGTCTTTTAAATCTTAAATCATAAGATTGAAGTAAAAAAAAATCCCAAAAAGTTGAGGTTATGATACAATTTTCATTCATTTTAAGAAAGACAAGTCTGCGAGACTAAACGCTCATCTTTGCAGATTCACTATCTGTGCTTCCTCCCAGTGTTCCTCCTCTTCAGAGCCAGTATCCAGGCAGGGAGAGCAGTCCGGCGTGCTGGTGCCACCACCTCTATCGCTGCCTGCTCCACCTCACAGTCCTCCCCCACTTCTGAATCCTCCTCTGAGTCTGTCGCATCAAAATCCAGCTCTGGAGGCACTATGGTCTGCACCTCCTCTGAAAAACGAACCCGCCGGTTCTCCTCAACTCGCCTCTGATCCAGAGTAGGATGAATGGAATAAAAAAAAGGAAAGAAAGAAGTAGTTAATAAAATGTCATATTTACTTTTGTCATTCTAAAGTGTTATATTTGGTCTATGTAACATTGATCACTCAGTATTATCTGAACAATTTACTTACTTTAATAGTTTCATGGACATAACTATGCAATGGTACTAATTATAAGAAAATTTGAGACAATGTGCAGTTGGTCCATTTTCAATTAATCAATTACTTTTAATTGCAAGTGTAACCAAATTACACAATTCTTTTCAAGAAATTTCTTGGAAATAATTACGAAATTAGTCAGAAAGTACCGACCTGTAAAATAAAGTCTCGCCAATATTGAAAAAAAACAGAATTTCATTTATAAATACATGTTTTAGTGCAGACAAAGATATCAAAATGTTTTTCCATGAGATTCCTTTTAGCATTGTGTATGAAAAAAGCTACTTTGTTCAAATAATGTCATTTTTGAACAAAACCTATCTACAGTCCAAGAACACTTTCATCTCCCAATTCCATACTACAGTACAGAACTGTACGGATTAAATACTGTATACAATATATACTAATCTATCGTATACTGTTTTTTAGAATAGAATTTAGCAGTTAGAATACAAGAAATCAACATACTTTACTGTTTTACAATTTTTATAAATGCATTCGCAATGCAAAGGCAATTAAACTGCAACTTTGTCTCTTTGTTACTTAAACTTAACAGAAGTTAAGTTTAACAAAAATGCAATCATTATTTGTTTTCTGAGGTGTTTCTGGAGCTGTTTCACCACCAGCTGTGAGCAGCTCCTTCATTTCCACTGTGCATTGCATTGTGGGAGAATAGTGTCAGCAGCACACTCAAAGATCAGGGTTTTTTAATCCACTTTTATCTGCTTTATACTCAAACCTGCTTAGAATCAGCATGTAGTATGGATTTGGGACACAAGCTACTGTGTAGATGGCATTTTTACATGTCATACCACAAGGAGGCAGTGTGATACACAATTGGGTTGTTTTTCTTAAACTTACCTTTTTTGTCACTATTTCCATTGATGACTCTAAATCCTGGGATATGGAGTGTTTGAGGACACCCCTGGGTGCAGGAGCAAAAGGAGTGGAAGAAGACGAAGAGAGAGGTGGAGGAGAAGAGTTTAGGGTGTACAGAGGGATCACGTTATCATGATGTGACTCTCCTGCCTCCTCCATCACATGGCTGCCGGTCAGGCTCGCTGAAGATACAGACCTCTCTGTGAGACGAGAGACAAGAGGAGTGAGTTTCTAAAGAACATAATTTCAGCCATGTCGGCTACAACTGACAACATCTAACCTCTGTCAACTCAAATGCCTAAAATATCTGATTATACAGAATATTAAGTTTTTCTGACCTATGTCTGCCTGTTTTCCATCACTTATATTCTCTGTTTGAAGCCTCTCGTGTCTCCTCTCAGCTGACTGATACTGTCTCTTTCTGCTGAGGAGGACTCTGCTCTTCAGCGCCGAGTTGATCACAATATCGGCAGGCTGCAATTACAAACAGATAACAGGGTGACCAACTCATAAGTGAGTTTAGAATGTTAGAGTTTAGCAAATGTGCTTATGGGCATTTTCATGTTTTAATATTAATTAGAGGAACATCTTTCAATTGATATCTAGCCTGTACAAACGAAGGAGGTCTCCGGGTGTGTCCATGCTCCATTGGTTCTGACTGATCATCCTGTACTGCAGCTTGTTTTCCTTCTGAGACGTCCATGCTGACAGGTAGGAAAGCATCGGGCGATATTTGTGCCATGCTGAAATCTGAAACTGGTGACGCCTCGGTGCTCCTGAAGCTCCACTGGTTGTTCACACCTCTCTGTTGGTTCAAAATCAGAGATAGTCGACCACTATCAGGAGGATTTTCTGGGATTTTGAGTTGGCTCCGCGGCTCTTCTGATGGTCTCTGATTGGCCAAGGCGGCTGATTGGTTGGGGTTTAGGAACTTGGCCCATTCTTGACCCGTGACAATCTCCTCCAGTAAGCTAAACGAGCCCAGGCCAAACTCAAAGTCGCTAGCAGACCTGCCACAAGAGAAGAGATTCTGTAAACTCACTGCAGTACATACATGCGATCAGGAACTCAACCAAAATCACAAATTTGTCTCAGAGGTCTTCACAATTTGTGCAACATATGACGCCCTCTATGCTTTGAGCCTTGATTCAGAGGAGAATAAGTCAGGTGATATTCTATATTTTTCTTATTGTAAACAAAACAAAAGACCAAAACAAACAATGAATTGATTCTATTAACAAGTACTGTCTGTGTAGCCAAAGCCTGATTTAGCTTACTCCTCTGTGCCTTAGAGCTTCATTGTTGTCCAAAAAACATTAAAAACACGTCAATGAGCCACACCTTCACATAAAGGCTTGTTCCTTCATTACGAACACAGACACTGTGGTTTATTTTGACTCAATCCCACATACACTGTCCTGGTGCCATGAACTTTAAAGGCTTGTTTTTTCTTTTTTCAGTGGTCAAGTTTGCATTTACCACTTTCTAACCATTCATCTATGACTTTTAGCAATTTCAACTTCTCTGTTTGCTTTTTAACTAGTCTTTATGCTCTCTCAATCACAGCATTAAAACTAGCTACTCAACAACTTTCCAATGGAAACTGCAGAAGTTCCCCCTGGGGCTCTGGTTGGGAATCACTACACTAGAGCACATAAAGTGTATTACTCCACAGCTGAAAATAGTCCCCAACAAATGCACTATCTACTCCAGTCTGAGTAACATTTGCCAAAAACTACAGTGCCAAGCTGTTTTAGGAAATTACAGAGCCTTTTTTTAAAATGAAACTACATATTTGTGACTTGTTTTTTAAAGATCTATGTCTTCAGTAGGAACAAGTGGGCTGAGTGCCTCAAAGGGTAGGAAAGTCCAAGGTATTGAGAGCAAGACTAACTTGAGTGTTTCAATTTTATGCTACTTTTTACTTCATTACTTAAAATTACTACTTAACATTACTATAGTAAATTAAACTACCCAACAGTATATAAACTTAGCTCAACCACGACCAGCACCAACATTAAAATGCAGCTTACACATTAAAGCATCAGTGATAATAATATAATATATAATTATATAACACTGACAAGTGCATAATGAGTACTTTTGCCTTTCTTACTTTAAGTAGATTTAGCTGATAATACAGTATTTTTACATTGTGGTGTTACTACTTTAATTTAAAGCATCTGAATACTTCTCCCAGCAGTGGGTTCGTTGATGATGTTTCCTTTTAAGCCATTTTTTGAAAATCTCGTGAGATTTATCGCAATGCGAAAGTGTAACTGAAGATGGCTGATGACAGATGCTATCAGTGACAGGGGTGTGTTTGGCACATCAGACCAGAGAGGCACATCGGAGGGAACAAATATCAGCCCAAACTAATATCACATCTATGGTTGGTTGGAAACGTCTCAGAAATACCTCACATATCTCACTCGTGTTGTTTTAGGGCTGAGACAAATCAACAAAACCTCATTGTGAGAACCTGTATGCTGACGTAAGAGCTGGTTTGGGTGTATTTATTTATTTATTTACATTTTTAGGACAATTTGCTGGTTGATTACCTCATACGTCCTTCATCAGTGCCATCTTCTTTGTGTGTCGGAGGAGTGGGATCACTGCTGTATGGTGAAGGGAGGGTCCTTTCTTCCTCCTTATTTGATGCGTTGATGAGATTTTCTTGTGTCAATAGCTGGTTTTGAGGTGAAATCTGTGAAGTAAACAAGTTGCAGTTTCACTTCAAGAATTTTGACAACAGAAAATAAGAATAATCAAAATGCACTGCTCACTTCAGTTCCTTGCTCACTCTTCTGGTCTTCTCTCCTTCCTTCTTCTTTTCCCTTTTTGCCAAAACTCCCCGGCCTGTCCTTCCATCTCTCCTTGATCTTCTGCGTCCATCTTCTTGTTTTATTCTCAGACGATCGCTGTTTTCTTCTAGAGCTGCTGTTTGTTGTTTCTTGGCCGGTCGGGACAATCTGCATGTCTTTATTTTGTGCCAAAGCTCCGAATCCTCCATTTCCCATATGGAACACTTTATCCTCTTGACTTCCCATGTCAAGAGTTGCATCTGTGGGCTTCAAGGACCACGTGTAGACTTTGCGTGTAAAACCCTGGTCCTGGTCCCGATTCTGTCCCATGCTTGTTACAGCATCTTTATTACCCGGGTTGTGTTTTGTTATTGCAGATCTGCCAAAACTCACCCTCTCCCCACCAGTCCTCTCAAAGGAAGTGATATCAGCATCCTTAAGTGATTGAGCAGGAAACAGCTGCCCTGTTGCTGTTGGGGTGATCTCAGGCTGTGTGGCCTGTCCCAACACCCTGTTCTCACCCGTGTCACCATCAGTGTTGTCTTTCTGGGTGGGGAAGGAAATGAGACCCCTGTCCACTTCACAGCCATGGCCTGGTTGTTGTATTTCCCCACCTTTAAGGTCAAAGTTACTGTCCGCAGCAGAGATCCCGAACTCTTTTGGGGGGATACCATTAGTACCAAACTCAAAGGCATTTACAGGACTGTTGTTTACTTTCTGGCCGTTGGAGGCTCCTCTCTCTCCATCTTGCCCCCATGTGGAAGCAGCTGTGATGGGTACAGGTGTGTGCAGGTGTGCCTGGCCCTCTCTTCCCGGCTGGAGCTTCAGTCTCTGCAGCATGGACTGCAGCAAGGCCTGAGTGTCTGGTGGATTACGTGACTGAGACATCTAGGAACAGAACTGCTTTGTATCAAAGTCACAGAAAAGCATGTCCACAATGAGTGCATGTAAACACAACAATATAGTCCACTTAACAGGGATGGACACACAGTCTTAGGTAATGTGTTGCTTTAAAAAGAGACTGCAGACCATGACAGAAGAAATTAGCTGTGTGTGAATCACCACTTTGTCCAACTTTTGTTGTTAAGACGCATGTGATGGTTGTTTCCCTCTTTTTTTCATTTTCCAATCTTTTTCCATTATCTTCTAAACAGTTTCTCACCACAAATAAGGTTTAATTTCCTCAGCTAGGATAGAAATTCTTCTTTTTCTCTGTGAAGGCTGCTTCTTCTCAGGGATGTTTCGCTGTCACACTGCCTCCACTCGTCCATAATAATCCTCAAAAAGTTTCAGCAGCAGTCTCTCTCTTTTGGTGTGTCGTGTCTTTTCAAAGTCTTTCTCTTTCACCAAATGTCCGTGGTTTCAGTACACAAGGGTTGTTTCAGTCACACCTCTTCAGCAACAGCCATTTACATCAGCGATGAAGGGAGAACAGGCGGTGCACGGCAGCGTTCCTCAGATCTTACCCACTGCAGCAGACCAACGAGAAAGACCAGTGAGGTGAGATAATTGTGACTCTCTCTCTCTGCCCATCTTTTCTATTTGCCCTCCCTTCCTTCCTATTTCTCTCCCTGGCTCCCTCGCTCACACATGTGCACACACGCCCTCTTTCTTCCCACCATGACCATTGAGTGGTAATTACAGGGCATTTTTTAGTGAGCAGCTGCTATTTATGTGTCTTCAGAATGAAAGAAATATGAAAATACCAGCCCTGACCTTTGGAATAAGCCATTTTATAGGAACTCGGTGAACTCTTTTGTCTTTTTTTTAAACTAAAAATATATAAACAGCAACTTTACTGTTGTTGTAGGAATAAAATATGATAGTTGTAATCCTCTAACACAACACTGTGCTGGAGACTGGAGAGTACTTTCTTTCTGGAAGTATTTCTTTTTATTAATATTTGTTGATGTTAGCCACCAGCTAGAGTTATTATATATTATTGGCTGCCCACCGTTTTTTATTTCGCACTGCATTTTTTTGTTTTCAGTTACAGTGCAATGTCTATCATACAAAATGTCTATCATACAAAAGGAGGTCTTTGGTCATTTAAAATACTAATTGTACTAAGAAACCAAAAAAGTAAAGGTCCTGCATTCAGAACTTTACAAAAGTACAAAAGTATTATCAGCAAAATATACTTAAAGTAAAAGTATGCAGAATGGCCCTTTTCAGATTGTTATATTATCATATATAAATAGTATATTGCTGGATTATCATTACCGATTCATTAATGTGCAAGCAGTATTTTAATGTTGCTGGTTGAGTTGGAAGTAATTTAAATTATTTATGTTCGGTTGGATGTATAAAAATGCATCATATTTTTTTAAGATGATCATATGTTTAGTATTTAAAATCTTAATCTTCAAAGTAAACTGTAACTACAGCTGTCAGATAAATGTAATGGAGTAAAAAGTACAATATCTGCCTCTGAGATGCAGTGGAGTAGAAGTATAAAGTTGTATAAACTGGAAATACTGACGTACATACATAAATCCAGTACAAGTACCTCAGAATTACACTACAGTACTTGAGTAGATACACTTAGTAACTTTCCAACACTGACAAAGTACTTCAATATCATCATTAACATAATAATTAGCATAACATTAATTCACATTAATAATATTTTTTATAATCATTAACAATAATTCAATTTCTTTGTCCTCAATAATCCCACATCAAATATTCCTCTGTCACGTATTTAGAACGAAGCCGATTGTAAATACCCAACCACGTTGTATTGATAAACACGTCAATGTAGAAGCCCATTGCGCATGCGTTTAGTCATAACCACGCCTCTTTGAGTTCCTGCCTCTCTGATTGGTCAACAGTACGGAAGCGGGTAATGGCGGCGTAAACAACGCATCGATGCAAGAAACAGCTTAGTCGAACCGCTGTGGAAAATAAAACTTACAAATTAAGCTCTAACTAAATGGCACTAGGAGGATTTCTGCTCGGTGTGCAAACTATTAAAACCCCACTGGTTCACTTATTGGTGGATTTTAGCCGCTAGTTTCATCTAACGTTTAGCCAAGTTTGCTAACTTAACGGAAAAGTAGTAGTATTTAGTTTGTAGAAATGGACTGCGTTGTGACGGGAGGAAACGTGAAAGGTAGCAAACACTTCCTGCTTTTCAGTCCCACTTTTAACTAGTACATATATCGCAATAATTAGCTATTAATAGTAATTTTGTTGTGTATGTGTGTGTATGTACCGTCCAGTGCTGGCCAAAGCCATCCATTCTCTGTCCAGGATCGGTGATGAGCTGTATGTGGAGCCTCAAGAAGATGGGGTGAGCTGCTCTGATAATGTCATATACTTCCTCCTGCCATGCATATAGCCTTGGTGCTTCCTGTTGGTGCACACTGCGTTAATTTTTTTTTTCTCTCTCTCTCTTTCTCTCTCTCGTAGCTGGCCCTGCGGTCTGTGAACTCTTCTCGGTCGGCATATGCTTGCTTCCTGTTCGCACCACTCTTCTTCAGCAGGTGCAGACTGTGTGCGTGTGTATAAACGGCTGTGTGTGTGAGAGATTGAGTCACTGAACATCACATTTTTGTGTGTCATGTCTAGCAGCTTTAAGCCAACTTCCCCTCCCATTTCTTGTGCAGGTACACCATCCCCAGTGGGCACACCTTCCGCTGCAAGATGGCAATAAAGGTGTGAGATGAGTCATGGTTCTTCTCATGCTTTATATAGTTTATATCTCATATTCAATACATTTACGTGGACTTTAATAATCTATGTCAGTGGTTCCCAACCTTCTTTTGTATTGGTATAAGGTTGGTGGAAGGCATGTGTATAAGTTTTGTATAAGGTTGGTGGAAGGCATGTGCTGTGCAGCTGGCGTAATATAGCTGGCAGTTTATTGTTTATTGTGACAGTAAATATACTAAAGATCAGCATCACACCAATTTGTGTGTTTTTTCCTCCTAAACACAAATATGTGCAGTACTTGTACCTGCATGGGGTACAAGTACACATGGTTGGGAATCACTGAACCATTTACATGATTCAGAACAGAGCCCAATTAATGAGTATAATTGGAGTTTCCTCTGTGCACTCAACCATAAACGCTATCTTTCCTGTCATGTTGCTACTGTGGTACGGCCTTGTCGTTGTCTTGCAAACTTTGCAAGCCCTCTGTGCTTCCTTGTAAACAGTTTTACATGGCAGTCATTTTAAAGGGTGTCACCAAGCAGTTGAAGTGTCACATATAAAAAATGTTGTGCAAGTGGAAACCCATAGTTTTAGAGATTAAAGTAAGGTGCATACATGTCTAAAATCTCCTTAAATGTGACTAAAATGTTGTTTTCATGGCAGCTTCAGTGTAGAGTATTAGCTTAATTGGGTTAATACCAGAATATTTCAGTGCATGTTAACATAGTCGTGGTCCTGTCCTCTTGTGTATATTTATTTTTTTCCCCTTCTCATGTTCCTCTATGTATGAGTCAGAGTGTGCAGGCTGTATTCAGGTCTCTAGCGTCTCTGGAGAAGACAGTGGAAAAGTGTCACATCGAGCTGGACGAGCAGAAGAACCGCCTCACCTTTACCCTGCACTGCAAACACGGTATCGGTGCTTCACTTACTTCCCAGATGGTTCACAATGCTTTACTTGAATGATGTCAAAAGGATTACATCTTATTTACTCTGACACATATTTTAATCATTGTTGCACATCATACATTCATTGCATTGTATTCTGCGTGCTTGTGTACTCAAAGTGATTGTGTTGGTATTTTCTCTGCAGGCCTCCTGAAGACACATAACCTGTCTTTCCAGGACAGTGAAAGCTTACAGGCCGTGTTTGATAAAGACAGCTGTGCCAATGTTTTCAGATCCCAGCCCAGGTTTGTAACATCTTTCTACGTTCTTTGTTATAAATAGAGATCTGAGAGTCTTTCTTTCTCTTTCTGTCACCCCCTCTGTAACGTTTCTATCTTGTTTTCCTATTACCCTTTAATTGGTGTTTAAAAATATGGCATTTTTAATGCTGGTACAGATATTTTTAGTCTACAATTGGTTGATTAAATCAATAAATAAAGGGATAATAAAGGGGACATTATCTAGCTGTTTTCGGAGAGGAACCTGCATTGAGGCCAATGTCGACTCACCACATTAGCAAACTTTTACACTGGTCCAACCACACAAGTAGTCTTTTTTTGCTTTACTTCGTTCTGTCCTTCTTCACTCACAGCTCACTTTTTCTTTCCCTCTTAGGCTGCTGGTGGACACAGTTGTGCACTTCCCTCCGTCTCTGGAAGAAGTGACTGTGTCAGTGAGTGATGAACGGATGTGGGTCAGGAACCATGTGGAGGAAGAAGCAGGTGACTTGGTTGTCTGTTTCTTTCACCCAGCAGATACAAACGTACTCAGTGAAATTTGTAAAACGTGTGTTTGACAAAGTCATATAACTCACTGTTTATTTATACAAATCCTACTAATCTCACACCGGATATTCAAGTAATTTAGAATCAACAAGATAAACGTTTAAGTGGGACAGAACTTACAAAAAAAATCACCTTTTTGACAAATAAGAAGTTTCAAGTGAAGAAATGTTAAAACTTCCCTTAATAGAAGAAAAAACAAAATAGAAAAATAAACTGGAGCTTTGTATTACAAAAAAATGTTGCTATTAATGACATAATACAATGAAATAATGCATTAAAGAGAAAGAAGATGGATACGAACCCAGTGGTGCCCTTGTGTGGTAGAAAGGCAGAACTGCAATGTGTGGTCTTTGCTGTCATCATCCAATAGAAGTAGTTTTTCTAACTCTGCAAGTTTTCAGCAATATAATATAATAATATAAAGTTTATTCAAAAGGTTTTAGTTTTTAGTTTTGAAACTTGTCTCTGCTTTTGTCCTCCATCCACTCTTACTTTTCTTTCTGTTTCTCTCGCTGCCTGTTTCCCTCTCAGACCAGTCCAAGGCCATGCTGACAGAGCTGTGTCTGGCTTCAGACGAGTTTGACCATTTTGCCGTCCAAGCTCACAACAGCGTCACCTTTTGTCTGAAAGAGTTACGGGTGAGGCAGAGGACAAAGGGAGGGATGACAGAGCGAAAGAATAGGAGGATTAGTCAGGAGGGAGAAGACAAGGAGAGAAGTCCTTTGAGGGAAAGGACACTCAGGGCAGACAGTTAGAAATATAATAAACATTTATTGCATTGATTTACTCATCAAGGAGGTTTGCTAAGTGGTGTTTTGTCATCTCCTCCAGGGTTTGTTAGTGTTTGCAGAGTCTACTGGCCTCCCTATTTCTATGTACTTTGATGAACCGGGCAGGTAAGCATACTCACCTGTTACAGATGTTAGTTGATCACTTGTGTTACCATAATGTACTGACATTTACAGTTTGTGTGTGTATGTGTGTCAGCCCTGTAGTGCTCTCAGTAACAGACAGTGTCCTGGAGGGGAACTTTGTGCTGGCCACGCTTTCTGATGACTCCAACCACCGTAAAAACAACACTAGACGGTAACGCTCAAGCAAAACCGAATGCATAAAATGATGTGGGGAAAACATCAGCCTATAACAAGGCTGGATTTCTTCTTGTCAGTCGGTTGTCAGCCAGTCTCAGAAAACCCCAAATGTTCAGAACAAAGTGTAAATACAACAGTTTTGCAACTCATCCAAATGGTTTCTTCAGCTCTAATGACAGGCAGGAAATCCTCAGGATTTACTCTGCACACATGCCACACCACAAGAACATAATTGATGTTGAACTGTAGTTGAACTGTTTTCGAGGACGCCTTACTTTTGGCATCCTCTGCATGGAGAGTCAGCTGACTGCAAGCTGCAGGTGTTCTAGCCAGCACATCTGTCCAGCAAATGTAGCACATTTGGTCTGTGGCATAGTCTAATTAAAGTTTGGTGGTAAACTCTCATCAAACAGCAATGTAGTCCTTTCATATTTTAACAGCATTTGACTGGTGACTGATGCTAATTTCCATCCCTGAATTACACTTTTGAAAAAGTGTCTGTCTGTATTTGTGTCTTCATCCACCAGCTGGTGTGGCTTCTCCGCACGATAAATGCTGAAGATTTCCTAAGAAGCCATTCGGATGATCACTGAGGGGTGGATATAGATAGATAGGTAGGTAGGTAGGTAGATAGATAGATAGATAGATAGATAGATAGATAGATAGATAGATAGATAGATAGATAGATAGATACTCTATTCAGACATAACTGGCAGCTGGGATGTGTTTTAATTTTTTTGCCACTCTGAATGAACTTACATGTAAGTTCAGTGTCACTGTCAGTAAAGCTCAGTGTGGAGCCAGAGAGGTGTTTCTTTTTTTTACCTTTCTCTTCCTCATTCATGTCATATTTCTCTTCCAACTGTCTCTTGCGCTCCTCAGAGCACACACCCCACCGCCGCCCCCTCCTGATGACTTCATGAATGACGACATCGACTCCTACCTCATCGCCATGGATACCAGTATTGCACCAGGTCCCTCGGCTACAGGTCCGCCCACACCCCCATTAGCTGATTCCACATGTTCAAAACAGCCTGCTGCAGCCAATCACAGGACAAGGCTACACAGTAGTGAGGAGGAGGAAGATGAAACAGCCGATTCAGACAGACCACCTAATAAGAAGGTACGGTTTAGTTTTCACATTAATAAATTTACTAATTAAAAGGCTCAGACAAAAATGGAAAAAGCTGGTAGATAAATATATAACAGAAGGAGATGAGGCTAAATGGATTTCCAGATCGACAGCTGTGTATTTGCATATGTCATGGTGTTTTTATATTTATTATATATTATATATTATATTATTATTATATTATTTAATTAATTTAATTTTTATTTACTCAGGAAAACTCCACAAACATTTTAAACTCCTTTTCAATTGAGATTTTTTTTTCTTTCCCTGACTGTTGTCATACTGACGTGGGAGTTCACAAGGTGTACTGATTACAAGATTATTCCAGTTAGAGAGCTCTGACTGCGATATTCAACCAAAAACACGCTACACTTTAGATGTCACTGTGTGTGTGTGTGTGTGTGTGTGTGTGTGTGTGTGTATCTGCTGCCTCGCTCTTTCTCCGCTCCTGGTTTCCCGCTGTGATCTCATGGGATATTGCTCACATCCCGTCTCCAAGGTGGTCCAACTGCAACTGCATCTTGTTTTTGTGTACAATAAAATCAGACATGTTTGAGAACTCTTGTAGTGCCTGGGACAGCTCAAAACGAGGTCTAGACACGTCTCCTTACTGCTCTAATTAGACAAACCTTTGTGACAGACATGAGTGCAGATTCTGTGCCAAGTCCGGGGTTTCTGTGTCAGATCTCAAAAACTTTACTGGCAGATCACATCAGCTTTAGGTAACAATTGGCTGGATATAACTTGGGGAAATGACTTGTGATTTACATTCAATATAAAACACATTCTCATAATAATCTCCTCTATTTTTCTCTTGTGTTGTCCTCTCACAGTTCTGCTCCCTGTTCTTTGGATCGGTGCTTCCTCCGTCTTCTCAGATGACCACTCAACCAGTGACAAGTCAGGAAGTGTTGGCCAGTGACAGTGAGGATGACACTCAGGAAGAGTGACAGTGGACTGATGGATGGAGAGGAGAGAGATGGACTGACCTGAAAGTGTGTGTGTGTGGTTCATGTTACTTTTACACACATGCCACCTGCAGCACTAGAAAAGAAATGGACACCCTGAACCGTTAGTTTCCATCTTTATCGGCCTGTACAAGTGTTGTACAGGGATTTTTTTTTATTTTTTACAAAAATATGCAAAGACAGTACACAATATAGAACAGGATGGCCACTGCGAGTGTGTTCCAACTTTTTATTGGACTATAATGTTAATGGTGGACTTGAAAATATGGGATTATGTGAAAGTTGACATGAAGCACTTGCTGTTTATTTTCATTCAGAACCTGTTTGGTTTGTCATCAAGGTGCAACAAAAAAGCTCTAATAAAAGAAACATATTTTTCAAAGTATGTAAACATTATTTATTATTTATTTACATGTCAAAAGGTTCAAGTATGACAAAGGTTTAGGATGAGGGATCTCCGCACATCAACCAACGTGGAGCTCAAACAAGCGCCTCAACAGAAAGGCCATTGAGACAGGATCTGGATGTGGTCTGAAGCACCTCCTCATCCCTCCAGATCCGATAAAGATTTTTTTTTTGTGTCAAAAGTAAGATTCAGCACAAGAAGCAGAATATCTAAGCGTCTGTGATTCAGTCTTTGCAGGTTGAGGAGCATCACTGCTCCCTTGCTCTTTTTGCACCTGGAAGCTCTTCCCCCTTGTCTGCGGTTTCCTCCTCTCTCGCTCCTTCTCTTTCTCCAGCTCCTTCTCTCTCTTCTTTCTTGACCTCTCCTCCTCCTTCTCCCTTCTCTCTCGCTCCCTCCGCCTCCTCCTCCTTTCCCTGGAGCTCACTTTCTCCTCCCCCTCTTCCTCAACCACTTTCCCCGTCCCTGTTCCGTCACTGAAGTCCTGAATCAAGATTTTGGGGACTTGCATTTTGGGTGCCCCCTTTGCCTTGGCCTTTTTGGGCTGCTCTCCTCTCAGTCTGCGGAAGAGACCAAAACGTTTAGGGGGGTCCTGCTGCACCGCTGTCCCCTCAGTCACTTCTGCAGACAGTGACGAGATGACTTCTGAAGACTGAGTCACATCAGGAGGAGTTTGGGTTGGGTTTACAGTTCCAGGATTGGACTGTGATTCAGTGTGTTTAGCTTCTGGGTGATGAGGGACAGGTGATTGATTAGTTTTCTGTGGCACAGTGAAGAGATCTTCAGAGAGCCTACGCCCCAACCTGGACCCACGGGAGCTGGATGACTTGCGGACACAGAAATCCCCAGAAGACCGGCTATTGCGTTGCCCAGAGGCTTGTGTCAGGCTGCTGTTTTTCAGCTCGTTCTGGTCTTTCGCATGGTGCGAATCTTCGTCTTGGACTTGTGGGTTACTGTCAGTGTTTGGAGAGTCTGTTGGTTCAGTAGAAATGAAGACGTCGTCCTCTCCTACGGTGTTCTCTTGAACATTTTCAGTGCTTTCTTCCTCCACAGCACCCACAGTGACCTGGATCTCAGAGGTACTAACTGAACACGTCTTCCCATCAGGCTCGGCGGTGAGATTCACTGCCTCAGTCTCTGTCGAAGTCACCTCCTTCTGTGGAGGTGCTATGGAGTCAGTAGTCTCCTCATTCATCTGAGTTTCTGTTGGTGTTTCCTCTGCTTGTGTTTGATCATTGTCATCCTGTTCCTCTGAGTGTGCAGTCAGAATGTTTTCTTCTATTTCCTGCGTAGGTTCAGATGCTACTGCGTCACACTCCTTCTCTGAACATTGAGCAAATGCTTCACTTGAATCCGTAACAACTGGTATTTCTGCTTCAGTCTCTGTATCGGCTGCTAAGTCAGTGCCTTCTTTTGGTTGGATGCATTCAGGTGAACACAGTATTAATGTTTCTGCTTCTGTCTCTGAACCTATGTGTTGTTCAGAATCTATTTGTACTATTTCAGCCTCCAATTCATCCTGTGTGGCTGCATTTTCCTCAACCTTTACTTGGGTCTGTGCCAGTACATCAGTTTCTGTCTCTGTTTGGGTGTGTGACTCAGTGCTGTGGTATCTTCCTCCCTGTGAGCTCTTGTCTGTCTCTGTGATCACTTCTTGCTCTTGCTGTTGTGTCTCTGTCTCTACTGTAGGATCCTGGACAGTTGGAGCTTCGACTTTACTGTCTGTCTCTGAGCCTGGATTTGTCTCAGTTGTTGTTTCTGAGACCTCTGTGACTGTGTCCTCCTGAGTCTGTTGCACATTTTCAGTTTCTGTGCTCTCCTCTGGTTTCACATCAGCCTGAATCATCTGTTCCTCGTTTTGGTCTACACCTACTTCCCTCTCCACCTCTGTGTTTGTATCTGCACCAGCATCTTTCTGTATCTCAGTCTGAATTCCCTCCACAGCAGCTGTATGTTCACTTTCTGACACTTGTTTTTCTGTCTCTTCATTTGTGTCTTTGTCCTCAATTTCCTGGTCCTCGCTTTGGTGACTCTGCTGTTCCAGGACTTGTGACTGGCTGTAAGAGTCCAGCTCCTCTCCCTGTTGGTGGTGAGAGGTAATTTCAGTGGGCTGAGGAATATTTTCAACAGTCTGATCTTTGTCTGGACCCTGGGTTGGTTCTGTCTCCACATTTGTTTCTTCTGTCTGCTCTGAAGACATTTTGCTGTCCTCTGTCTCTTTGAGTTGGCTTTCCTCCTTTTCAGTGATTCTTGTTTCCACTTGTTCGATCTGTTCTACGACTGTTTCTTCTACCTGCTCTGTTGGTACGTTTTGGATTGTGTTCATCTTTTTAGGTTCTTCTAAAAGTTCCTTCTGTTCAGTTTGTCCTGTTAGTTGTGGCTCACTCTGTTTCTTATGGTCCTCTGAAACCACGTCCTCCTCCTCCTGGACGCCCTGCACCTTCTTAAAATTTATCTCAGTCCAGCTCTTCCAGTCCTCCTTTGCTCCCATTGAGAGATGCCTTACAACTCTGCTGCCACCTTCCCCGCTTCCCCCTTTCCTCCACCTCTTGTGAAGGAGGGAGGGAGACAGCGAGAGAGTGGAGGCCGAACGAGCGAGAGGGACGGACAGGTTCCCTTTCTCTCTCTCTTTCCTGTCCCGCTCTTCTTCGCTCTGTCGAGCCCTCGCCCACGCCATCCGGTATCCCTGGCAGCGACCTCGGGGGTCAAAGGTGGATGAAGGTCTGTCTTTCCTCCACTTTTCTAACTCCTTCTCCGTCTGCTTTTCCAGATCTCTGGCTGACAGCTGCACTGAGCACACCTGAGAAAGGATGAAAACGCACCCTTTTTTTTTACTGTAATTTTCAGAATTTTAGACAATTAACAGTATTAAACTTGTATTGTATTACATTATAATTCATGTAGTACCAAACAGTAAAATATATAGAAATGAAATAAATCAGCAGCTCAGTATGGTAATAGCACAATTATGACAAAGTATGTTACAGGCTAGGCTAATCTAGGCTTGTGAACTCATATAGACATGTATATATATGGTAAGGTTTAAAGCTCAGGAAAAAGCTAGTAAGTGAACCTTGAGTTGGCTTTGTTTTGTTAAACTACTGAGCATGTGGTTTAAGCAGTTTAATTCAGTAACATCAATAAGGAAAGCTGTTTGTCTTGAAGTAACTGGTGGCTAGTAAACCAGATTTTTCACAGTGGCTGTTTTCCTCAACCCCACCCATGTATTTCATTCTTACCTCTGCTATGAAGACGTCGTCCTCCTCTTGGACCTCCTCCCTGATGCCCCTCAGCCTCTCCAGAGTCTCCATCTGGCCCTGACACTGCTTCCTCTGCTCAGCCCGGCCCAGCACCCGACGCACCAGCACCACCGCCACCTGGAGCAGCACCCGCACCCCTGCACAGAAGAGAGGGGAGGTAGAAATTACATCAGGGGGAACAATGGGTGCCCCGTCAGTCACATCATATGCTGTAAATTATTTCTGAACAAATCATTATTCTACAAATCACTCTGTAAATGATTAAAGTTGTAGAAGTACTTTTTTTGACTACAGGCAACATAACCAATGTCATTCTACTCAGATGAAAGGATTTTTTTCAACATAATATAGAGATTATTTTATCTAAGAAATTACATGTTTTGTTGCCTGCCTTTCAGGAAATAATTTAATTTGTATGACCCACAGCAGCCTACATGGAGGACGTACCATAGCAGAAAAAGAGGTCCCAGACTCGGAGCAGTGTGTTGAAGGGCAGGTGACGTGTGAAGAGACACATCAGCCAGTCAGTGGCGAACATGAGGGGCTCCACTCCGTGGTGCTGCAGGTGTTTGTGTGCAGCTGGACACGTCCTCTTTAAGACCCAGGTCAGCATGGCCGCGTCAAACAGGACTCCCTCCTACAGGAGTACACATGCAAGACAGTTCAGGAAAACAGAGATCCAAGTAATATTTTGTTTTATGGGTCTGTAATTTCCTAATAATATTTTATTAGACATTACCTTGAAAAACCATGTACAGTAATCTGGTAATTATGGGGAACGTTGGCTTTTCCTTGAAAGAAGAATTGTATACCATTTTTTAATGTTCTGCTGACTAAAAGACTCTTTAGGTTGCACTAGCAATAATTGGAAGTGTGCTAATTGATCAGTGTCTCAATTTTCCCTATGATAAGTAACAAATTACATTTCCAAGAAACGTCTAAGAAATTATCCTGTAAAATAAAGGATTACTGAGAACCACACTGTGCACAAAGGTTCTGTGAGTAGGTGATTCATCATTGTCTCAATGAATCTGTAGGTGTTTGCTGAACTGGGGTTAATCCATAGCAGAAATGTACTGGCCTACATGTAGATTATGTGCGTGTATGACAGGGTAATAGTGCAAAAAATAAGTGCAGTACCAGGTGCATTATGTATGTGTACATGTGTGTAGGTCCTCACCAGCAGAGGGCTGTAGTATCCAGGCAGGTACTGCTCACTGATCTGCACCAGACACCAGAAGGCCTCCTGCCAAGGTCACATGAGGTGAGATGGCACATAAAATGACAATAAGTCAACATCAGATGCCACAATACCTCATTTATTTTTTGGACAATTATAAGTGTACAGAATTTTGTCAGTTACCCCTACTATCATCAGACTAGTTATGCCTCTGAAGCAGTGTTTGTGCCAAAAAGCCAGTATTTTAACAGATAGATAGAACAGACAGATGTCTGAAATGAGCTTTTATTCTCCACTGAAATCTAGATTAATGAAATGTTTTTGAGACAGGTTTGCAGCTTCTTTAATGGTGTTATTGATTGCTACCTCAGCAGGCATGTTCATCAGCAGCACTGCAGCCACAGGCCCCTGTGCCTGGCAGTAACCCTCTTCTGGTTGATGCTGAGTGTAGGCTTTCAACACCCGGAACAAACCACGCTGCCTATACACATACACACACACACCACAGTCACCAGTCACACAAACCACAAGTTTAAGTCTGTAGCTATCAGCTCGTCAACAGAAACAAATAGAAGTAGAAATATTTCCTACCCATGTCCATCCTTGGAAAGGAACATTTCATGGAAAGGGAACTGTCGGTCCAGGTCTCTCTCAATTACATCCACCCAGCTCTGTAGAGCGGGCTGTGAGTCCAGAGACTAACACAGAGACAAAAGATAGTTTGAGTCAACCATCTACAAACGCTAGACTATTTGCCTTTAAGATTAGTCAAGACAAAAATGGACCACATGCTAGTTTCCATTGTCTTCTGTATCAAGCAGTAAAATAGTTCATATGTTGCACTGTCATGAGCCTAATTTACGCTTAGTGCTGCAACTAACCACAATTTTAATTGATTTATTGTTTAGTCTATAGAAAGTCAGAAAATAGTGATAATTGTCTATCACAAGATCTCGCAGCCCAAGATAATGTGCTCAAGCAGTCCAAAACCCAAAGATTTTCCATTTACAATGATATAAAACAGAGATTAGCAACTTAAATGAGCTGTCAGTTAATTTTCTGTCAAGTGACTAATTAATTAAGCGACGACTCATTTCTCCATTAGCAAGTCAGAAGTTAGAAAATAGTGACTATTGCCTATCACAAGTTCACAGAGCTCAAGATGATGTGCTAACATTGCTTGTTTTGTCAGTACGATATTCAATTTACAGTGACAAAAAACAGAGGATAGCAGGAAATCCTCACATTTGACAAGCAGGAATCCGAAAAATGTTTGCTTGATAAATGACATAAACAATTACTTCATTGTGTCAACACATTTTCTAATCAATTAATCGACTAATTGTTGCAGCACTAGTCACGTTGCATCCTTTGCAGTGAGGCTACTGCACGTTCTCACACTGATTCAGACGCTCAAACAATATATTGCTGTACCATCCATGGTTGCTGCTGCTGCTCATTTAGCACGGTGAGAGTGTTTAGGTTTTCTTGCCTGGTAGAGGTTTTCGTTTTGTCTCATCCTGTCAGTAGCTCCGCACAGCAGAGGCCAGCACTTTGCTCTGAGTGAGGCTGGGATGCCTTTCTGACACTGCACTTTGACCTGAAGGGACATCGGTGACAGAGACACAGGATCAGCTCAGAGTAGTCATAAACACATGACCACATTTCATTGATGTCGGTATGAATGCTAATGGGCCTTCTCCACAGCAGACATTTTGACTTGTCATAGCAGGAAACACACAGGTGTTACTAATAACATTAACAATGGCTCCATTCTATTTAGGTGTTCCAGTACGCCATGATGGTGTGACAGTGAACCAGCATGCACAACACCCACCAGGACCCTGAAACTGAAGCAGCTAAATGGTATTCAGCCGTTGTTAATTTTATTATTTACTGTGCTTCTTTCTACTGTGACAGTTTGGAGTGTATTTTCACAACATTTAATGACTTTAGGTGTCTAAGGTGGGACACACCTTACTGGTCTTCTTCAACAAAATGCGATCCCATTGGCCAATGATGTTTATCCATTTGGCTTCCCTCTGCCTGACCAACTCAGGGGGTGGGCCCACACTCCTGACACCAAACAGCATACAAAACACCAGGTTAAGCATTTTAAACATGGAAAAACAACCATATTCAATACAAGAACGAGAGCCTTTTCTGCGTCTCGTCCATTGACTGTACAGTATTAAGGCTCTCAAAACAGTCATTTAACTGGAGACACCCATGTCAGGGTGCAGCATTTGTGCATGCACTTTTGTGTGTTGTCATTATAGAAAGACAACGCTCTGAAAATCAAGACAGGAAACAGGAAAACCACACGGTAGCAGTTTTAAGTCTCCATGGCAACAGGTCAGGATGTTATCAATGGGGAAAGTGTGAAGACGACAGGTAGCAGTTTGTTCAGCTGGTCTTTACTGAGTTCACATGGCTTCATCTAGTCCACCGCCAATATTTTTTGTTTCATTGTTGATTAAATGTAATATAAATATGTATTCAATTGATTCTGAAAAGGTTTTCTAGTATTATCTGAAAGTAAAAATGCTCAGTATTTTTCATGTACACTCTATGTTAATTCCAGTTTGAACTCTCTCTGGCACATTTCTACAGAATTATAAAATCCCCCAGATTGCCTCGTAATGTTACAGTAGGTTTTGTCTCTTCCTTTTTGAAGGGTTTCCCAAAATATTCACTTGGGTTGAGGTCTGTTGACTGTGGAGTTTCGGACTCCTTGGACTTCAAACAGGCCTGACACAGCTTTGTGTTCAAGTGGTTTTGGAGATGATCCTATAAAAATAACCACTCATGAATATTTCTGTCAACATGTTTAACTGGCCTTTCATGTGGCTGACTCCTAATTTAAGCTCTTTCAATGCAACTGTAGTTCAAATATTACTTTCTGTTTAAACAAGGCCGTCTTTCACTCTTTAGCAGAAACGTTTTGTTCTTGTTTGGCCCATGCTTTACGTTTAGGCTGTGCATTTTTATTCTCAAATAAATGGTTTGGAAGCTGCAGCTTTCTTATTAAGACCTGTTTACTAATTGTCGTTTGCCTGCATTGTACTCATCGGAGTAGTGTGTTATTTGCCCACTTGGCTCTGTGTCTTGGATGCAGACGCTGTTCTGTCTCATAAAAGTGTTGGATTGAAATACTGGTCTTCAGATACGTGGTCTCTTTAGAAATACGTGGTCTTGCTTTGGAAGAAAATCTCTTCAGGGTACATTATACTGCCCCTTGCAAACTTTCAACAGCAAACTTTCAGCATTCAGGGGAACAATTTGTTTTGAATAATTTCTCCTGACACTGACAGAAACAACTGGGAAATATTTGAGTGTTGAAAAGGTCTAAAAGCACAAGCAGAAGTGACAATACAGCATACCTGGAGGTTAATTTGAGGTGTCACCAGATACTGTAGTTACACAAAATAATGTTTATTTTTTCAGATTTTTCTCTACTTTTTGCCTTTTCCCTTGTGAAGTACTGGATATTTTCACCACCACAATAACCTGTGACTTTATTTTATGGGGTCACAAGCCATAGACAGACATAAAAGACCATATTATTTATGCAGTAATAGCTAGCATTAATTGTTAAATCATCCAATCAGAGTAGTAGGAACATACATAGGTTTATTGTTGACTGAAATATATATATTTATATTATTTGATAACAATTTATGAAACCCATACCGATCAGCTATCTTTCAATTTAATCACAAACATTTAAAAGTAACCCCAAGTATAAAAAAAGATAATTAATGAAAATAAGTAAATCAAATTTTAATTTTCTATATTTGTTTTCATAGGCCAAATAGAAACCTTGGGCTTTCTAGGGTCTTATCTATCTTGAGACACAGTTTAATAATCTCAACAACCACCTCAGCCTTCATTTGACTCTCTACCATTTGACCTCTTTAAATAAAAAAGGGAAAAGGGAATGAAAACCGAGAGCCAGTATACCTGGTTTTGATAAACAGTACAGTAACAGTGCACAAGCACAAATGTGGAACTGCTCACCCAGCTGTGGATCCATTGGTCACAATGAAGCCAAACCGGTCTGTCTCAGGTTCCAGACCAACCTCTGACCCTGCATCAGATCCAGAGCTGTCCTCTTCACCGAGGTTCTTCTGGGCTGAACTCGATGGACTCAACATCTTACTGGAAGAGAAGAGGAGGCTCTCATTATTCAGCATGTGTCTGTGTACTCTATCACCATTGTTATATAAGGCTGGTGGCATCAGAGACCTGTGACCTTACAATGCCTCCTACATGTAGATGTATTAATGTTCAATACCTTAGCCCCATACAAAAACACTGGGACTGGTGTATGCTTAGTTTATGTTTAGCTTGTTAATGGTAGTATGCACATGTCTTGATGCTGAATAAGAGTGTCCTGCTACACTTCATAACATTTTAAAAGTGCATGCCCACCCGTCTTCAATTCAAGCCAAGGTTATGACATCTGCTGGCTACGTTTTTTTTTTAGCATTAGTGTAAAGTAATTTAAATCAACTTCCTTCCCTCCAACCATAAACACAACCACAACAAGAGGGCAGTTGTTAAATCTCTTGAAATATGCTTTTAAAATGTAATTACCTTTTACATTTCCGTCATGTTTGAACACTCGGTTGTTGAAGAGGTGAAGTGTGAGATCCTACAGTGATGAGAGAGGAAGACAAACTTCCTCTCTCTCTTTTGCTCATTTGCAATTTTTCTCCCCCCCTCCCTCTCTCAGTATTAACGCACGATGTCCCTTAAATCGACTTCCCCTTTTGGCTATTGTAGCCGTAAAATTGTGAAACCTTGTTGACTGTTTATGGAATATAGTCTTTTTCTAGCTGTCGTGGAAGTGATACTCAGTTGCTCAAATATGATCAATCAAACATGACATCAGAATGAGTGCTAAATATATAATATACTCGCTGATTATGTCCTTTAAAGGGCTTCCTCTTGTGTGGACAATATGTATGCTGCTTTTACTTGCTGTAGGAAATACTGCAATTATACGTGCCCGAAGGTAATTTAAATAATGTGACGAGTATCAACGAGTACAATTGTTTTTCGATTTCCTAACTGAGAATGGGACATTAACAAAGAGTACTTGAATGCAACATAAATACAATTGCGCAGTTCAGGGACCGCTGTCTGTTGTTGCTCACCAAAAACTTGTGAGAGAGGTAAGTCTAGCTAGTTGAAGGTTAGCCTATTATAAAGGCGAACTGGTTACTGTTGATTATTTTAGGCTTCGGGAATAGGGACCGTGTTGAGTTCATTGAGCTGTTACTCGTATTCTGCTAAATTACCCTAAATTAACTTGCTATTATGACAGTGAAGTTGGTGAGCGATGGTAGTTGTGGTATATTATCAAGTCAGGAGTCATAATTTAGTATTACGAACTTGTAACGTCTGAATAAATTAAAGTAAATAACCAAATAAACGTTTTAAGGAAACTGCGCAGTCACCAGAGCCAAATTTTGCTAACGGTTATTTTATTTGTAATGAGGCGTTCAAGTCATATAGTACAGTAGCCAACAGATATCAATAGGGGTTGCTAAGTAGACCATTTAGCGTTTAGGATTACCAACGTGCCTTCAACCCGGTTGCAAAATGTCAGGAAAAACGCTCGTCGTCAGTAGCCTATATAATTATATAAACATTTTTACAGTCAAGTCAGCTAAGTAAAAATGAGCTATATATGCTACAGTTTGTTTATATTTGGTTGCACTTGTGAACAACGCCTACTAATATTTGACACGATAACAAAATATTTAATTTAGGCTACTTTTCTGTTTGTATGGCGTGACTGTTGGTCTACTATTAGGGGTTACAAACTTGGAATAATCATTGAATGCTCCCAAAAACTGAACTGGACGTGTTCCCGTTCTTCCCATTCTGCCGGGGCATGCCGTGAATGTGGCAACCCGTTGACGTAATAGCAAGGATTTGGGGCGCGAGATTACAGGATGCTTGTGCTCAATCAGCTGGCAGTCTCCGTCACTCACTCCTCCCTTGTTTTCAGTGAAGAGCTTTTTTCTGGGTTACAAAACAGGACGTTTCCTGTATCTACTGTGTACATTTTTAGTTCTTCTTATAAGTTTTAACAATTTCAAATATGCTTTTCACTGTCTTCTTTGTTTACTTTGTAGATGTCTACTGCACTGAGTCTGCGTCTTCTCCACTGCTACTCAAAGCCAGGTACTACTGAACCAGGTGTCATTAAAGCAGTAATATCTATATGCACAAAATGAGGCATCATCACATCACATTTGTATGTATCTCCAGGCACATTCGGACATGGTCCTGGTGTCATGCGGCCTTTCAGTCTCAGTGTGCAGAGAGAGGGCTATAGTGAGTACTGCTACAAACCAAGAGCTATTCATATATGGCATTCTCAGTGGAGTGACCACACGTTCGAAATGATCTAACCATACACTCCTCTCTCATTCTATTCTCCTTTTAGAGTATGTAAATGCTCAGGAGCTGCCTACAGACCTGAGGTCCATCACTGACCGGGCTGCCACAACCCTCCTTTGGACCGAACTCTTTAGAGGTCACACATACTGTGATTTCTATACAGATAGCCTATGTCATGCATAGGGTTAAAGGCCTAGTGATATTCTATATTTTTCTTAATGTGAACAAATCTCATGAAAAGACAAAAACCAACAATAAATGTATCCTACGAAGAAGTATTGTCTGTGTAGTCAAAGGCTGATATAGCTTATTCCTCTGTGCCATAGATCTCCAAAAACTATAAAAACTACATGAATGAGTTCAGCTGTTGCTATAGTAGTTTGAGTCAGTTCCACATACACTAGCCTTTTGCCATAAATATTCACTTGCGCACCAAATGTGTATTAATTTGTGGCTGAAATTAGTCTCTTTTAGTTTAGTTTAGTTTATTTGACTTTATGAGACATCAAATCACATACAACTACAAAATGACACAATAAAGTCTACTTATAGTATTTCCATTGTAGTCCTTGATTAAAGAGACTAAGGATGCAGTCCAGTCCAAGTGACTAGATAACAACACATTACCATCAAGTCAATACAATAAACACCTGAACTGTCATCAATAAAATCACTACACAATTTGTTAAAAAAAAATCCACATAAAATTCACAATTATATAGTATTATATAAGTCCCTAACAAATACACTATTTACTCCAGTTTGAGTAACGTTTGCTAAAAACCTAAGTGCTCTGTTGTTTTAGGAAATTATTCTCTTCAAGAGACAGACTAATGCGCTGCTGGTTTCTTGATTATAAGAAAAATATAGAATAACAGCCGCATTGTCCTTTAAGTGACTCATAACACTCTTTGATTCTTTGGCAACACCTTCCTACAGGTTTGGCGATGACCATGAGTTACCTGTTCCGTGAACCTGCCACCATCAACTACCCATTTGAGAAGGGCCCTCTGTCACCCCGCTTCCGTGGAGAGCACGCCCTCCGCCGCTACCCTAATGGAGAGGAGCGCTGCATTGCCTGTAAGCTGTGTGAGGCCATCTGCCCTGCTCAGGTGAACACAAACACACACTCAGTTGTTGCTATAAAGATAGCAATATTACTGTAAAGTTTATTTATGTAGCACCTGTCTAGATCAGATGTCACAAAGTATGTATAGAGAGCTTCTTTTTATTGTTCTTTATTTTTTCAAAATAAATCCAAGAATTTGTTTGTGCTAATTTTGAATTTTTTAAATCATTTTTATGAACTATCATGTATTATTAGCAGCTCTTTGGAGTTTTCTCTCTTCGTCTTCACTCTCTGTTAGTGGATGCACATTCTGAGCTGTCCTCACTGTAGGATGACCTTGTTTACTATAAAGTGTACTGAACAGTGTGTATTTTTTGGGTGAAAATTGGTAAAAAGCCAAAAGTCAGTGAGTCGTAATATATATTTTGCATGCTGTTCATTCTGCATCCCAGTGTCTCTTTCCTCGTCTCTGTCCCACAGATACAGTACATACCACATACTGTACTTTTTCTAACATGGACATGGATTTTACATTGAGCAATATGGTCTGAGATTTCTAACAACTTTGTGTCATCTGGTGGCCCACACAGCAAATTTATTTCACACACACACACACACAAAAAGTCTTTGTTTACAAAAGTCAAGAAAAACTGTTTATCTATTAAAGTGCGGGACTTAATACATGTTGCTAATACTTAAACGGTACACACTATTCACATCATACCTAAAGTACAATCTGTATTCTGTTAGCTATGATTTGATTTCTACAGACCAGTACGTTTATCTCCACCATCTGTACTCTCACAATACCTGTCTGTCCTCTCTGACTTTGGTTTTGTCTCTTCGCTTTCGTCCCTATGTCGAACCCAGGCCATTACCATTGAAGCTGAGACTCGAGCTGATGGCAGCAGGAGAACTACACGCTATGACATTGATATGACCAAATGTATCTACTGTGGCTTCTGCCAGGAAGCCTGTCCTGTTGATGCCATTGTTGAGGTAAGAATAAGCTGATCTTATACACTGAATAGGAGATTCTATACAGCTGAACCAAGGAGGCTGTTGGCAGAGTAAAACTGTATTCACTTTTATCTTACTATAAAAAGGATTCTTTCAGGTTCTGGCAATTAAGTTAATTCATTTGGAGATAAGTACCAGTTTCACATTTACATGCCCAGTGTTTATTTACTCTGCATGCTCAACACTCAAGGCCTCAATATGCTTCAAACTAAGTGCTTGTAGGATCATCCAACAGCTCTGAAACCTCCTTTACACCAGCAGAAACTTTCCAAAACAGACAATCCGACAATTACGCCCATTTCACATTGGTCAGATGTGTGAAGGTGTGGAAGCAGGCAGAGCTTTAACTTCATTCTTCACACAACTCACTGTCACTTTATGTGTGCAACTTTTCACCTTTAAAAGCAACACAAACGACACTCCTGTTTTTACTCCGCCTTCAGTTGTGGCCATTCAAAACACTTTTGCCTTTAGACGTGATCATACAACACAACCCAGCTTTTTTTAAGCATATTGAAGCCTTAACTCGAAGAAGAACTTGTAATCATAAGATGAAATCATCAATCAGAAATCCTTGTACCATTACGGTATACTGAATCATACATTTTGGATTATTTCTTCAAGTAAACTACTACAGTCCTCGGTTCATCATGTATGTTTAGTGTTTGGCACAAGAGAAAAATGCATGGCATGAAAATACAATAGGTTGATCATGCAGATTGCTTACCTAAAAGTAAATTCCTACCTTCCAGAAAGGGGAAATTTATTTATTTGATGTTTTCAAATGGGGCATTATACACTCAACCCACCATCAAAACTTAAATGTAGAACATGAACTTTTTATAGCCCGTGTGGATTTAGACCTACAGATGTTTAATGTCTATTTTTTCCTCAATCCCCCCCTCAGGGTCCAAACTTTGAGTTCTCCACAGAGACCCATGAGGAGCTGCTGTACAACAAAGAGAAGCTGCTCAACAATGGAGACCAATGGGAGGCTGAGATAGCTGCCAACATACAGGCAGACTACCTGTACAGATAGACTCACTGTTGTATCTGTACACTGCCCGCAAAGATGTGTCATACATGAAAATGATATATCTTATCATCCTCCTATGCATTAAAGAGATTATATGCAGCTGTACAGATATTCCAGTGAGTTGCATATGAGCAGTGAAGCCTTGCAGCCTCAGATTCTGTTGTCAGAACTGAGAAAAAATATAAAAACGCACAAATCATGTCTTGTATTGTAAACATGGATGATATTGCACTTTATGATGTTGACTGTATAGTCTATAACCTATGTAGTATGCACAGTTTTTTGCTGCACTTTAAAAGCGTGTTTTATGTAATGTAATAGTTAGGACATTTCTGAAAGAGTCTATTTATGTAATATTGCTGAGGCTATTTAAGATGCTGAAATAAATCATGTTTTAAAACTTAAACAGTTAATTCTCCTGCTGCATTAAAGCTGGTGCTGAAACAATAGAGGGTTAATAAATTAGTCGATTGACAGAATACTAATTGCTAATAATTTTGCTATTCTATTAATTGCTGAAGTCACTTATCAAGCAAAAATGCCAAACTATATCTTTAGTCAACTTGCTTTTCTCTGTCTTATATTGGATATTGGGCTCTGGGAACTTGTGATGAGCATTTTTCACTATTTTCTGATATCTAGACCAAACAATTAATTGATTTATTGAGAAAATAATCAGCAGATTAATCAATAATGAAAATAGTTATTAGTTGCAGCCCTTATAATGACTTAATTTTTTAAAGAGGTTGACATGGTAAGAATTAGCAATTGCATTTGCTTTTAGTCTGTCATATGAGATATGTATAAAACATACAGTCTATGGTATAAAACGATACTTTATTAGCTTTAATTCTGGGTGTGCAGGGGCTAGATATAAGTGTTTTAAGATTAACAGACATGCTGAATCATTGTCTATGAAGACATGGTGCATGAACTAAAATCAAATGCGTTTTTACCGCTGCGGTGGTCACATGATAAGGGCGGAAACTGACTCATAGTCCACGCTGAATCTCCCGCGAACGCAGCCATTTACTTCTTTTCTCCCTAAGCAGTGACACCGGTGAGTCTCTATATTCTTCTCTCATTACGGGCCATCATATATTTCAAGTTTGTGTTTATCGGGAAAGTCAGTTAAAACAACGGGAAACTTGAAGGTATGATTTGGGTTCATGCGGCGTTGCTAGTGTAGCCACGTGAAGGTTGATCAACTAGATTAGGCCATTGATTTTCTTGTGCTAACTCCCAGCTAACTTAGCCGTTAGCTCAGTGAAAAGAATGGCTTCCATGCTGTGCTAGCTAACAAGTTAGCAAGCACAGCTCTCCCTCATTTCACTGCTTTGTTCTTGAGACCCGTTTATATTTCTCTTTAAGTGTATTTACTATTGTTGGCTAAACCAATCTTGAATGCGTAAAGTCGGCGTGAGGTGTGCAGTTTTGTTTAAGTTGGCCATCAACTGCAACATGGAACACATTAGATGGTCTTACAGTCTAATTGTTCCAGTCGAACAAGAAAAAGTGCGGTCGCGCGTCGTATGGCGCACTCTACGCTAGTAGCTTTTTAGCTAGCTAGCAGTCGCTTGCGTTGAAATGCGATTTCAGAGGCGAGCTTGTCGTGGTTTTGGTTAAAATTCAGTGTACAGCGTTACATGTTTTTGTTTGGCGTACAGTGTGATTTGAACATAGTCAGACGTTAACATAACGGTTACGTTAGCTACACGTTAGCTTGGATAGAAAATGCTAGAATTGGGTATCGCTAGGTAACAGGCGGTGGAAGAATAACTTAACCAACCGTTGGCAGTAAAGTAAATCGCTCTAAGCTTCGAAATAACTAACTGTAACAAACCGTTAATGTTACAGCGTCAAATCAGGTAATTGCTAACACAGCTAGCTTAACGTTACTGATGACTGAGAGAACGTGCTAACCATCACGCCTTGTTTTGTTTAACTTAGAAAAATCGCAACCACGGCGGACTCAATGGCACAGTGTGTACCGGTGGCGGTGTTCAAGGTAAGTGTTTTCTATGACGTTATAATATCACTTACGTGCTATTTATCAGTCTTGTAAGTGTAGAGAACGGTGCTTGTGATATTTAGGCTAGCTGGGCTAACGTCCAGTGTGTTGAACCAGTACCAACCAGTCTAAACTAACTGTGCTCTTTCATACAGCTTGTCTTGGTAGGTGATGGAGGCACCGGGAAAACGACTTTTGTGAAGAGGCACATTACAGGAGAGTTTGAGAAGAAATATGTTGGTGAGTACCTCCCATGTTATGAAATGAATGACACATCAGTCTACTATAGATAATGAGTTAAAGAGGTAGTACTAATTTGAAATCTCAACTCTGATGCGTAGTCATTTGGAGTAATTGATTATGCATCAATCAGCAGGACCAGATTAACCCCCTAGCAGGTCCTGGGCCAAAACGTGAGCTGTGGGCCCTCATTGAGCCCTCTGCCTTCTGATATATTGTCCATATATTTGTCCACCAGAGAGCACTGACAAGTTGACTTTTCAGTTGGAAAGATCGGTATCAAAATTGTTTGTTTAAAAAATTACTATCGGCTGATATATCACGTTTTTTAAATTTCTAAATATCAGTTTCATTATTGGCCTCAAATTCATTATCTGTTGGGCTTTAATTGCAACTTTAAAGTTTAATCCCCTGTGCACAAATTTGTGCTGATGGAGAAAGGTATTTTTGTTGCACTTCATTCTTCTAATCTATATAATGCAGAACCTTTTGGAAAAGGACATTGAATCCAGAAAGGCAATATAGGGAAGGCATTGCGGTGTAATTTCTGCCTATTTGTTTAACATTTCCCTTGACACCCCTGCCAAAAGCAAAGTTTTTACCTTTTTACCTAGTTTTTCTCTTTTATATGCTCTCATACATCTTGTCTTTGCTTACAATTCTAGCTACTCTGGGAGTAGAGGTGCACCCGCTGATGTTCCACACCAACAGAGGAGCTATCAAGTACAATGTGTGGGACACAGCTGGTCAGGAGAAGTTTGGTGGCCTGAGAGACGGCTACTACATTCAAGGTGCTCTTCACAATCCTTAACATGCTGTTCTGGTTATTTGGTCTGCTCAATCACTACAGATTAAACTTAAAAAAAAAACCTACATAGAATAGTGTGTTAAAACGTCCCTGCTTCCTCCACAGCTCAGTGTGCTATAATCATGTTTGACGTCACCTCACGAGTCACCTATAAGAACGTGCCCAACTGGCATCGTGACCTGGTCCGTGTCTGTGAGAACATTCCCATCGTCCTTTGCGGCAACAAGGTGGACATCAAAGACAGGAAAGTCAAAGCCAAGAGCATTGTGTTTCATCGCAAGAAGAACCTGCAGGTAATAAGTGCTAACAAAACGATCAACATGCGTCCATCCTCAAGCACACAGTCGTGTGTGTGAGAATTGTAGAAAGCTTTGGTTTGATTCTTTGTTTGGTCTGAACTGTCATTTCTAACTGCCCTATACTGCTCTGTCCCCAGTACTACGACATTTCTGCCAAGAGTAACTACAACTTTGAGAAACCTTTCCTGTGGCTAGCAAGGAAGTTGATCGGCGATCCCAACCTGGAGTTTGTGGCAATGCCTGCCCTCGCTCCCCCAGAGGTCCAAATGGACCCGACCCTTGCTGCGAAGTACGAGGAAGAGCTTCAAGTGAGTATGACCATACAGGTGCAATGTCTGTTTAGGTGACTATATAGTATATTCCAATCAGCATCTTTTTTTTTTTTTTTACCTGAGACAAGTATACAAAAAAGATACTCGGTAGGGCACCAGTTTACATTGGGAATCTGAAAAATGATCTATCTTGTCTCCCACTGTCCAGGTTGCATCACAAACAGCACTCCCAGATGAAGAAGATGACCTCTAACCTGTTAGCTAAATTTTCCCTCCCCCCCCCCCCATCCGTGGACAGGAAGTTGTTGGAGTTTTGCCCCCTTTACTGTAAAATCCCTTTTCAGATTTTTTATTTTTGAATTTTTTTGTTTGTTTTAAAACTAAGAAAAAAAACTTGGTGAAAAAGCTGTGGTTCTAATTTCACTGTTTAAGACACACCCACCCTAGTGTTGTCGTTGGCATGGCAACGTGCTACTCTTCATCTTCAAGCACCCTCCACTGCACTTACCCAGCTCACATAATGCTGTTGTACGGTGTACTGGATGCACTAAGGGGAGTAAACTTTGAATAAAAACATTCTCAATATAAAATGTGTATGTTTTGATTTTAATTGTCCTGGAGAGCAGCATCCAGAGTCACAAGGACACTTTGAGTTAAAAGTAGTTCCAATAGGCCTCCACCTTGGAAGACATTTGACTTTGCATAGTAGAAAAAACACAGGTGTTAGTAGTAACATTAACGATGGCTGTTATATTAAAGTGTCCCAAAAGTGTCATAGTGAGCCAATATGCACAATACCAGGATCCTGAAACAAGCAGCTAAATGGAATTTAATAATTTATTCTTTACACCTTTTTATTATTTTAGAAGTCAGTATATTTTGTGAAAAAGACCTATTGCTATACAGTACTCCTTGATTTGTAATCAAAATTATCTGTATGGACAATGTGGCTCTGTAATTTGGATGAACTCGCCCTTTAACGTGTCAACAGTGGTCATTACCAACTTCTTGTGGCAGGCAACTGTCCGGGGGCCACATGTCCCATGTTCACTCTTATGTCAATGTGTTTTGGTAAATATAAAAGGCAGGTCCTGCATTATTAACTAATGTTGTGGCCCTATGTTCTAGAGGGGGACATGCCAGTATGCCAAAATATGGTATTATTTATATTTATTTATAATGCTTACATAGTGTGTATTCCTAAATAAACATGTTGGCAATCCACTCATCACAAAGTAACTGGCACAAAAACCTTGGGGAAAGGTAGTATTATTCCAGTATAGGAGTACTCGTTGGTCGGTAGGCATACAGTTAAGTGGCCATACTGTACTGTATGTAGTCTGCTGTGTGCCACTGTACTTGGATGGAGATTGGAGAAGACGGGGTACATAGATTTCTGCACAGTAGACGGGAGACATCAGTAGGGGCCCCTAACCGGTCAATGCGCCCACGTAATAGGGCACAATGATGGAGCTTTAATAGATCAACAGATGAAAAGATTTCCAAAGCCATTTGCAATCATAGAAGGGACTTTCACTGTTTAACACACCGATGGCCACCAGGTGTCAGTCGTGTTCTTTCATTCAGAGCACAGTGGACGTTCTCAACAGGATTAGGTAATAGTTTTACTGTGCACATTCAATGTGACGTGTGCCTTCTACCAGTTTGTACACACAGCGGTTACTACACGGGTCAGTGTTAGAATGCAGCTACATCATACATCCTCGAGATTCCACAAATTAAGATTTACATTCTTTTTAAGCTAATCTGGTGTTCCGCAAAATAGAACCACTTTATAGGCCTAAGCACCTATCTGTATACTCTTCTCAGGGTCCATGCTTTCCTCCTCATAAACTGAGTTTTTCATGGCAACACATCCTCTCATGGGTTGTGATGGGGCCCTTAGATTTAAACTTAGGGTATTATTTTACACTTATTTTGTCCCCTTGCAAAAGGCAAGAGGGGCCTACTTCTTCTACATCACACATCACAAGTGAGCTCACTGAAAGGAAGACATCAAGAGAAGACAAGGGGTAATGTGCAGATGTATTTGATTTGATGTACTTTGTGGTTTGTGGGGTGGAGTAAATATGTCCCTCATGATTCAGTTGCTTTCTGGGTAAATTTCACATCCACAAATCTAAATGGACTGGCTCCAAGCCCTGCTTTCATTATCAATCTAGTGTTGATATAATCAAAAGCTCCAGAACAGTTATAGAGCGGACGTGGACCTTGTGGTGAGATTGTTGTCAACCTGCTTTCATCGTTCAACACTGTTCAACAGTGTTGCACCTTAATTAGATGTGAAGAAAGACTTTCAATTAGTGTTAATTTCATTTAGATTAATTTGATGTAATTTGAACTTTAATGAATGGACTTAAATGCATTTAACATACCCTGTGACTTGTACAAAGTTTGCACTTTTTGTATGACTGTTGTTGTATGATGTAAATAACAGATGAAAGAGAAGACAGTGTACTAATGTGCACCCCCAGATTTTTGAAGATTCAAATTTCAAATCAGGGACAGTTTAGATTGCATTAATTGACAGCATGTCAGCTGTGCCAGATTAAGCCTCGTGGCCTTTTCATCTGATTTCCCTGGGTAGGTCGATGTTCAAGTAGTTTGAAGCAGTTAAGTAGTTAAATAGAGAGACAGTTATTATTCCTACAACACCTGAATGCATCATCGGTGCAGGTGGCTCAGGGCGTGGCTTCATCTCAGTGGACAGTGACTTGTCTGCGCATGCGTGAGCCAGAAAAGTGCGTTTTAGAATGATTACTGGTTGCCAGAGGAGAGGCAGATTATACGGCTCTACACAACTGTTGTTTTAATCCCCTGGGCGAGGAGATTTAGCAAAGAAAAAATACTGGTTTTAAACCCAGCAGCCATATTGTATGGAAAAACGACGGAAAGACCCTTTTCAGAAAAAGTCCTTTTCTCAGATACCTCTGTCAAGACTTTTGAGGAGCTTCATTCTCTTTCTTACTGGCGGTGGGTTTCTGTTGGACAGCTAGCTTGCCAGCTGGCTGAGGAATTCAGAGATTGGGACTAGTTTTTGAGTCATTTTACACAATATTGTGGTTGTCTCTTTGGTTTAAAGGTGTAAAATTATCCGTCTAAAAGATGAAGGACCGATTGGAGCAACTTAAAGCGGTAAGTAGTGTCCAGGAAATGTTTCCTTACAGTGTCTTTTTTTTCTCCAGTATTGTCTCTCTGTGCACTGTGCACTCTGGAAAACGTTTCTTATAGGAAGAAATGAGAGGTTACGGTTAGTAACCCCCCCCCTTATTTTTTTACTAAGCATTTAACTTAAATACTTGACACATAATATACTAACTATTTGAACCAATAGTGTACCATGTGATGACATAACTCATATGATGGATGTAGTAATACTTCAGGTTGGAAAGTGATTTGAAATGGGGATGTTAGGTAAAAGCCATTCAGACATTTTCCTTTTCTTTACATGCAGCCATGTTGTATGGAGATGTAATGTAGTGTAATTATTATTATTTAAGTTGGTCTTTAGTCCTATAATATGACGTAGAACTGTGTATATACAAATACTGATACATTTACTCAGCCTTGACATTGGGCAGTCTCAGTTGAAAATGACAACAGATTAGTCATTCTGTTTTCATTTTCACTGATTAACAGTTAGTTGCCATTAAAATTCAAAAGGTTAGTCGATTATTCGATTAGTTGATCGGCAGAAAGTTAATCGGCAAAGATTTTGACAACTGATTAATCGTTGAAGAAAAAAGGCCAGAATTCTCTTGTCCAGACGTCTAAAATTTGGGGATTTGCTGCTTTTCTCTGTTTTATATCAATGTTTGTTGAAAATCTTTGGATTTTGGACTGTTTGCCAGACAAAAACAAGGTATTTGAAGATGTCACCTTGGACTCTTTAAGGAAATCTTTAAGTATTTACCGCTAGAAACATGTTAAGCAATTAAAAATATATTAATTATGGTCAAAGTAGAGAGTTGTAAAATGGACACAGTATCTAGAGTTGGGATGGATTGAACCAAAAACCTCTATACCTTTTTGTATTTAGCCATCACAGTCAGATTACACATCCTATACAGCGACAACTGAGAAATCATTAGCAACAGAAACATCCTTTGCATCCATCTTTTCCCTATTCAAAACGGAGTTAATGACAGTGAATACACTTGCTGCACATGGGGGTGAGGCCTTGATTCAATTGTAACCCAAGTCGGGATGTGTTGCTATAGCTACCTGAAACTGCTGGCCAAATATTTGCTGTGTTTAAAGTTGCTGAACTGTGGTATTCCCCCCAGGCGTCTCACACAGCTGGCTTCTTTTCAGGGAAAGGAAGTACAGATAGCAAGTGAAGCGGGACAATCATTTGTTGGGAAGTTGACGGTGTATAAGTAAAGATCTGTAAAACTGTGTTAACTTGTCTTGGTTGCCTCCATCCCACTACTTTTTCCAATCTTTACTCCTCTCTTTCTTTATCTTTCTTCTTAATGCACACTCGCCCACCGCCTTTATTTTCCTCCTTGAGTTTCCTATCTAATGTTTAACTTGCTGGCAGTAATCTGGGCTGTATATTGGTGTGTGTGTGTGTGTGTGTGTGTGTGTGTGTGTGTGTGTGTGGGGGCATACGATCATGCGACGGTGGTGGCTCATGATCACCTGATGTACTGAATTTTGTGAAAGAGGAGCAGCAAGAAATGCTGACTTGTAGTTTAACCTGGAGCTATGGCCACATGTGATAGCTTACATGCTGTTTAGTAAGCTTTGAATACAGTTGCTTGCTCAGACCATTTAAAACATTAAGTTGATACTGTAGCCATGTTTGCTGCATTCATGAGCCAGGCTGAAGGCTGACGTTAACTCGACAGCAGTTTTCTGTAATTCACGTTTTCTGTTCCATTTCCCTCATAGTATTCTCAGATGTGCTTTCAGTCAAAGCAATATCCTCTTCCATTCTGTGTGCAGTGTTTCCCCACACTGTACTACAGGCCTGGTGGGCTACCGTCGTTACGTTGCTTCCCCTCCTGGCTCAGATATCAGCACAATGAATGCAGCACGTGGGGTTTTTAAATCCCTTGTCAGATTTTAGCATTGCATTAACATGAGTCCTGATGGGAGTATTTTGGCTTCTGTCACCATGCTGCTGTAAATCTGGCCCCGGGTCCCTGTCCTGCTGCTGTGCTAGCTAGTGGCTCATTTTCTAAATCATCCCGTGGGAAAATCCAGTGCATAAGGCTGCAACTAACAAGTTATTTTTATTATTGATAAATCTGCTGAATATTTTCTGGATACATAGTTTGGTCTATAAAATGTCCAAAAACAGTGGAAAATAACCGTCACAAGATGATGTCATCAGATTGCTTGTTTTGTCTGACCAACTCTCCAAATTTAATGAAATTATGACATACGACTGAGAAAAGCAACAAATGCCTGGATGAAACTCTGGAAAGTTTGGCATTTTTGTTTGAAAAATGACTTAAATGATTTAACTGATTATCAAAATAGCTGCCGATTACTTTAAGTTCGCACATTATTTTTACTCTATTTGACTTCCTTTTCAGCTCAGTTTAGCCTTTGTTCACCCTCGTCTTTCTCAACTGTCTTCTTTCTCAACCTCCAAGGAAAGTGTATTGTCCGCTACTGTTGCATCATTTATGATCCTCAGAGACAAAGTCTGACAGTTAATCACCTCCCAGTTTCTTGAAGGTGACGGAGTCACAGGAGAGATAGTGAGGCAGAGAGTTGGACATTCAACGTGGCCATGATTGCAGTCAAACTTGCTGGATTGTGTGTACATAATTTTGTACATGATAAGTCATACAGGTCACTTTAGGCTTTTTTCATTTAGTTATTGTGCTTGTATGAATATGTGCTCAACATATATTTCACCATAGTAGTGTAGAGTCTGGAAGGATAAGCTCAGTCTTTACTTGCCAGTGCATGTCTCTCTTAGTGCTTTATTTTTCTATCCATGGGTTTGATCACTCTTTGCTGTGTTGCACATTTGATCTGATTTTCCAGAAAGACCAGTGCAACACAGTCTTACAGTTCAGGCTCCAGTGAAACTGTGTGTTAGGAGAGCTAGGCAGAGGATCACTATGTCTGCTTCAGTGTAAAACCTCTGTATAGTCATTGCCTTGTTGAGGGGAATTATGCAACATGACATATGGAGCTTTGTATGCAGAACAAGCGTAATGAAATGATTTGAATAAAAGGAACAAGCCAGCATCTAAGCTACCATATCAATCACTCGTGCACTGATGTATTCTAAATGTTATCCAGTGTGTTTAAGGTTTTGGTGCTGACACTATCCTCATGTAACTAAGCACGAGATTATAGCATTTTTGTCGATTTTGGTAAAAAAAAAAAAAGCGAAAATCTAATTTGCTGCTTCATGGTTCACTCAGTCAGTCAACATTTTGGCACACTTGCAGAGTGGCATTAAATCTAGTTTGTTCACAATTTATTTATTTAGTTTTGAAAAAATAATTATTAGAGGATGGGTGTTATTTCCCCTTAGCAGATGATATTGCAGAAAATGCTGTAAAATACTGGTTACTGTGAATCTATTTCTACAGTACAAACATTCACTAATTATGAAGGGTTGCACTGTGCATTAAACAACTCCCAACCCCATGTAGTCTAGTGGTCAGAAACAATAAAATATGTTTTGATCCAAAAGAGCATGCGATAGAGCAAGTCTCATGTATTTTAACAGTAGGTGTCTCCAAGTTGAGTCATAAGTCACAAGTGAGTTTAACAAGGAATGTTGTAACAGTTTTCTTCATGACTTGGATAAAGTCCCACACTCTGACTGTTCCTGTCAGTATCAAACTGTTGTTACATAGAAGCTAGTGCCTGTGCGTGTGGCCTTTGTCTGTTTGGCTTGTTAAAGCATTTGTTGCACACGTCAGTCCCTTTCCCCTTATTTGTGCTGAATGAGAGACACTGGAAGGAAGTGAGCGCTTGCTTTTATCTCACTATCGCAGAAACGCTGCGTGAGGGAGCATAATGTGCAGGCCAGAGTGCTACAGCTGTATACTCGATGAGTAACTCACTGAGAGACCTAAAAACAAGCAGTGTGTGTCCGTCCAGGGAACTCTGTGTTCACAACTGTTGTTAGCTACAGCAGCCTGAACCAAATAGTCTAGGCTGCATTTGCAATTCAAATTTTAGATGAGGATTGTTTTAGATGTTAAAGACTAAGTCTAAAACTCTAAAACTGAACAGAAACAATGACGTGCTGTTGCAGTAAATGTAAGTTCTCAGTAGGGCTGCAACTGCTGATTATTTTCATTATTGATTAATCTGCTGATTATTTTCTCAATTAAACATTTTGTTTATAAAATGTGTGAAACAATTTGATTTCCACAGCCCAAGGTGACGTTTTAAAATGGCTTGTTTTATTTGACCAACTGTCCAAAACTAAAGAGAAAAAAAGAAAAACACAAAAAAAATCAGTTTACTATCAAATATGACAAAGAAAAGCAGAAAATGCTCACATTTGCGAAGCTGGGGGTTAATTTTCTGTCAACCTACTACTCGATTAATCGACTTATTGTTGCAGCTCTAGCTCCAAGTTCCTTTTTAAACATTGTATTGTGAATTGTGTAACCCAAGAAGAAACCAAGGAACAGTGTAACTCCCTTTGGAAGTTAACAATTAATTCTAGTTACAGAGCGATTGTAGTGCAGCATAAATTAAGTGTAATACTGGGATTTATTTAGATTACTAGTTTAGAGATTGAGGCCGAGTCAGGTGATATCAGAGAGCAGGGAAGTTGACAGGTGTGTTGGCTAACATTTTCCAGGCCTTGACTTTGATCCAGGCAGACTTTCTCCAGGAAAGTCAAGTGTTCAGACTTAAGACTCTCAGTCACCCATTACAAAACAGAAACACAAACTTCCATGTGTTTAGTCGTCCAGCCACGCTCTTTAGGTGCTCAGTGAAAGCACATTTATCTGTAAAATACGTGAGCGTAGTGTCCCTAGTTGTTGCTCATTGTTTCTCTCTTTTTTCACTCCACCTCTCACCGTCACAGCATGGCCCTGTGATCTCTGTTTACACTGTACCTTAGCTGTGGTTTCTTACAGTCAGTTGAAAACAGGTTGAGTTCCTGGAGCCTGGCCCCAGTCCCTCACCGTGTAAATATTCACAAGCAGTGCTGAGGTCTTTGTGGCCAAGCTGCGGCACTGCCCTGTGTTTACTGACTGTCCCTTGTGATGTATTTATGACTTCAGCAGAGTGACGCTTTCTGATAAAATGTGTTGGGTGTAGGCCGATTAGGGTCAGAACTTTATTTCTGGCTGATGTACCATGCCGAGCTGCTACCCAGACCGCAGTTCTATTAGTCAGTGGTTGTTTATGGTCTAAATACTGTTCAGCGGATTTTCCACTCTGACAGGAAACACATTTCTAGAGAATCCCTGAGTCTTTTTGGACATGATTATTAGAACAGTATTTTCACGAAGTATCAGTCGTCAGAATTCAGTCAGAAATATTGGTATTGGCCTGTAAAAACTATGCTTTATTGTAAGATGATCATAGCAATGTTGATCATTTTGAGCATAATATTAATTGTGGTTATGTTATTTAAGAATTGGGACTAGGGTTATATTAAGAAGAGTTACATAAAATAAATGATGATTAATAAATAGTGTGAACACAATCTGAATGAACCTCTAATCCCGAGGTGTTGACGACATGCTTTATACTTTGAGCTTTAGAAAAACATGTAATACCCTTCACACGTTCCCTCTGGCCAGCTGGGATTGTACTAGTACTACTCTGATACACCCTTTACTTTCATCCTGTTAGACGTGTGATCAAGATGACGACGAGGTGGAGATTGCTGTGGACAACGCAGCCTTCATGGACGAGTTCTTCTGTCAGGTCTGTGTCAGTGTGTGTGGGGCTGTGCTTTTTTGCACATGGCAGAAGTTTGCCTCAAAGGCTTTCTGTCCGAAAAGCTTTCTGACAGAAAGCCTTTAGGAAGTCAGGTGATGTAGTATAAAGAGCGACGAAGTCCATGTAGCGAGGAGGTCGGGATGGATGAGTGGGTCAAACACCGGACTTTCACCCAGGAGAATGCTGTTTGCGTCCCGCATGATCTTTTCCTAAACCTAACCAAACTGCGACCATTTCACAACATAAACCACAGTTTGGTTAGGTTTAGGAAAAGATCATGGTTTGGGTTAAAATAATAAGTCAACGTTGAACTACAGTACGTACTTTTGCTGCCTAAAACTAAACTGCGAACGTTTCACAACGTTAACCACGTTTTCTGAGGAAAACTTCTCCCATGTGCTACTTTTTTTACTTCTTCACTTGTATTTATGAGGGCATGCATGTCTGTAATGGCTTACTTTTTGTCATTTGCATACATTTGAGATTTATGGTGTTTGTTTCAGATTGAGGACATCAGGAACAGTATCGATAAAATTGATAACAACGTGGCTGAAGTCAAAAAGCTTTACTCGGTCATCCTGTCTGCCCCCACATCAGATCAGAGTAAGATACCTTACCTCTAACAGCTGATCTTCCTGTACCTGCCCTTTTTTTATCTCTTCTGCTGATGTATTCACCTCACCCTTCTCACTTAGGGTCATATTAAGGATGCTTTTCTTGCCTAATCCTAACTCCTTACTACTATTCCACCTTTACATGCTGCATTTGCAAAGTGAGTCAAGGGATAGCATTTTGAAAGACGGCAGATCCGTCCTTAGCATCATTTAAATGTTAACTTGATTTGAGAGTATTATCAGTTTAGCGTGTCGTTCTCTCACCACATTGCTGACATTCTTAGCTGCTTATTGCCGCATGTCTCTTCCTTCCCAGAAACACAGGATGACTTGGAGGCAATCACCAATGACATAAAGAAGATGGCCAACAATGCAAGAAACAAACTCAAGAGTGAGTCTGCCTGCCACTACCACACACACACACACACACACACACACAAACACACACGGCTTGTCAGTGAGAATAAAGGGGATGTTTAATGTGAAATGTTACTGATGAATGAAACAGTGATGTGATGTGTAGTTGATTTTAAACTGAATCTCATTTGGATTGCTTCCCAGCCATCGAAAGGAATCTGGAGTCAGAAGAGCAGGAGAGGGTGTCGGCTGACATGCGGATACGTAAATCCCAGGTAAATGATGTCCATCTGAAGTTAACGCAGGTCTCATAGGAAACGTCCTCTCTTATGCAGAATGTAAACACTTTTGACATTGCCTGTGAGGACTTATTAGTTATTATTTCGCGGGATCTGAGATCTTCTATTTTTTCTCAAATTCAACAGGCTTATTGGCATGACCATATTCGGATACAGCACTGTATGAATACTAAAATTGTACAATATATTCAGAACATTGTTGAGGTAAAGAAAAGAACAGGAGACAAAAAAAACAACAGGCCTACATGTATGTAATAATTAATAATTCAGAAAATGGGGAAGAGAGTGCTTTTAAAGCTTTTTTAATTAGCAAAACTTTGTTTCTCTTTGACATAAAGATGTATGACGTTTATGCCTGACTTGAGACAAACTGTCAGTACATCCACCAAGATAACTTCTGTGCTAATTCATTTTTTTTCCTGTTGTCTCCCAGCATGCGGTGCTGTCCAGGAAGTTTGTGGAGGTAATGACAAAGTATAATGAAGCCCAGGTGGACTTCAGGGAGAGGAGTAAAGGACGTATTCAGAGGCAGCTAGAGATAAGTGAGTGACACCCACATACACGGCCATAAAGCCATGTGATGGCCACACGGTCGTCTTTGTCATTACCTTTTCTTTTCCTTTCCTCTCCAGCTGGAAAAGCAACAACAGATGACGAACTGGAGGAGATGCTGGAGAGTGGCAATGCTGCTGTGTTTACTGCAGGGGTAAGCGTGTGAGCACATGCATTTCTGCTATTTTTAACAGTAAGCTAACATTCACTTTGCCTTGACACACTGATAATGATGTGGTTGAAAAGTCAAGTTGTCAGTCGCTCAGTAAAACTCAAAACGCAAAGTATCAACTGGTTAAAGATAAGCTGTGCTTGTGATTTGGGCTCAAAGTCAGTTTGCTTTCTTGTGCCTTTTTGAGCGCTCCTTTGACCTACTATCTAACAGCCAATTCTAAAAAAAAAAAAAAAAAAAAAGCAAAGACTGAGGGCGGATAAAGATCAGGAAAGTCGCATTGTGTGAAATAACAATGAGATCACATTAAATGCTCAAAGACCGCCTGCAAGAATGTCACATCAGGACAGGGAGTGCTGTATTGTGTTGTTTTGTGTTGAGAAAATGAGCCCCAGTGTGTTTCAACTGGTGAGAAAGCCTCTCTATGCCTACGCTGCTGAGAAGGTGGTTGTTTCTTCTAATCAAATCAGGGAGTGTGCCCTACAAGTGTGTGAGATGCACCCATTTTTTTCTTTTTAATGTTAATTTGCTGATTTTCTCATATAAACAAACTACAACAAAACACGATGGCACCAGAATTGGAGTTCGATGTCTTGCTCAAGGACACTTGACCCTGCAGTTATTGAATTCTATGTACTGAGCCACAGCTGCCCCCTTTATATCTAAAATGTTTCCAACCAGTGTTTGGTAACACTGGTTGCCATAAAACAAACTGTCATTTCCTTTTAAAGCAGCAGTGACACTTTTCTCTCTGAGAATTTTATATATTTCTCTGTATCACTGCGAGATGCACTCATCTTTAGTTCCTCCTGTTTTAGCTCACTGCCTTTTCAGCTAAGGTGAAAACTAAACCAGATCATGGCCAATCTTAGCCCCACTGATTCAGATGTAATGAGACATGTCATGTCGCATAGTGCTTGCTCATGGTGGGAACTGTTGGGTCTCTGTAAATATAAAGAGTCGGTCTAGACTTGCTCTACTCGAAAAAGTGCCCTGAGATAACTTTGTTATGATATGGCGCTATATAAATAAAACTGAATTGAATTGAATGTTTTTTTTGTATGTCGGAGCGGTAACAACAAGCCTCTCCTCTCCACAGATTGTGGACTCTGGGATCTCTAAACAAGCCCTGAGTGAGATTGAAGCCAGACATAAAGACATCGTCCGTCTGGAAAGTAGCATAAAGGAGCTGCATGATATGTTTGTAGACATCGCCATGCTGGTGGAGAGCCAGGTACAGTCCTCTACATCCACCTGCCCACCATCACGTCCACCCGTCAATTACTTTTGGAACTTCTCATCTATTTCATTCATTTATTCACTCTTTGCATTCATTCTTAACCTTTCCCCATGGCTTTGTGTTCAATCCGGACTGTATTCAACTCTCTTTCTCCTGTTTATTTGTCTTCCTGTCTGACTATCAATCTGCATCTGTCTCTGTTTCCTCTTTTCCAGCTCCATGCCTTTCTTATACCTCTCTTTACCCTCCTCTGCCTCTGCCACCTCCATCTCATCACCCAACATTGATGGAACCAACATGAATGCGTTTAGTAAGATGCACGAATAAAGCATCATTGTACACATCGAGAGCAGACTTGACACTAGAACGAATGCAAACACATACTGTTGGATGAGTCAATCGCTGTATGTATATGCGTACATAAGTCTAACCACATATTTCTTGCTGCTTGCACCATGCTTTCTGAGGGAAAGGCTTGTTTGAGGTAAGGGCCACACTCCTGCTGCTTGTGTTGTGTGATTTTGTTTTGTTTTTTTTCCCAGGAAAGTCTTGTTTTCGTAACCATTTTTATTTCCAGTTTTTAGTTTGAAGAGGTTTGTTCCAAAAGAAATTCAGCACTGGCGTTAAAAACAAAACTCACTCACACTTAAATAACAGTGAAACTTCAAAATATTGGTCTGTGAATTTCTAATACATCTAAACCCAGATGTATTAGTGTATGTATTTAAACCAATGTACTATACTTTTCTTCTGTTCGTTGAGTGTTGCTCTGTATCTCATTGATTGTTGTGTTGTGTTGTTTTTCAGGGTGACATAGTAGACAACATAGAGAAGAATGTATCCAAGTCAGTGGACCACGTAACAGTGGCTAAGGAACAGACCAAAAAAGCTGTAAGGTACCAGACCAAAGCACGCAAGGTAATGTAATTTTGCCAACTGCTGCACCAGTCTGCTTGTGACCTCTTCCTGTTTTTATGCTGCTCATTTTCTAGACACAGTTACACTTCTTTTTACTGTTTGACACATTTAAACCACACAGTGTGCATACAGATCACACTCCCTCGCCCTGCAGACACATTGCCAATCACACACAACTGTTGAATTCGGTGTGCTTTCCTTTTTGTCTTTCTCTGTCTCTCTCTATCTCGCTGTTTTATTTATTTTCTTTTGATGCTTTCCGTCACCTCTGACACCGTACACCACGTTAGGGTGGGATGATTGAAAGGATTGAGAGCAACATGGACCAGTCAGTGGGCTTTGTGGAGCGGGCCGTAGCAGACACTAAGAAGGCTGCAAAGTTTCAGCAAGAGGCTCGCCGTGTGAGTGACTACAGTCAGGAAGAGCGGTCCGGTTTCCCAAAAGCAACGGAAATAGTGTTATTTTATCATTTGCAATAGATCAATCTTAAGGAGTTTTTTGTTTGTTTTTGCTATAACAGGCAGTACAAAGACGAGAGAGATGGTAAAATGAAATGGACTAAATTGGTCAGAATCAGGTTCACAAGCCTGGCCTTGTATTAGAATATGATTAAATAATATAATCCTTGTGATTCAACCTTTGCCGCAACGCAATGTGGCGTAATTCGGTAAGACGCAGTGTCGGCCAATCAAATACATGCAAACACACGTTCCTAGTAGATTATATCTTGTAACATAAATGCCGTATTTCTGCTGTTTACCTTGCGATGGCAACGAAAGATAAAATGATCGTTATGATAAATTGTGTTAAAGAGTTGTATAATTCTGTTGTGCTGTGCAGTGTTTTAGCATCTGATAGCTTTCAAACTCATGGATCTGTTACTCAAACTGGCCGTCCTGGACAGCATTTCATAGCGTCACTGGTATCTAAAACAGCACGGCTGCACCAGTGCAGCCCCTTGTGTTTTGTTTTTTTTAACACAGGGCTGTTTTCTGTCTAAACGCCCAGTTAGTTTATGAAAGAAGTGGAATTCCTCTTTAACACAAAGATGCTTTTGGGAAACCTGCCTGACATCCTGAAGACTATGCCCACCATCAAGACCCTGATCTTCATCTTGATCCTTACCTGTGATGACCCCTAACCCTCCTACCTGCTCTGTTCCTGAGCCTCCACCCCCCTGTGGCCTGTGGACCCCCTGTGCTTTGACTGACCTGTCCAGCACCGAGACCCAGAACCAAGACCACCCCCTCCCACATACTTACACACACTCACTGACAGCTTCCACACTCTTTTCTCTCTGTCCTTTCTTTTTTTGTCTGTGTTTGAAGATAGGGCTTGTTAGCTTCAGGCTGTTACTGAATGTGTGTGAAAATAACTGACTGTATTGACAGGTTAACATAAAGTCAACATTGTTGTGCCAAGATGAAACTGGTTTATCAGACTTTCGCAAGATTGATGGTCTGAGTTTGTGTGGTTACCAAGCTACAAAGAGAATTCATGATATTTGATACAGCCACTGTTGCCACATACTGTACATATTCCCTCATACAAAACTAGTACAAATACTATATAACATGCATTAGTAGACTCCATAATTGTTGGTCCTGATGGTACTGTGTGTACTTGGTTGTTCCCAACAGAAAGTGGTGATAATAGTGGTGGTTGTGCTGGTCTTGCTGGCCTTACTAGCTCTCATAATCGGGTTGTCAGTGGGATTGAAGCGAAGCTGATGAGCTATTTGAATAGGAGGAGAGCTAAGGGTGAGTAACTCTGGAGCAAATAACCTCTGTAGTGCCACAATGGGCGTGGGTATGAAGCATGCTTTGGAAAAGGGTTTGCATGCTCTTTTCCTCAGGCTCTGTGTGTGTATTTTCTTTCTATCCAGAGGGCTTACTTGAGGTGTGTTTGTGTGTATTTGAAGTTCTTGGGTGTGTGTGTTTCTCTCCTATTCTGCAGCACTTACCTCTGGTTACTGCTGAACAAACAAGTGCTAGTAGTGAGTTCGTTTCAGCTGGTGTTTGGTCTGTGGGCTCACTTCGATGCTCATGTTCCCCGTCATTAACACTATTTTCCCTATTATCTCTCTCTGTTTCTCCCTCTCTGTAGAAGATGATCATTATTGGCGTATGCTGTGCTGTGGTTGTTGTCATCCTCCTCATCATCATCCTCACCCAGACACTATAGCAAGACTGCCGTCTGGTCAGTTTATTCATTGTCCACTCCATCCAATCCTCCATCAGCTGGTCTGCCAAAGAAAAAACTGATAGTGATCACTCCACATGGATATAATAATATTTAACCTGCAGATGTACAACTCATCTATTCAAAAAGAAAATCCAACTAAAGGACTAGTGCTACATATGACCTCTGGGGAAAAAAAGACCTACAAAACTTAATTATAAAAACTTTCTGACCTTTATCCATTCAGAACAGTCCTTCCTGGCCTGTGAGGTCTGTTTGACTCCCTCAGGTGGTTTGGACAGTTTGAGGATGCTCTGCTGCAAATGAGGAAATGAGACTGACGCTGACATGAGGTACAATACCTGTTGTATCGCTGCGGAGGGGAAAAGGGAATTGAAAAATAACTGATCAAAACATCACTCACGTGTCACTAAACATTTTATTGTCCAACATTTGGTGCCAAAGAATCAGCCTGGAAGTGTTTGTCATCGGAAATGTAGTTTAATGTCCAGTAAGTCTGATCCTTGTGAAGCTTTGTAGAAGCACATCATCCTCCCGTATCATTATTTCTTGCCTTAATGAGCCTTGACACATTTTGTGATTGAAAAGCTAGCTACTGTATGTTCACTGTATTGCTATTTTGTTGGTTTTTGGGAGAGTTCCAGCACATTTCAAAATATGTCTTTTTTCTGTAATTGAGCTCAGACGATCATGTAAATAATATAATTATTATTTCGTGTGTTGTCGATATCTAGCCCTGAGTATGGCTCAGTTCTGAAACTTGAAGAGGATCAGTATGCTCACTTATGATTCTTCAATTTGGAGAGCCCAGTGGTTCTGACTTTAAATGTTAAGGAATGGTGCTTATGGAAACACATTTCATGGACAGGTGGAGCTAAGAAAAACAGAAAAGACAGGCTAGGGGGATAAACATGCAACATCTGGGAGAAATGCATGAATATTTGTTTTGTTGTGTTATGTTAGCCATCTTGACCCTTTACATATAGAGACATGAATGTCTCCCTTGTTAAAATGCTGTAAAAACAATGTTTTAATGCCAAAGGGTATAAAGAGAGACTGGTAGTAACACTAGCTTTTTACCCGTAAGTGCCAGAATAGCCTTTGTATTTATTAGAATTTTTGATGACGTGTTGCTAATAAAGTCGCACATACAGGATGAAGTATAAATGGACACTCTAACACACAGTAAGGTCTCCCTGATTGGCGGCTCTTCACTAGTGTGAGATGCATTTCCTGGCATATTTTAGGTCTCACAATATTTCTACTGTAGACATACAACTCAGTTGCCAGTTTATTAGGTACAGCTATCCGAAACTAATGCCTTCTAATACAACAGCCCTGCAATAAATCCTATGTTCATGTTTTTTAGTTTTTGTTTAAACAGCTTCAGAGAGGTGTTGATTAAACTTTATTGACATTTTTGGAGGAAGTAGTTTGTGGTGCTTTTGAATTGTATTGCATTATACTTAAGAGGTGTGTCTAATATTTAGTCTGCCCTCATTGATATAAACGGGGTGAAGAAAATATTAGAAACACCTCTCAGTAAAGACTTTACAGTTCAATAGCACCAACCTCCACAAAGACCATAAAGTTGAATCAACACATCTAAAACTGTTCCAACAAAATCTGAACATAATAACCTTCATGTTTTCATGTTTTTTCTAGTTTTAGTACATATTTTCAGAAAAAGCAATGATGAAAATCGGTAGAGAACTTTAAGCTGATATGTTGTATTATATAAGAATATATGAGAATGTTGTTAGTAAACCAAACCAAAAGAAGGTAGGAGTTATTGCAGGGCTGTTGCATTAGTTTTAGCTAGCTGTACCTAATAAATTGGCAGCTGAGTTTAATTCTGGTTGGTCACCACCATTTCATTTGGCCTTTTCTTCTTGGTAGAGGGAATGTGCCAGACTGACAGTTTCTTGAACCACAGTGCACATGTTGTCACCCAGTGGCTTTAATATGGCAATTAAAGCAGGTGATTCCAGCTGTGCATACAGGGATAATAATCAATAATCAACAGGTATTGATGACATATTGGGGTTTTGTAGTGCAAAGACATAATTTGTAAAAAAAAAAAAAAAAATGTCGTGCATTATGAGGGCCACCATCACTGAGAAGTGATGGTGTCTTTAATTCTGGTTGAGCAGGGAGCACTTGAAAGTGAGAGCCCCCCCCCAGCTTGGTCTTTTGACCACGCAGTCTGCTTTTGGCTTCTGTCCTCAAATGTTCAATCCTAATGCTTCTATTCAAGCCTTTTTCTTCACACCACTTCAGCCATCAGCACGGGCTGCAATAAGAGGAGGAGGAGGAGAAAACTGAAGCTGTTGTACACTGTTTTAAATTACGGTTCCAGTGATTTTAATGGAAATTAAAGATTTTATGTTTTTTAATGACTGGTTGACGAGTGTTTCATTGCGATCTCTTGCCTGTCTGCCCTGCTGCCCTTTGTGAGTGACAGAATGTAAATATGTAACTGATTTTTTTTACACTTTTTGATGACTGCAAGTTATGGAAGAGCTGCGTGAATGTTTTTATGGTTCAGTCAGCAGATTGTTGATACAGCATGTTAACCACTGTGTTGCAAAGTACAGCTTTTAAAGATTGGTGCACAAGTGTCAAAGAGGAGGTAAGATTGTTTTTTTTTTTTCACCTTCCCTCTCTCTTTACACACAAATACACACACACACACACACACACACTAACCTCTGTGACACTTTGTTTTCCTTTTGCTCAATCATTTCCTCCATGAATGTGAATATTTGCATGTTGTTTGGCTGCATTTGTGTATAAACTCATAAATTGAATCCTAATTCCAGTGACAGCTGTTGTCTGATAACTGTCTAATTTGGATTAAATCTACAGAAAAAGATGATGATTACATTGTGCTGTGCCATCATTGGAATCGTTGGGTTCTCCTATCTCTACAGCTTCTTCTCATAAAAGGTTTTACACAGGTAAAACACCTGCATCAGCCTGTAACACCATTACTTCTGTTCTTTCACTACATTAATGTCCTTTTTTTGTCTTTGTGTGGTGTTTTTAGGAAAGAGGGTTTCAAGAGAAAAAATATTTCCTGAGGTGCTGCCCCTATTTTTACCCTGACCATTATTTGAATCTGTTTTAAAATCTAATAAAAAGTATAAACAATACATAAATTTAACCATATCAGTCCTGTGCATTTGCCCTTCTATTAATCATTTGAATTTGAATTATGTTCTTGCTGTATGAAGTGTTTGAAAAACGTGTTATAAATGTGTAGATTTTTCTCAGTCTGCCTGTTCACAACCAGATGGCTCAACGTGTGACTTTAAATCATGTTTTGGACCAATCTGGTCGACTGTAGTCTACCGCCTCCTGGTGGTGCATAGAGGGGGCAATCATATTTAGAGAAATTATAATTATCAGGAAATTATTTTTAAGGATTCATTTAAACTTCAAGTTAAAATACATGAAGATGATTTTTTTGTGCTGTCTAAGCTCTAAAAGTGCATTCATGCACATACACATAATTAAGCTCTGGACTAACATCCAATTAAGTAGTATTTTCTGACTTGTTTGTTGTTATAATTTTAATAAATTGTGTGATTTCGCTGTGTGTGCTCTGTCTGTATGCGTCTGTGCTGTTGAAATGCTTGTACTTGATGGTCTTTTCTGTAGCTGTCACTCGCTCACTGGCTGTGTGTCAACCCAGTAAAGCCTGTTATGTAATAAAAGATTTCTGTGCGTTGTACCAAGTGTTGGTGTATGCTTCGCTTCCTGTGTTGGGAGGTTTAAACATGGCTCAGCTGTTTGCATGGAGGGACCCATTCTGACTGGTTTTCAATCACCCAACACCTTTTACTTTAAGAGCATCGTCCATGTTATTTTACTTTGCGTGAAAGCTACAGCAAATGCTTACATTCATATAATGGCGATGCACGACATAACATCCGTGTATGAAAGACTTCCGTGACCTAATTTCATCCCCCATCTCGCTCTTCTTCCTAACCAGAGGCAGGCTCGGCCCGTCAACGTACCGCGGGGCGGGGTCTCCACAAGGGTGCGTTCGTTTTCTTTGGAGGATAATCAGGTTTGGGGAGCAGTGATAAGATGAGATAAAACTACGTGAATTGATCCCCGCCAGGAGGGAAATTTAGCATCACAGCAGCACAGGAATAGAAGGATAGGTAGGATACAGGTTAGTAGAATAATTATATAAAAAAAAAAAGATATATACAAATAAATAAATCAAGTTTGAAAAGCTATATACAGTACATCAACTGAGACCAGTGTGCATAAATGAAATGTACATGCGAAACCAAAGGTGCATATTCCTGGTAGGCTTCCAAACCAAAGTGAAATGGTACATGCACTATATTGAAAAATATATTTATCTATTTTATTATGCATTAATTAAAAATATATCAAGCATAATGTGAAAATAATATACATATGAATATAATATGAACCAATATATAATATAATTTAATATGATATAGGCTAAACATATAAATTGAGCAGATGTGTACTATTATATTTATCATCTATATAGATGTATATAAAACAGCAGTTACAGTAGCAATATAGGAATGATAAGAATCAAAAAGCAGTATGGTAGCCTATACTGTTACACAGTAGGGCAGTTCCATATTATGGCATAATAATAATAATAATAATGCAATGTGCTGCCATAGTGGTCCTACTTCATGTCAACGTTAAAATACTGCTTGTATGCTAATGCTTCACTAATAAATATGCAATTATGAGTACTTTGATACTTCAAGTACATTTTGTTGCTAATACTTCTGTATTTCAGTAAATTTGTTAATGCAGGACCTTGTAGTTGAGTATGTTTATAGTGTGCAGTTGCCACTTTTACAACCTAAATGCAAGATTGTCTATATATACTTGTATATATATATATTTATATTTATATCTGCACATAGTAGTTTAATGTTTATGTTTACCTTGTCGAGCTTGTTGTCCTTGTTTTTTGTATATGTATATTTTTATGTATGTATGTCTATTTTGAGAGCAACGAAAACCGGAGTCAAATTCCTTGTATGTGTACACATACCTGGCCAATAAAGCTGATTCTGATTCTGATAAATTATCTGAATATTTCTTCCACTACTGGAGTTAGTACTGATGCAAAAGAAATCCATCCTTCAACCGTCAAACCGGGGAAGACAAACCAAGTACACTTGCATAATAACATATTCTAATCTTGTTTAAATAGCAGATGCTGTATCCAATGAGAGTGGCTATATGCTAATTTATGGAGCAGTGGAATAAATAGGTGGGTGGGTCATACGATTTTTTTTTTTTTTTGGTTTGTGTGTATGTGTGTGTGTTTTTTGACCAGCTGAAAATGGCGGCTCGAAGCGTCGAATCGTTCTAACTTTATCGCACAATAATAAACATAACAATATACACAGCTGTTGTCACATAACATGGGGAGAAACTTTACTGAGAGGCCTCAGACGCTCTAGTTGGGAGACATTACTTTGACTACTACGGCTAAAAGGAGTTAAAACGCAGAGGTAATGATACAGAAGCTTACAACTGCCGTATAGATGCTAATGTCAGCTAGCTACCTAGGTAGCTAGCGTTAACGCTAGCGTTACGACTTATGAAAGGGATTGTCAACGGAGCTAGTTTACGTTAGCCGATAACGCCTGCTAAATAACGCCAGTTCATAGACACATTGGTTCGGAATATTCTTATTCAAAGGTAGTTGCTTTAGTCGGCACTTGCCTTCATACAGTAACGTAAATGTTTTGTGTTGCTAACCATAGCTTGCTGGCTAAAGCAACACTGTTGGCTAACGTTAGCAGGGCTATCTAGCTAGGCTATACTCAGAGAGAGGTTTGTGTTTCTGTCTGACAGAATGTAAAAACACACAAACATTTAAACACCGATTGGCTATTTAATCATTGTAACTTAACGCTACTCCCGGAACTGTTTCTCTTCTAGAGATTATGGAGGATCCTCATACACGGTACAGCAAACGCCTGGTAAGTAACTTAACCAAACTGTTAGCTCCTCGGAACACTTGTTTTATGTTAACATTGCAACTGTTAGATGTTTTTAACGAAGTTGTGTGTGTGGCGTTAGCCTTTTTAATACACACAAAGCAATCTAGTGACGGAAAATCATTGCATTTGATTGAAATGGCCCACTTTCTTTTAGCACATTGTGTCATGGCAGCGGTCCTTTCTGTTTTGTGTGCCACCCCATTAACGGTAATGAACCTGTCTAAAGGCTGTGGGTTCAAGAGAAGGTCAAGTTCACTGTCTAACCTGACAGCGTTTGAGCTGTGACCTTGCTTCACCTCCTTACAATCTCATCCCCTTGCTGTAAAGTAATTAAGTCAATGCTTTCAAACTTCCCAGTGTGAACTCTGGGAGAGAAATATTATTGATACTAGTGGCTGGGGGACTGATATAAAAAGATGCATTTCTAAATATATATGTAGTAAGGCTTTTTCAGCCATTATTGACAGGTTATGGAAGGCATGTCTAGGCTTATTTGTTGAACACACCAAAACTTGATAAAAGCACTCAGTGAATTGTTGCTTAATTGTAATTATTTGATTCCCTTTGTTGTTTTTATGACTTTGTATGAAAACAACAGCATGGGTTGCTTTCATAATATTAAATAGTTTTCAGTTGCAAAGAATAGGTACTGTGCAGCTCTCAGTTATGAAAGCGAGGAGCATCAGAGTTTAGATAATACCACATTTGTGTTAAAGGGATGGGGATGGGGGTGGGGAGATCTGAGAGCGGGGGTGTTGTGCTTGATCCATCTGTCTAGCCAAGCAGTTCTGCATAGGATGAAAGGCAGGAGGGGAGTAAAAGGGGGGGCAGTGTGTGGAAGATTAACCCCTGCTATTGTAATGCTGTATTGTTTGGATCCCACATGAACTGATGTGGTGGCTGGCTGACTGATCAGCCTGGATTGATTTATTGTGATTTTATCCTTGCCTTGGGTGAAAGCATTAGTTTTGTCACTTATAGCAGTTTTAGTTTATTTTTACCGCTGAAATTAAGGGATAGCTCCCGTGGGTGTCACTTCATGTCTTAGCAATTAGACTCCAGTAAGAACATTTTAAAAATACATTATGCGAAGTTGCAGAGGGTTCTTGGATTTTTGCATCTATGTTGGATTCCAGACTGAACCAGTTACTCAGTAGCTGAGTTTTTCATACCAAGGATACTTTGGTGAAAAATTATTGATGTGATATTAGTTGTTGCTTTCATGTTTGTCTTCCCGAAGATATCCCTTAAGCCCTTTTTATTATGTAACTTTTTACATATGTGATCTTGACAACAGCATTGCTGTCTGTCTGATAGGCTGCTATAACCCAGCTTTGTCATGGCACTGAAATATCTCCAGTGCAGTAAGACATCCCATATTTCTCACTGCCAGTTATTCCAGCCCTCTCCTCCTGTCCTCTTTCTGTTGCTCCCTACAAATCATATTATTCATGTCTGACGTGGAGGTTAACAGAAACCGTCTTTTGTCCTCAGCGTACAGGCACGCGGCGACGCTACCAGGACGATGGAATCTCAGATGATGAAATCGAAGGGAAACGAACGTTCGACCTGGACGAAAAGCTGGATTGCGTCAGGTTTAACTCAGACTTGATAAAACACATGGAGGGTAAAGGTGAGAGGTTTCAACTAGTACACTGAAATTGATTTTGGGAATATAATTTCAATGAAACCATACCTGAACATATCTAATGCCATGTAAAGGTGATTAGGTCTAGCTGTCTTGCTTAATACTGCAAACTTTTAACATTGTGTTGATCGGATGAAAGTGTCTCTCATTTAAGTTTTGTTGTCGTAACTTCTGGGTTTCTATCCAAAGCAAGTTTGGGTTTTTTTATCACTGTTTGTCTCCTTTCTAGATTTCACATTTGAATACATCCAGAGGGAAGGGCTCAGGGAACCCATTGTCTTTGAGACAACTGATGGCCTTGGCATACAGTAAGTCACATTCTTTTACTGTTTAATCACAGATTACTCTTTTTTTGCATACTATCATTTTTTTAGTTTATGTGGAGACACATTCTAGTTTAGTTTTAAATAATTTCAAAGCAGATGTCAAAAAACCAGTTTGAACATTTTTTTTAACACGGAATTGCCTCTCTCTTGCAGAATGCCAGACTCTGATTTCAGTGTGAGTGATGTCAAGTTGTTTGTTGGTAAGTTCCTGATATATGCCCTTTCAGAGTAAATGGCTTTACTCTTCACCAAATGTAACATACCAAATGCCTGTTGTTGGTAGAGCTAGACTGATATATAGGATGACATTACCAAATTGCAGATATATTGGTGAATATGCCGGCCGATAAGTATCATGAAATTGCAGGCGGGAAATGCTAAACTAGGTCCGAGGCAATTTAGAAACAGTGTCACCATGACATAGTTTGTCCACCAGAGAGTACTGACAAGTTGATTATTCAACTGTAAAATGTCCCACTCAGTCTGTATCACATTTTGTATGTGTCACAAAATACGTCCTTTAAAAAAAAAAAAAAAAAGTCTTAAGGGATCTTTATCAAGATTGTTTGTTTATGTTAGGTGTTCATGTTAAAAATAAGTGCCATCTGCCAATGTATTATCGGATTTATTAAACTCCCAAATATCAATATGGCTATAGTTGTCAGGCATTTTAATTTTAATACGTATGACACACAATGAGTATCTAGTATATTTTAGGAGAATGAATTTGGATTAAATTACAGTGGTCTCGGTTGTTGAACCCCTTTTATTTCTCTTACAGGTAGTCGACGCATTGTAGACGTGATGGACGTGAACACCCAGAAGGGAATCGAGATGTCAATGGCTCAGTGGCGACGCTACTATGAGACTCCACCCTCAGAAAGAGAAAAACTCTACAATGTCATCAGCCTGGAGTTTAGCCACACCAGGCTGGAGAATCTGGTCAAACGACCGGCCTCAGTGAGAATACGCACAATTTCACACCTCAGGGTTTTCAACAACACAGATGTGCACATTGATAGTGCAAGTTTAGAACTCTTAGAACTTGCCTGTAAGTCACAAAAAAGGTGAATAACCAGAAAATCTAATTTTCTGCTGTTAAGAAAGACGGGCTAGTTATCCTAATAATTTGTCTGCTGCTTTGATGGCTATACAGCAGGTCGCAGTAATAACATTTTGTCTACATAGAGAAAGAGGTGTCAGTTATTAGAAACAGTTGTGGGTTTGGTGCAGACAGTTTGAATGTATATTTTATACCATATTTTTCTCCAAATTATCCAGGTGGACCTTATTGACTGGGTGGACAACATGTGGCCCCGCCACCTCAAGGAGAGACAGAGAGACTCCACTAACGCCATCATAGACATGCATTATCCCAAAGTACAGAAGTGAGTAAACCAGAGGCCTCAGAAACCTTTAACATTTACTGTGCTATAGTTAAGGTGCAGTGTTTGTTTTTCCATTTCAACCTTTTACCCTGTTTTTATCTAAAATCCTCATTGTGTTTTTCATCTTCCCTCCACTTCTCTCAGGTACTGTCTCATGAGTGTGCAGGGTTGCTTCACAGATTTCCACATCGACTTTGGAGGCACTTCAGTCTGGTACCACATCCTGCGAGGTGGAAAGGTCAGTCTGGGCGTTGAGCCACACGAGAACCATAGATTTTAAGGTTTGGCTGCCTGTAGTGACCCAGTGGAAACATTTTTTTCAGTCATGCTGTCAGAGTAAAAGTAAAACCATTTTACTTTTCAACTTTCTGTTAACATCCCATAAATGCACATTAATGCCATGGACTTTTCTTTATGTATTTGTTGACCACAGACTATAAACATGACCTTTTACCTGTGACCCCTGCAGGTGTTCTGGCTGATCCCACCTACACCGCAGAACCTGGAGATGTATGAGAACTGGGTTTTATCAGGAAAACAGGGAGACATCTTCTTGGGGGACAAGTGTCATGACTGTCAGAGGATAGAGCTCCAGCAGGGCAACACCTTCATTATCCCATCAGGTCTGTTACTGTAATACGGCAGTGACACATACAGACATGTAGTATACACAGTTACATACACTGTCTCTACACTATACATGCCTCCAGCATCCTGTGTCTTGTATGTTGTAGGGTGGATCCATGCTGTGTACACCCCAGAGGACACGTTGGTGTTTGGGGGAAATTTCCTCCACAGCTTTAACATCCCCATGCAGCTCAACATCTACAGCATTGAGGATCGCACACGGGTGAGTAGCACCTCACATTCACTATAAACTTTTTACTGCTGTTGATATATAACTGTCCTCTCGACACACATTGATGATTGCTTCAGATTTTGTGATTACACAAAGCATGATTCAGTCTTATTCTGTGCAATTACACAATAGAAAAAGTGTGGTGACAGAATCATTTCTCAACAATGTGACTTTTTAACGCCCATAAAGTAAGGGATAAACTACAATACCAATTCCAACATCTAAACTTGGGGTATCTGCTGATGCTTAGTAACAATCTGAAACCAGTGCTCTCTTTTTCTCAAATTTAAAATCTGTAAAACTAAAAGGACTGCAGCACTAAGAAGTGAGCCGCAGCCCACTGTGACTGAATTCATTTAACTGATAGTGAAAACACAGAATTTTAGAATGACACAACTTGCTAAACCACAAGTTTGGTTGTGCTTTGCTACAACGCATGTTTCAGAGAGTCACTGCTCAGCTATAGAAGATAAGCTGGGCTGGGGGACGCAGGCAGGTGTGCAGCCTGCATCCGGACTCTGGCCACTGCACCTACACCACATTTCCCCTACTTCCTCCTAAACAGACATGGAAACCACAACAAAGTTGTGACAAATGCTTCTCATGAAGAAGAACTGCTTAAGAGCAGTTTGTTAAAAGAAGCAGAACAAATAATATGTATAAAAACTTAACTGAAAGCAACATACTGTACATTTATTTTCTCACAGTGACTAAATAGGGTCTTGAAGACTGTTTCTGTTTTCCTCCTCTAGGTGCCACCGAAGTTCCGCTACCCGTTCTACTATGAGATGTGCTGGTATGTCCTGGAGAGATACCTCTACTGTCTGACCAACGTCTCCCACCTCACTCCTGAGTTCCAAAAATATTCCCTAGGCATAGGTGAGGACGGGTGACACAAGAAAACATTGCTGTCTTCATTTGTTTCTCTTTTTCACACATAAATGAATCCATCACTCACAATGTACTTTAACCATCATGTCCGCTCTCTTTTCAGGACTGACCCAGACTGACCTTGAAACCAACGATCACACCGGGAATGGAACCTCCAATGGAGTTGACAGTGGCGCTGAAAACGAGGAGATCAAGTTCAAGGTAGAAGAAGCCAAGGAAGAAGAGGCAGCTCAAGTTACCACACCTCAGCATGTACTGACTCCCTTTGAGCTGGAGGGACTGTGGAACCTCTTAGGGAAGCTGGAGGAGCTGCCGGCCCACAAAAAGTGTGTCCCTGCCGGCATCAGGAACGCTGCAGCCCTGCTCGAACACATGAGGGTGGGTGTCGCTTAAGTCTCCTGTGCAGTTCATCTCTCAGTGAACTCACACTGGCTACACTACTTTCAAACAGATATTACACAGTTTGCTTTTAGTGCTTTTATGGTGCTGTGCCATGGTAGAAGTCCAGATATATTTAATGTTTTTTGTCTTACAACTCCTTTTCTCTTCTCCACTTGTCCAGGCTCATCTGAAGGAGCATGCCAATGATAACTCCAAGCTGTCCTACACTGGAGAGCCCATTGTCAAGTGGCCTGAAAGGGTGAGTAGAGAACACATTTTTACGCACTTCCTGCTAGCTCGGAGTACGTAGCAACATACTTCTGTGTAGAGATGATGATATCTGTTTGTGAGCAGATGTGGTGTATTTAGATTTAGTGCTTCAATTAGTTTTAACCTTCTTTCTTACTGTATAATTGATATTAAAACACACAGTCAATGTCAGTAAGATAAAATATATGTATTTTTCTTACTTAGCTGCTATTTTTTTAGTTGTTTATATTTCACATTGTAATATTATTATAAATTGTTATACATTATTAAGTTATTCATTCCGGCTCATCAAAAAAGTCCCCAGCCCTTTATGTATTTGTAGGACACAAATCTAACTTACTTTTTCTTTATACAGCCAGCATGGTACCAGCCCCCAGCTCCCCCTCCTCCTGTCCTTTACCGTCCTCGCTTGGGCCCCACCCTCCACAAGCCTCTCGGTCAGCGGCCCACCAAACGCTCCTCCATTTCTGCCCTGAGGCGCAGACGGGTGAGGTGCAAGCGCTGTGCCGCCTGCTGCAGGAAGGAGTGCGGCACCTGCCAGTACTGCCACGACATGAGGAAGTTTGGTGGGCCTGGACGCATGAAGAAGAGCTGTATCATGAGACAGTGTCTAGCGGTGAGTCGCCATACCCATCATTGTCTTTGTATGTGTGGAGAATATAGATAGATAGAGTATATTGGTTTTTAGAATTGTAAATACCAATAACCTGTATCAGCATCAGATTTAAAATGTTAATATTATGTTACCCCTAGTGTAAATAATATTTAAATATTCCCCCAGCCTGCCCTGCCGAACACAGCAAGATGCGCCATATGTGGAGAAGGAGAATCAGATGAATCAAATCCAAACACTCACTCACTCATGGAGTGCTCCGTCTGCTCGCAGATTGCCCATCGTCAGTGCATTAAGGTAATCTGCTTCAGACATAGTGAAGGCTATAAACTGAATACATTACCCAATTATTGCATGGTTTGTTTTGCTGACTACAAAGCTGCAACTGCTGTCTGTTTCAGGAACCTGGTGAGGGGAAGATCAATAAGGATTTGCCCAGCTGCTGGGAATGTCCCAAATGTTACCAAGGCAAAGACTCTGCATCAGAGGTACCAGACACATATCTTCTCACTCTCACTTGCCCTCTGTTTCCTTTTTCAATAATTTCCACCAGTCGCCATATGGTTGATGTTGATACACAAATTAACAATCACACCCTTTCTTCTTCAACCCCACCTACCATCCCTTCCTGTTCCTCACACACCAGTCTTCCAGCGATGAGGAAAGTGGAGAGTCAGAGGGCTCAGCCTCCTTGCCACCGTCCAAACTTGCATACCGGGAAGGCATTGGTGTAGGTGAAGGGGTGAGACGAGGGAGACGTAGCAGACCGTCATCCCGAACCACAGCACCACCACCTTCACAGAAACTGCTACTGCAGCATCAACAGAGCCGTAAAAGAGCAAGTGCACTGGAGCTCAGACTTAAGAAGAGGGTAAAGTGGAGTTCTTAACTGGATTTAGATTTGTTTTTTGAATTTTCCAATGTTTTAATGATCAAAAGCAAGTAGTGACAAATTCTCCTCAGACTTAAAATAGTGATAAAAATGTGTTTTTTTTTCTTGTTTCTATTTGACATTTATCTCATTCCCCAACCCCTTTTCTGTTTATTGCAGATAAAACTGGAGCGCAGCAAAATATTAACGGTAAGCAATGCAGTATTGTAGTATTATTCCAGGAGATAGTTTCATCCAAACAACTTGGTTTGTCAAAGATGCATTTCAACCATAATGATCCTTTTTTAAAAAAATAAAATACAGTTAACACTGTGTAATTAATTAAACATTTTGAAAAACCTTTTCAGGTGCTATATTTGAAGGTATTGTTAAAAAGAAACAATACTGCTGAGAGCATATTGTAGCACTGGATTTAGTTTTTGAAACATGCATTATCTTGTTCTCATTTGCCATCCTTTTTGCCCTTTCCCTTCCAACAGAAACAGTCGTCTCTTGATCGTTCTTCCAGGCTGCTGGGCTCCAGGGTGCTGTCCCGGCTGCGCTCTCCAACCAGCAGACTATCTCAGGGCAGAGGCCGGGGCTCCACCTGGGCGAGTGGCTCCCCTTACCATAGCTCTCCAGGAGGACCAGGGTCCTTCCAGCAGCAGCAGCAGCAGTCTTCCCCCGTTCTGGTACTTGAGCCCAAGGGAGAGCCTCGCAGAGGGAGGGGCAGAGGGGTGAGGCTGCGGGGAGGAGGAGCAGGAAGAGGAATCAGAAGTGGTAGAAGCCATGGAGAGTTGGAGGAGGAGGAGGAGGAGGAGGAGAGTGAGGACAGCAGCAGCACCAGCAGCAGCAGCGACGATGATGACGAGGAAGAGGAGAGGGGGCAGAACAGCGGGAGGGGGTTGGATAAAGAGAACCAGCCACAGTCGAGGCGAGGAGGACGAGCAGCCAAAGAAAGAGGAGAAGAAGAAGGGAGTGAGGTGGCCAACCAAAACGGTGCGGAGGAGGATGAGGAGGAGGAGGTGGAGCAGGACAGTCAAATGGGGGGCAAAGATAGCTCATATCTTAAAGTGACACTCCAAAAGCCAACCAGGGCCAAGCGAGACCCATCAGCCATTGTCCCCAAATTAGAGGCTGTAGCCCCTCAAACTGCCACTTCCACAATACACAACCAGACCAGAGCCCTCGTCAGACCCCCCATTAGAAATCGCGGCCCCTGTCCTGATCAGCACTCCAATAGGCACACACCACCACACACCCGCAGTGGACACACAGACAGTCGTACTTCCCACCCAGAGAGGCCAGAGGCCTCTAAAAGAACAAAGCCGAGCAGGCCGGCTAAACTGAGCAATGGCGCCTCCTGTTCTTCATCCTCTGAGCTTCCTCATCTCCGAATCCCTCTGTCCGCCCTGCAGGAAGGAGGGAGCGAGGCAGACAGGGAGAGTGGTGGGAGCGGGCCGGGCTGTGAAAGGGAGGTGTGGGTGTCTGTCTTCCGCTACTTAAGTCGAGCAGATCTCTGCGTCTGCATGGCTGTCTGCAAGAACTGGTACAAATGGTAAGACCTTTTAGCTGATCTGTTTGTTATTAGTGATGGGCTCCAATAGCTGGTTCCATTATGGATCTGGTTCTTGGTCGGTAAAGTACCCGTAATCATTAAGCTCTGATGCTAACAAATCTCTTATTAAACCTTTTATCTCTCCTCACTCTTTTGTTTATTAGCAAAGAGCAATAGAAAACATGTAGGTCGCAGGCTTCTCATTTTTAGACAATTGTCACTTTCACCCATTAAAATGACAAACATCACTGGCGTCGGATCAGATCAGCTGTAGCTAATTACCATTTTAATCTGATCGGTTTATAGTTCTGAATCAGGACAGTAGGTTACAGCTGTTAATTGAATGTGTCCGATACAGTTAATTAACATTTGATATATTGCTCATCTCATTTTCAGGTTGTGGACATTAAATAGGCTGCCACTAAAAACTAGTGTTTCTGCCTTCTCAGTTGACAAAAGACAAATCAGACATCTTTGATTTGTAAATGCTATCAAACCCCATCCCTAATTTTGATATCTTTTTTTATTGCAAACTCAATAGTGTCTATAAGTAGTGTGTAGTGTCAGTGGGTCATGTCGCTCTGCAAATAGATAACTGCATGAATGGATGTGTTTTTCATAAGTGTGTGCTTGTTCGTAGGTGTTTAGACAAGCGGCTTTGGACACGGATTGACCTGAGCATCAAACGCACCGTTACTCCTCAGGCCCTAACAGGCATCATAAAGAGACAGCCGGTCACGCTCGATCTCTCTTGGACCAACATCTCTAAAAAGCAGCTGAACTGGCTTGTTGGCCGTCTGCCTGGTGCGTAAACACACACACACTCACTTTCTTTCATACAATTTTGATTGAATTCCAATACAGTTAATGTTCTGTATGTAAATAAATATGAACCAAAAGAATCATATAAATAAATACAGTGCAAAAAAGTAGAGATTCATTTATAAGTTTTATGAATCCCAGGGTTTTCAAAAGAATTCTGAATTTGTCATGTTTGCAGCGATAAGTTGTGAACTCTACCACGTACATTAAACACAAATCTTCTCTTGATTTTGCAGGACTGAAGGATCTGATGCTGGCAGGTTGTTCCTGGTCATCTATTTCAGCTCTCTGCTCCTCTGGTTGCCCTCTCCTCCGATCTCTGGACCTGCGGTATGCAGACGGGGTCAAAGACTCTCAGATCAGGGATCTAGTCACCCCTCCAGGTGAGGAAAGAGTAACCTCAAAGGCTACAGATTGATTTCTAGATATGTGTGACATCATCATATATTAATTTATCCAGTAAATACTTACATCTTATTTTTACATAATTTATATCGCTTGCCTTTCTTCTTATTTTATTTGTGTTTTGCCCTTTACAAACCCCCCCTCTGTTCCAGGCTGTGACAATCGCAGTAACTTGCGGACCATGCAGTGTTTGCGACTAGCAGGCCTGGACATCAGCGACTCCACTCTGCGCCTGGTGATCCGCCACATGCCCCATTTAACAAAACTGGACCTCTCCCACTGCAACAGCCTCACCGACCACTCTATCAACCTGCTGACTGCAGTGGGCTCGTCCACCCGAAACACGCTCACTGAACTGAACCTGGGAGGTGAGAGATTGATGGGAATAGCTAATATGTGAGACACACAAGAAAAGACCATGTACACAAGCGTTGCATTAGTTTTATTTCACTAGTATTGATGTGTCCGTTTCTTCCCCAGGCTGCAGTAAACTGACAGACACGTGTCTGAAGTATCTCCGCCGTCTCTCTTGCATCTCACTGCTCGACCTGCGAGGCTGCAAAGGTGTCTCCCGCAAGGCCTGTGAGGCCTTCATCTCTGAGCTGTCAGTCAACACGCTCTACTGCCTATCAGATGAAAAACTGATCCAGAGGATATCCTAAGCACCGGCCTCCTCTGACTGCAGAGGTGCAAAGGCAAGAGAGTGATTGTGATGTGAATCTGTGTGGCACAAAACGACACAGACAGACAGGGAAGTTCACATGCACCTGTATCACGTAAAAGGAGGGGTGGGGTCTAAACTGTGAGTGCTTACTCACTTCACTGGTGTTGGTGAAAGGGGTTGTCACAGTTGGAACAATGTTTATTTTCAACATTATACACATTTCTTTCCCCCTGTACCTAAAAAGAGACTCAGGAGCTTTTTTTTTTTTGTTCTTTTGGGAATTAATGTTGTGTGGAAAAAGCAAAATGTCTTTTTTTATCGCCAGGAATGGGAGAACATGGGCAATTATCTGTATTAAACTACACATCCTTTGGACAACTCAGTGCTCAACTCTTCTTTGGAGAGACGCCTATCTTGACTTCCATCACAAACTCCTGCCTTGAGAAAGAGATAAGCGAAGACTTTTTGAGTTTCATTCTTGGGGTTTAACTGCATTGTTCTGTTTGGCTGATCCCCATAAAGTCTTATTTATCTTCTGACTCATTTTAACTTGATTTCAGCTACATTTGGGTGCTCCATATAGAGGATTCTTCTTTGTCAGATTCAAGAGAGCAAAGTTGTTTGATGACTTGCTTTATGCACAACAACTATGCGTTGAGATTTTTTTTTTTTTAAAGACGACTAAAGGTGATGGGTCTTTCACATCATGACTTATAGTGAGTGACTGGAATGGCTTGTGTTTACCAGTTGTGTGTTCAGCTTAATGAGGCGTTTGGGTGCAACAGTAACAGATAAGTATACATGGACAGTGAGTGGGTGTGGTTGTGTAAAAGGGTAAAAAAAGACAGTGTGAGAAGGCAATCGACATGGCAATGAGACCTCACCCCAACAAAGGGCAGGTTGCATTAAGTTACGGGGTAAGACGAGGATTAGGTGTCAGATAAATGGTGCATCTTCAAACAACCGTTAGACTTCAGGTGCTATTATTTCCAAACTCCTCTTGCTTTGTTTTTGTACAGAGACAACATTTAGAGAAAAAGTGTTAATATTCTAGATGAAACTGCTCCCCACCCTTCTTTGATACGTTTTCTTTTCATGGATGAAAAATGTGAGTATCTAATTTTCACTGAATTTTATGACCTTGTCCAATTCAATGTAGAGATGTATGATTTTGTTTGGGGGGGCTGCTCATTTCTTTGTTCCCTTAAAAGTATAGTGGTTCTGTATCAAAGGTCTCCTCCCAGACTGCTCTCCTGGCCATATCCATTCAAATGAATATAAGTATATAAAATGTATACTTTTGTGTAAATGTGTTTTTCTCTTCGATTATCAAAACGGGAATCCTGTAGCATTGTAATTATTTTCAGAAGCCTTTTTCACTTTATGTTATTATGTGTTATTTTTCAAGAAAAATTAAAAAAATGATAAACAATGGGTAACTGTCATATTCTTGCTGAAAGTGGGAGAGATGCATTGTGTACATGTGTGTTTATTTGCACTGTAGGAGAAGATAAAATATCAGCTCCTCTCTGGCTCCACCCAGCTTCTCTCTATAACCTGGAAATAAAGCGACGCCTAAATAAATAAATAAATAAATAACGCTGCTGCGAGTAAAACTGCGTTTTGCACAGGAACATAGCAGACTTTAGCAGATGTGGTCTGGTTTAATGATAGTTAGTCAGGCAGGACTGAGTGCCATAGGCAGCAGCTGTCACCAACATCGTATCGGATGCTTCCAAATCGAGTGACCTGGATGTGAAACTGGAATAAAGGCCGTATCTCGCTTTATTTTGACAGACCAACCCTGCGATATAAACAGGGGATGCTTGCAGTAGCCGCGGGGTAGCTAGCTAACTTTATCAGCCGGCGATTTCACCCGTATTTTTGGATAAGCACATATCCATCGTGGGGAAAACAATGAACGGACTTGGGTGGTGCGTTTTTGGCCGGCTAAATTAGTTGTCTTGCATTGTGAATAATGGAAAACAGGTGCCGAGAGGAGCAGGAAACAATGTTGTTATTAGCCAGTTAGCTAACGTTAGCTCGGCTAGCTGTTAGTTAACGTTAACTACATCAAATTAGTGGGCTGAGTTAGCTTGGCTAACTCAGCCCACTAATTTAAATAGGCACGCACAGTATTCAAGTTGGTCTGCTGCCTAACGTTAGCTACTTGGATAGATTTGCTTAGTGATAGGTTTTTCCACTGAAACACTTCTTGCTTGCAGCGTTTGCCCATTTTCTGCTGTTAACTAAGCTAGCTAGCTAACCAGCTGTGCCGATCAGCGCTGAAGTCGTTGCTTCAGTCTGCCGCGGTGTCTGTCACTGCAATCTGTTGTCATATTACAAACATAGCTTTACTACTGTTTAACTGTCAAGCGGACGACAACCATGGCTCAAGAAGCGTTTCCTCTGCATTTTCTGGTCTGGAACAATCAGTACCTGGAGCTTGATCGAGAGCTGCAGAAGAAAGAGGTGAGTGAGGAGGTTTATTTTGGAGCTGGGTTTTTACAGATGCGTTTGTTAGGTCGCACTGCATTGCGCTGATGCTGCTCGTGTGTTTGTTTCTGCAGCAGGATGTGGAGCGCCTAGATCCGAGGGGGCGCACCCCGCTGGAGCTGGCTGTGTGTCTGGGCCACCTGGAGTCAACCCGGGTGCTACTCAGGCACTCTGTAGACCCGACACACTGCAGCGCACAGGGCTGGACCAGTGAGTGCTCTGCTGTGGCTCCCAGTTTCATGTCCCAAAGGCTGCTGAGGGAATAAGAAGCACCCACTGTCATTAAATGTGGTCTATGTTTCAGTCTTGCAGGAGGCGGTAAGCACCGGGGACCCTGAGCTGGTCCAGCTGGTGCTTCAGTACAGAGACTTCAAGCGTGCCACTGAGAGACTGGCGGGCATCCCAGAACTGCTCAGCAAACTAAGACAGGTAAAACTGCTTCACAGTCGGCCATTTGATTAAAAACTAATCCTCCAGGTCTTAAACTCTACCTGTTGCCCAGAGCAACACACCCAATCCTCAACCACTCCTCAAGCTTTGGTAAATACTTGTGAAAAGGTAGGGTGGTGGGGCACAGTTTTAAAGCTGCTGCATGTGTCAATGCATCTTTTTAATTATAGTCACTGTATGTTCCCAACATATTCAGAAGTCTCAAGCTTAATCAAATCAAGATGCACAAACATAAGAAGACATGGAGCATTCTCATGGAAGGCTTTTGCTTTTGTCAAAGTAATAAAAAAGTTTTCTCTGTCTCCTCCAGGCGCGGGACTTCTATGTGGAGATGAAGTGGGAGTTCACCAGTTGGGGTGAGTGTGTTTAATTAATGTGTTTTCACAGAGGTCAGTTTCAGCACCACATTAGTTGGACAGCTCCCCCAGCAGCAGAAGACTTTGAAAGACGTGACAGTGTTTACTCCATCATTTTGACATAGTGGCCTAAACACAAGACAGGGCTGGTTCATTTCAAAATGGAACCCACTACAACTTATACACCCTGCCCTAAAGTGTTATCTGTAATGTATTTGACCGGACTACTCAGTAATGTAATGTGGTTTCCTGTGTTTGGATTACTTAGCCTTCTCTAATCTGCAGAAGATGCTCACGTAAACAGTTTTTAGTATCTTCAACGTATCTTCACGTTTTCTAAATTGGGATGGTCATTTGTCTTTTGACCATTTATAAAGTATATGATCAGTGAATTAATCTATAATGAAAATAATCATTTTATAATAATCAGCAGTTGCTATATACCAAGCTATATTTAGAAAAGTTCCAGAAAAACTTTAATCTTACCATGTAAATGTGCTTTTCTTTTCTCTGTCCTTCGCCCACTCCCTGTTTGCTTACCTCCTTCTCTTTACCTCTGTCTCTTGGTTTCTAAAATGCTTCTCCTCTTCTTCAATCTTCCTCTCAGTGCCCTTGGTGTCGAAGGTGTGTCCCAGTGACGTCTACCGGGTGTGGAAGAGCGGCTCGTGCCTCCGTGTGGACACCACCCTCCTGGGCTTCGAACACATGACCTGGCTGAAAGGACGACGCAGCTATATCTTCAAGGGCGGAGGTGCGTATGCTCCTAGAACAGCATCACATGCATACAAATAGCTGAGGTCGATGGATGGATGATTTTGGTATGAAAACTTGGACCCTGAAAGACTTAGAAACAACTCTGCTCCTCCTCTCAGACGACGGGGCCGTGGTGATGGAGGTGGACCATGAGAAGCAGGTGGTGTACACAGAGCCCCTCGTGTTGTCTCCCCGTGACGCGCCCTCCCTCCTGGCAGCCATGCAGCCGTCGCAGGAGAACACAGCCCAGAGACTCACGTCGCCCATAGTCTCCACACACCTCAACACACGCAACATTGCCTTCGAACGGTAACAAGCGCATACTGTGCACAGATATACAAACTATATAATTTAATCGAGATCACATCTGCCTCACCTTGCTTTACGGAGCTGCTTTGTATTATGTATTACGGCTTTCCAACCTGTTTTAAATCTGAGAAAAAAAATGTAATTTTGTAATGTAATTTGGCATATCATCTACAGACAGTTGAGTTAAACTCTCACTATAAAAAGTTTCCATCACAAACACTCATTTTTATTTTTAAATTATGTGCAACACCTTCACCACATCATGAGGCAACTGCAGTAGATTACAGAGGAACCTCTTCAGTGAAACAAATGTTATACTAACACAACTCATCCCTCATTATGTGTCCAACATCACGTCCAACATCACGTCCACCACAGTTAACCACACAGAAATACTGATAACCTTTGTGCCATGAGCCCTTACTTTATCCTCCTTGCTTGTTTAGGAACAAGTCGGGAATCTGGGGCTGGCGATCCGAGAAGAGTGAGGTAGTCAGCGGGTACGAAGCCAAGGTAAGTGACCGCTGAGCCAGCCCAGTTCAGATGGTTTTTCAGAAGTAGCAAAGCTGGCTGAAACATGTAGTTCACACCATCTGGAAGTTAGTTTAGTACAGTTTTCTTGGATCCAGTTTGATCTAAATATCTGCTACCAATGATTTTCTTTTAAAAACAAACAATAGTTTTAATTCATTTTTAATAAAATGCAGACAAGAAAACAGTGTGAGAAGTTCCAGACAAAACACAGTCACAATATGCTCTTTGCTCTGTCACAGAAAGATCATCAAGAGATTCTTAATCCTTATGCTACACCACAGTTTTACCTACTGCTGTTTACACCAAATAAATGTTTTTGTAACCCAAACAAATGTGTTGGAAGAAGCTTTGCTTTAACAAAGTGTAAAAAAAAAAAGTGTGTGTTCAAGAGTGTTTTTCCTTTTTGCGCGTCGTTGTGTCCAGGTTTACAGTGCCACCAATGTGGAGCTGGTGACTCGGTCAAGGACAGAGCATCTATCAGACCAGGATAAGTCGAGGAGCAAAGGTGAACACACACACCCAAACACACACAATATGTCCTTGTTGTGGACTTACAACTATAGTGGTGGGGAAGCAATATCATGTCAAAACCAGTGTTATTAGGCCAAACAATAGCTGCAGAGATATCGGACTGAGCCTCTGTAAATTTAAGATGAAGTTGTGAAAAATTAGATATAAACTAAACACAATCGATCTCTATGTAGTTCTTTGTGGCTCACAGTACAAAGTTATGTTCCCCTCAATGTGTTATAATGTTATTTTTGCTCCAGTGCTCCAGGTGTATCTCTTGCCTTCCTTATAGAGCGAAAAATAGAATGAATTTGCAGAGCAGATTGATGATGATGATCTCCCTACATTATTCCCACTCAGGCTCAAAGACTCCTCTGCAGTCCTTCCTGGGGATTGCTGAACAACACACAGCTCACAATGGGGTAAGGGTCTCCACAGTACCTGTGCATCACATCCACACACACACACACACACACACACACACACACACACACACCCACCTTCAGCTTTCTTTGATGAACGCCATCACTTATAGCTCTCTCTGTCTGTATTTTTGTCAGAGTAATGTGTCCCAGTGTGCCAGTCCTCACAACCCCACAGCCATCACGGCTGAGGAGTACTTCAACCCAGAGTTCAACCTAAACGGCCGGGACATCGGACGTCCCATCGAGCTTACCAGCAAAGTCCAGAAGTATGATCCAGCCATGGAAACACATAATTTTCATCACTTAAAGCTTTCTTTATGGACCAGTTTGCTCAAATCGCGGGTTATTCATCTCTTCTTCTTCTTCTCTCTGTGTCTTCTCCAGGTTTAAAGCGACCCTGTGGTTGAGTGAGAGTCACCCTCTGTCCCTGGCCGAGCAGGTGACCCCCATCATCGACCTCATGGCCATTTCCAATGCCCACTTTGCCAAGCTGCGTGACTTCATCACCCTGCGCCTGCCGCCAGGCTTCCCTGTCAAGATAGGTGGGTATAAGAGGTGTAGGTCATTTCCTTTGTGTAGCTAGATGGATGTCTTCAAGCATCACACATTGATTGTCTACCAGCTCCAGGCCTGTTGGTCTGAAGCTTGTTATATCGACTTTAGAAACTAAAATAACGAGAACTAAAAGCTTTATTCATGATTCTTACTGTATGTTTTCATTCCCACTGCCCACTGGAGCTACAGGAATAATCAGCCATCTAAATCTTTCAAAAACTCACTGTCTGCCCTCCAGAGATTCCCCTGTTTCACGTGTTGAATGCCAGAGTGACGTTCAGTAACCTGTGTGGCTGCGACGAGCCGGTCAGCTCTGTGACGGTTCACCAACCAGAGAGCTCCGAAGAAGCTGGTGACTATTGACTCACACATACACACTAGTTATAAACTCAGTTCATTCATAATACTCTAATACCTGATATATCTCAGCGACATAGAATTCAAACATCAGCTGGTTCTGACACTCACATGTTTACAGTAGAACAAGAGTGAGTAGGTAATCTATCATAGTGCAGAATATTGTAATTAGAATACGCTTGTGTCATTTAGTATTTTGGTTTGAGAATGTAATGCAAGGTACAGGTGCAGTAACATTGTAACCCACCTTCACCCAGGTCAGTCTCTCCCTCCCTTCCACTGCGAGGTGGACCCCTCGGTGTTCGAACCCCCCGCAGACTACACCACCCTTGGCCCAGGCCGCAGCGAGCCGATGAGGGACGAGGACGACAACCTGCTGCAGTTCGCCATCCAGCAGAGCCTGCTGGACGCCGGCACAGAGAGTGACCAGGTCAGAGTTACATGTCAGATGTGGGAATTGATTCTTTCTCACCATCTTCTACAGTGTAACACCTCTTAAGTTTATTTTTAACTAGGAGAACTGATGAATTTCACTCTTGCTTTCGGGCATTGAGAAATTGCAGTGACCCAGGTGACAGAACAAAGTAACAAACTGTACTGGTCACGGTTTGTCCCTGCTATTTTTGGTTCTTGCTTATCTTTTTTATCCCTAAACATTTTAAAAAATTGGGTAAAATACAGGGTTTCCTTACATTTAAATCCAGTTGTATGTGTGGTTTTTAGGTGACCATCTGGGAGGCCCTGACCAACAGCCGCCCAGTGCCCCAGAGTCCACTGTACGAGGAAGACTCTCAGCTGGAGAGGTGAGCTGACCTTCAGACTTTACCTCTTTTGTTTCCTTGACAGGCAGGTTCACACTGCTCAAACTGGAGCGAAGCCTATAGCTGAACTCTACTGTTAACAGAGTATATCAGTTATTTTTTAGGCCTTTAGTAATAAGCCTCCAAACCAGAGATGTATAGATAAGCAGGTAAATATTTATTGATTTTTCAAATTTCTGATTAATTCTATTATTTCTTTTAATGTTTTTCTAAATGTTGTACTTAGTATAACAAAAAAAGGATGAAGAATCAAATCCTAAATTTAGCTTGAGGCTGTCATCCAGGCGGCTTAGTTTATCTTTTCATGGCTTTTAGTAGAATCTGTCTTTACACAAGATGTCAGCTCAGTAGAGTCCACCTCCGCTGGATTGTTTTTTGAAACTTATCTAGGAAAGGGAAGGGTCTTTTTGTAGTTGTTACTGTAAAATCATCATGAGGTTTAACTCATGCTTCATAATTTGTTCTTATTCAGGGAGACCTGTGGCTTGTGAAGTAATTTAATTAAACCTCTCTAAATAGACTTCAGTGATTAGCTTTTTCTTTCCACCTTCTCTTGGGAGCAGCAACTCCCAGGCGTCCCGTAATGAAGCCCAGCAGCTAAACTTTCCTGTTAAGATTCAGTTTAAGTCTCAATATCCTCATTTCTTTCATTATTCAGGGCAATCCAGGAGTCCCTGTCCATCTCGCTGGTCAGCAGAGAGGGAGAAGACACGGCCGACCCCAGCCAGCCCTCCTCTGTCTCGCCGTTGGACCCCACCGGCAACTCCCCACTCTCCTACAGCACAGTGACTGATCCGCGGTTGTCGGGACACTTTGGCGTGGCGTCGAGCTTCGACGAGCAGCTGCGTATGGCCATGGAGCTGTCATGCCGGGAGCAGGAGGAGATGGACAGGTGAGGCGGCAGCAGTCTGACATGCATTAACTTAGCTGAGACAAAATCATCATGTGGGAATCAACTTGACTTTGTGGCTACTGCTCATCAACAAACGCTCGTTTTAGCAGTCCAGAGGGGGTTTGACCCAGAACTTGAGCTTATTTCAGACATCCAGAGGTTAGAGAACTCACAAGGGAATCTGCACCTGCTTATCCTGTGCTGTCCCAGCATGCACTGGGCTAGAGGCGGGGTACACCCTCACCCTGGACAGCATGCCAGAGCTAATATTTATTTGGAAGGGCGTTCATTCACACTCATATTCTCACCTGTGGACAATTTGTAGTTGCCATTTGACTTGACCTGCATGTCTTTGGACTGTGAGAGGAAACCAGAGCACCCAGAGGAAACTCACACGCCAGCACTTCACCACCGTGCACATTTTTTATTATGGAATGTATTAGAAAGCGGTTTTGAGTAGACTGCATTGTGTGGGCTTTAGAAACCTTAGGCTGCCTCCCTCTATTCCGCTTCTTTTTCTTTTTTTGTTTTTTTTACTTCAACTGAGTGTGCACACATGAGTGAGTGCTGCAGCCTGCTCTTCCATCTCAGACTCTGTTTTGGCACCGTAGGGTGACTGACAACGTCTGCTACACAGTGGGGTCTCAAAATCTCCCAACATCCACATCCAAGGAAAGAATCTCCTAGTTGTTGTCTGCTCCATGTTGTTAGTCGTGCGCATTAATACAGAGATGCTACAATAAAGACATGGTTCAGACAAGGCTGTGTGGTGAGAGAAGTCCTGGGATTTGACGGTCATGTAGTGGAGCCTCGGCTGCTTGAGGAAAGCAGTCAGATTCACTTGTGAAGTTTTTTTGTGAATTTTAAGGTGATTTTCTTTTTTTTTTTTTTTTTTTTTTTTTACCCTCTCCCCTCAACTTTCTCGGACAGATTTGCTCGCTGTAATCTGTGACAAGGGTTGAATACTGGAATATTATTAAGAGATTACAGTATTTACAGCGAATTCTCCCCCAAATCTACTCCCTTTTCCTGGAAGAAAATACCTGCAGGAACCCAGCATTTTTAGCACGTGTTCTTGTGTGTCTTTTTACTGAAGCCTGTCTTATGTACTGAAACAAAGACGCCTTCTCCAAACCCCATTAATGCAACCACACACCTATAGTAGCTAAATACTAATATGTCTGACATTAAAATGCCCTTATTACAGTAATCTAACCACATCAACTTTTTAGCTACAGTGGTTAGTTATGTTGTCGTTATGTTTGATGCTAAAATGGCAGCTTACAGTTCAGCTGTCTGTAAAGGTATTTTTTTTAATATTTTTTTCAAGTGGTTCAAAAGTGGATTAATAAGAGATGGGGGCCTCCATCCTATACCTCAACGTTACAACTAAACGTCCAAGATCAATGCTCCCGTGCTTCAGTGCACTATAACAACACGCCAGAATTGCTGCATGCAACATATTTTCCTTCCCTGCCACTGCACACAGTAATAAGCTCAGGTCAGCACTATAAAGTTGGTCAGATGCACCCATATAACCACTCAGACGAATTAAAACTGATAGGAGGATGTGTTTGTTTTTTTCTGTATAGTCAGCATTGTGTTTTTTACGCTTCAAACGTAGTCTACTTTGAAGAGGAATTTTTCTACTAACAAAATACTATTATAACATCAGAAAACGAGAATAAACATTATCTGCAGTTCTTTGTTTTAAGGTGAGGAATATGGTGTGAAGAGTAACATATTCCTGGAAGTAATAATTCTAAAGTCACTTGTCTGTCGTCGTTCTGACCGATGAGCTTTTATTTGGTATTTTTGTCGTAGGCAGCAGAAGGAGGAAGAGGAGGAGCTGGAGAGGATCCTGCAGCTGTCACTCACCGAGAAGTAATGTCACGACTGCAATGGAGCAACGGTCTTCATTGGGGAACTATCCTCTTAATTTATTCAGTTTTTTTTTTTTTTTAATCCTGAGATGTTAAGTTATTACAGATATTTTATTTGTCTTTCTCACACGAAGGCTGCTACAACAGAGTGTAAAGGACCACAATATAAGAAGTGTGAGTGAAACACAGGTGGGTGGGAGTGGGTGGGGCCAAATAAGAAGAAACAGGTACTCTGAGACACACTACAGTGAAGGAGGAGACAAAGGGGAGATAGTCTTTCTTTTTCTTTTTTTATTGAATATTTTTCACAGTCTTGCTGTCTTTAAGTGATGAATGATCCTTAAACTTTAAACCTATAACATGATCCATGATAATGATGAAAAATAAGAAAATACAGTCTTAATGGAATAACTTATAAAAAATATGATTATAACATTTGAAACATTTATGTTGGCTTACTCTTATGTGTGAAAAATAAAGAATAATGATCATCCTGGATTATGTTTTTTTTATTTTTTATTCAATGCTTTTGAACAAAGGAACAAACATAAGACTCGCATATATATATATATATATATATATATATATATATATATATTTAGTTTTGTATTTTACAGTTTGATCATTCTTTCATATCAAAAATGGACAATAATTGGCTCGGGCAGTTTTGATTTAATGTTAATTTTTACACTTTTAAACCACAATTATTGAGCAAAGCATAACTTTCCAAACTGTGAGACAAAAAACATTGAAATCGCATGTCCTTGAAACTAGAGCTGCAATGATTAATTGTTCGAAAGAAAATTAATCAACTATTTTAGTAATTGATCAATCTCTTTGAATCTTTTTCAGGTAAAAATACCAAACATTTGCTCAAATGTGAGGATTTGTAGTTTTTTCTTAGCATATATGGTAAGAAATGAATTATATTTGGATTATCTTTTCTGCGTATTTTGGTCCGACAAAATAACGTTTTTCACTACTTTTTGACATTCCAAAGACCAATCGATTAACTGAGAAAGTAATCGTTAGTTGCAGCCCTTTAGTTGAAATCATATTCTAATCTATTCAAATCTGGATCATTAAGCTGTTAGAAAGCTATCTACCTTTGTACGAGTCACTGTTTTCATCTTAATGCAGTGGTTTGTAAACAACCTTTCATCAAGGAGACAATAATATACCATAATTATATTCTGTGTTAATGTTATACTGTTGCAATGTGAAAATCCTGTACATTGAAATGGGAAGGGTCTCAAACTAACGGCTCGAGGGCCACATTCAACTGTGAGAATTTTTTTTCAATGTATTAGTAAATTTGACCTGCAAAGACATTTCTAAAGATGTTTTTCCCATTTTGAATTTTCCCTTTATTGTCTTTTCTTTTTTTTAATAATTCTTTAATTTCCTGTTAAGGCAGCCATGTTGGAGTGTAAAAATTGGCTTTCTAGCCATGCTAGCATCCTGGCTTTAAGGATGGAAATGTCGGTCTGTCAGTCCACCACTTTGGTCCAGACTGAAATATCCTAAATATTCAAGGTCACCAGAGGAAGTATTCGTATGACTTCCTCTGACTTTTCCTCTAGCACCACCAGCAGGTTAAAGTTTTCACTTATTCAGTGAAATATCGCAACATTTACTCGATGGGTTGGCACATTTTGTACACGCTTTCATGGTTCATAGATAATGTATTCTAATGGTTTTGGAGATCTCCTGATTTTTCATCCAGTGTCACCATGAGGTTGAAATTTTAGATGTCCAATACTTTGGTTTATGACCAAACATTAGCAAAAATAATGACATTCCCATCAGCCCCTGCTGTACTTTGTTTAGTGCTAATTAGCAAATGTTAGCATGCTAACACGCTAAACTAAGATGGTGATCATGGTAAACATCCACATGTTAGCATTTAGTGTGATAGCATGCTTACGTTAGCATTTAGCTCAAAGCACTGCTATGCCTAAGTACACACTCACAGAGCTGCTAGCATGGCTGTAGCCTCTTAGTCTTATTATTTCACATTTAACGTGAAGCAAGCTGTACCTAACTAAGCCACTTGTCAACATAAACACAGACAGTTTCAAGAAGAGAGAACAACCTGGCCAGTGGCCCTCAGGTGAGTTTGAGACCCCTGCTTTAAGAAAATGAGAACCTCTTTCATTTTAATTTAACAGCCACACATTTTTTTACTTTGTCCAGTGCATTTTTGAAAGATTTTCCCAACACTAAAGGTGGCAGAATTTTGTGAAATCTACAGCACGTAATCTCTCAATTGAAGTTCATGTTAAATGTTACACATTAAATTAGCAGACTTGTTGTAAAGGTTCTTATCAAGCAACAAACAGTACACGCCTCACTCTGCTGCGCTCTTTGTAGTCCACTGTGCTGTGCCTGAATAGGATTTTTCAGAGGTTTGATTCTCATAGGTGATGACCTCCTTGTCAGCTGCAGCGTAGTTGGTTTCCCTCCGTAATTTTAAAACTTCCCGAAGCTCTCCATCCAACTGAACTAGTTTACACAAATCATACAAATGTCACTCATTTAGACTGACTTAGACAAATGTAAAGCAGCTCTTTAAGTACTCATGTTAAAACAAATATTGACACTCATTCTCACCTAGCTTTAGTTTGTGATTATCAGGACTGTGATCATTAGGAACCTCGTATTCACCCTCCACTGGCCTGGTTGGAGGGGGCGGAAGCTCCTCTTTGGTCTGTGAGCGCAGCATAGGTGCCACTTGTGCCTTGGGTACTATTTTAGGTGCTGGTGAAGTGATGCTGATGCACTTTGGAGGAGGTGACACATCTGTTGAGCGCACACACAAACATTGTCAGGAGCTGTGTACTTGTCGCTGAGCCTGAGACTATTTGTAACAGCAGTGTTCCTTTCACCGATGTGAGTGTCGTAGGGCTGAGATGCCATGTAGGGATGAAGACGGTACTCTGTCTTTTCAAGGAAGTATTTAAGTACATCGTTCAGGGTGGAGACCGTCACCTACAGAGGAGAGGACACAAGTAGTGCCGCTTTAACAGCTGACTTGGAAGGATCTTAATTCCTACAAGCACACGACAAAACTTCGAGTTTCTTCCAACGGGACTTACTGCTGTCTCCAGTTCAATGACAAACCCTGAGTTTGTGGAGGTCACTCTGTAGTTCTTCATGACAGGCCCACTGAAACACAAGGAAGAGGAGGATTATTTGCTGACTAGACCTTTGATAAACAACAACTCAGTACATTTGTGATATGAAATGTAAACAAATTGGAATGAGCAAAAAACAATAACCTCCTATCCATATGTTCATCTCTTTATCAACTAAAGCATCTCCTGCTTACTGACTGTCATAATAATTACACTGAAATGCAAATGATCCATATGCCAATGTATTGTTAATAAGACACTGTTGATTCTACAGTAAGACTTGTTATATTTGGGTTTGGGTTCAAATTAACTCTGAAATAAATTCCTGTTCTGGTTAACTAGAGGCTTCAAACTAAAAGACCCAGATGTGGCATTAGTTTTCCAGGCAACATGTTTGGATTATTAATCATTTCCTGGTGGACACTTCTCTTCCTGTACATGAATGTGTCAGATGACTCACAGGAGCATAATATAAATAATACAGCACTGATAGCAAATAATACAACCAAAGATTCACATTTATGAATGTATGAATGGTAGCAAAGCTATCTATCTATCTATCTATCTATCTATCTATCTATCTATCTATCTATCTATCTATCTATCTATCTATCTATCTATCTATCTATCTATCTATCTATCTATCTATTGTCAGACCGGGGCGTCACTTGTCTGAGGGTCAGGGCGTAGTTGTTGGTCAGGGTGGACGGACGGAGGATGATGCCTCCACACTCTGGGTTAGCCTCCAACATCTGCTCAGCCTCCTGTCGAGTCACACTGAAGAAACACCTGCAGGAATCAAAGAAAAAAAAAACACTTCCTCATTGCCGGTGAAGGTAATAAAAGGTGCAGTTATGTTGTTTCAGAGGGCAAGATGTTCATTGGTTTAGGATAACAGGAAGGGCTTCACTGTCAGTGACCTCAAAAATGCTCCAAAGCCCTGTCTAATAACCACTTAGTTGTATTTTTCATGTTTTGTTTTGTGTTAAACACAAAGATAGAAATAGCAGGAAGTGCTTCAGTTTGTCAGAGAGAGGGAGAGGAGGTAACGAGGAGGAAGAATCTGAAAAGGAAAATGTCTGGAGACAGACTGTCTAACTTACGCAGGAATCTCAGTGGCGCTGTGGTCAGGCTCGTCTTTGGGCGGTGGAGGGGATGCGGAGGCGGAGGAGGAGGCTGAGAATAGGAAGGATGGTCGGGGTGGGAGGGGTGGACGCTGCATGGGGGCATTTCTCCTCTTCTCCTGAACCAGAACCTCCTGCAGCAGCAACATCTGGCCAGGCAGCAGCTGCAGCTTACTGGGAATCTCTTTCTACAGGGAGACAGAGCTCGTGTCTTACTCATTGTTATTACTAATACCACCAATTTTACACAATTCGTCACAGGTTAGAAAATACATCCTGGTATGTTGTTGTAAATTCTTCTCTGATTTCCTCTGGGAAATGATCAAATGTAGTTCAGATGCAGCATTTAAAAAGTGAAATACAAGAAAGAAAGCAGCTGTATCCATACACTGAAAATAAACTCACAAATACTTACTAACGCAGCCTTTCTGTCACATACAGATTATCTGGATCTTTATTTTCAGTTTGCAGATATCCCTGCTTCCTTGTTTGTAACCTTACTGTCATTTTCTCTATCAGTCTTAAGTCTTAACCTAATTATTAACCAGGAAATACTTTCCTGGTGTTTGTTGTACTTGGCTTTGTGTGTCAGCAAGGTCAAGTATGACACACAGCAAAGAATTATTTTCAAAAAACACACTGTGTTTTTATGTTGCAGGAGCCTTCAAGTTGTCTTGTGTCATCACAATGTTAATCCAGAGTCATGTATAGTTAAACACCTGTCCTTGGAGCAGGTTTGAACTCAGACATTAAGGGTTTGTTATTGCTCTGCAGTATTCTGTACCATTAGCAGCAACTGTACTGAGAGTCCATTAGACTCTCACATCAACCCATCAGACTGTGTCTTTAACTTTACATGTGTGTGTGTTTGCTTACTTTGATCACAGTCAGGATGTAACCCCTCCACTCCTCTCCTGTGTCAGGATTGTCCATCTGTACAGTCACACAAACAGCAGACATTTTGGTTATGTGCTGCTCACAAAGAAATTTGATTTTAATTTGCTCAAATAAAGTTATAACTTGAGACCACAGTCCACATAATATTTCTTTGTAAACTGAAAGTTTTTTTTTTATCAACTCCATTCAGTTTTGGAGTTGCATGGACCTGAGGCTGACTGCACCCTGAAGAAGAGAGAAAAATCTGTCACGTTTCACTGCAACGCACCTTCAGCTGCACCTCCTGCGTGTGCAGGGCGAGAGTGAAGATAGTTGGCGCCTTCCTCTGATATGGAGAATCCAGCTCCATGAACTTCAGCTGCTCCAGTTCTAGCTTCTCTGTGTACTAACAAAGTCAACAAACAAACAAAACGTGAGAATTATCACTTGTTATCAGACTCACGCTTGATCAGTAAAACATGTATAAATTGATCTAAAATAGAAATAAGAAAAAATGTTCTTCAGTGGACTCTGGCCTCTGTGTCTCCTTCACCTACTTTCATACAGCCCTTCATTAGTGTTGCCTTTGTTTATAAGGCTCAACTGTGTTGAAGCTTAGAAACAATTTGAATTTAACAGTTTTTTTTTTTTTTTAGGGAAACAAATGTTAAATTCACGGTTTAATTAATCATATAAAAATGTTATTTTGTAAATCACAATTTTGCTAAAACGTAAGAGAGGAGCAAATGAAAGTGTTTGCTTACTGTGTCCTGCGTGTCATCTTCGTACAGAAAGAGTGTGGCTCCTCGGAGCTCGCCGTAGTACTTCTTGAAATCCTGAAAATCACAGCTGTCATTTTGAATGTCTGTTCTTGACACAGTATTCACATTCACAAATGAAACAGAATTTAATGGTCATAAAATCTTATACTGAAATGTCAAACATCACCATTTATTACCTATTTAGTCCTCTCTTATTATCCTACATACACATTTACAGTTTATACATCTCGGTCCTCACCTTCTCTTTGGCGTTTTTCTTCAGCAGGTGTCCAGAGTAGTAGAGAGGCAGATCTGTGATAGTCGCCCTCCTCTTGTGGACGACTCTGGGGTTCAAAGACATCGTCCAGCTCTCTGTCAAATCCGTGTGCTTCTTCTGGCCTGGTTCAGTTCAGCTCTGGCTCATTTCACTTCTGTTTGTCCAGCAGTGAAGTTGTTAGCATTGAATAAGCAGCTCACTTCAGTTGGGTCCTGAGAAAGTTTTGTTTGTCGTTGTTTCCTCGTGCAGCTCTCAAAGCAGTGATAAATTCTCGTCAAGTCTTTAGTATGTCTGATAGGATTATTGGTCTATAAACCTGCTGCACTGATAAGCTGCTCCCCCCCTTTTCCTCAAGTCTTAGTGCAGATTTGACTCTGAGAATGAGGAAACTACAGTGATTTATAAAGAAGGAAGAAGTTAGAATAAAATATCTCAAATAAAAATCCACTTTTGTACTTTGAACCCTGGCGTCAAGACAGCTTTACACCATGCACTCAGACGCAATGAAGCATGCCAGCATGTGTCTGCACACACACACACACACACACAATGTGCAAGCCAGATTAATTATTTCCATTTAATGTGGTCTGAGTAGACATATATCAAGACGCATTCAGGGGGATTTCTGATGAGAGAGATTGCATAATTCACTAAAACAGCCTTTTTAAGTCAACAATCACAGTTTAGACTTTTTAACGCCTTCAGTTTATATCATTAGATTATACAAATTATACACACCCAGCACAAACACACATGGACTTAACCCACACTGGTGCAGCTAGGGGTTGTGAATTCAGCAGCTGGATAAATGTAGATGGAATTCATTATAATATCAAAGTAATGTTGCTTTTATTATAGATCTATTTAATCATGTATTTGTGCTATCATAAATAATTAACCATTATAACCAATAATAAAGCATTATATTACATTACAACATGAATCAACAAAACCACACCTGTAATAGATTAGATAAGTTGTGCCATAAAAAGGTTCAATTTTTATAGTTATTTGGATGTGATTGCAGAGACGTTAAATGTAAATAAATTGTTTAATGAAATAGAAATATTGAGAATATATATCAGTCTTAATAAGTGTATATAAAGCCTATAAACATGAAGCCTTCATGAATAATCTAAACACTATCATATAACAGATAGTGTTTATAAAAAGTTGCTATATTTTAAACACCTGATTAGTTCACTAGTTATTTCTCTATTTTAAAATGAGACAATGCAACTTTCTGCTGAACAGAGGTCACTTTGGTCACAAGTGACAATTTAGTGCTAGAACTTAGTGTAACAGTAGCACAAGTAGTCATAAAGTCAGCAGACTGATTCAGCAATGTCTGTTCCACAGCAATATCTGTCTAATGTTTGCTAACATTAGCCACCATAAGCTACTGGTCATACCAGACCAAGTGGAGCTTTAGCTGCAAAACCAGTGAGTGTATTTAACTGAGCAAGGGGGAGTTTTGTTGCTTATAAATTCAACATTTATTTGTAAGAGGAAGAATGTGTTATTCTTTCAAAATGTACATAGTCCTGCTTTAAAGCCTCTTGATGATGTCAGAGATTTTACATGTCAAATTACATATTTATTTTCTATATGATTTATATTTATCTATATAAATGATCTATTTTCGCATGTGAAATCTTTGCATGTTTGGCTTTTCACCTGGGGAAAATGAGCAGTAAAATGCCAACACTGAGAAGCATGCCATAGGCGTACACAGGACTGGTGGTGGCAAAAAACACAGCTTCACACATGTAATGCAGCAGCAGCACGACAAAGGACAGAAGGAGCGACAAACAGTGGCACAGCGGGGACACAGAAATGGAGATGAACCACAGCAGGCCTTTGATCAACCAGAGGGACAAGTGGAGGAGGTGCAGGAGCAACCAAACAGTCCAGAGCAGCAGAGACCCCAACAACCACAAAGCTTTGGACGGGAGAAAGACATCAGCATCCTAAAAAGACAGAAAGAGATGGAGAGACTGTCACTCTTTTTGTCTTGTATCTGTAAGCTGTGAATGTTTTACAGTATTTGGGTTAATGTGGACTTACATAGTCCTGTACATCATTGTCTTCCTTTCCAACTGATCCCACTTGAGCAAGAAAAAGACAAAATCACTCATAAGTCATTTGTTATCAAATATAACATTGATAGGAGCTATTGGCCATACATTCTAAGTTTATACTGTAATCCCTAAATAAGAAACACATGATAGAGAGAAAACGTTGATATGCTTTTTTAATGCATATTGAACTTTCTACAAGTTGCTGTACGTTAGGGAAATTTGGCTGTGAACTTCTTTCATTCACAACATCCATTATCAATGACAAAATTATCACTTACAGAGGAAAGCGAATGCCAGGAGGGAAAATAGCACACGGATCGCCAGCAGCCATTTCTCACGGTGCCCGTTCCTTCTCTGTGGTTCAACCTACAGTGTTTATACCAAAAGAGATGTAAATTATTTTCATTTTTTAACCTTATACTTTTTACCACAACGCAATAATGATCAGTGTGATAAAATTAATAATGAAATAATTCATGTAATAAAATAGATCTTTACTCTGACATAAATGTTGCATAACTATAACTAGAGCCCGTATGTGCAGGGGTGTAGCCTAATAAATTATGATCCACTGAGCTCGTTTTGAAAAGTCTGGGTCGATTAAATGCATCAATTTCCTTAAGCGTTTTCTTTTTATTAATACACTGACTGTTTGCATGTTTTGGTTCCTGTTCAGCTTCTGTCAGTCACATACCGTGTACTACTACATATGCAAAACTACTGATTTTATGATGCAAAGAAACTTTTTTAAAAAACAAAAAACGTTAGTCTTTCAGAGATTGTTTAGTTTTATACTTTCATTTTACTTGTGTTTCGAAATGTCTGTTGTATTAATATCTTCATTATTATTGAAAATCCCTGCTGGATTTAATTTGCTACACCACTAGTGTATGCTACAGTATGAAGTGGTTCACCTGGAGCCTTGTGAAACTGGATTATCCAAATGTATGAATACTTGCAGTAGTAGTAATGAGATTGTGTAGCAACCATACGATTAGTAGACTGATATTAGTAATAGCATTATGATCCCAGCAGTTGTCAGTGGTACTGATAACATCAGTATAAGTGTATAGTCTATTAGTTGCAACTTCATCAACATAAACAATACTATATTTGGTCTACAGACAGCTGCTTAAAGCATATAATACACTAATAGTAATAAGAGCAGCAGCAGGTCTTTTTCTTCATCTTACCTGTGAAACATGCGAAAAGAAATCGCCCCCTGCTGCCTGCTCACAGATGCTAATTATGTGAGCCAGGCGGTGGTAGTCTTTGAACTCGTCACAGCTGCTGGATGATCGACACTGTGGACAAAGATCATCACCATCATCGGAGCCCCTCGGGTCGTTGAGACGGCAGGCTGGACGGCGGCTGCACATTGTCACTGCTGTGGACGGTCCAGTGGTGACTGAGCAGTTTTCTTCAGTTCCTCCTGCGTGCCAACAGAGCTGGGAAAGTGAAACTTACCGGAGGCTGGCAGAGGCAGAGCCGTGCCTCCAAACTGGTGCTTTTGTTCAAACTCAGTGCTCCGCATAATTCCTTAAATTCTGTTAGCCAATGTACATTTATTCACCTTCAAACAGGAATAAAACACAAATAATCTACAGATTAGTGTTAAACATATACAATATTAGATTTACAGTATGTGTTCTTCTTGTAATGTTTGTCATGTATATTTAAAAAAAATATATATTTTCAAAAGTTTTTAACGTTTAACTGATGTAAACCAACATATCAGCATGTTAACCTGCCAATTTTAAGTCTTTTACAAAATAGTTAACAGTGAAAACAGCTGACAGCAAGTTTTTACATGTAACATTTAAAGTGTGTCCTATTCCTGCCTCAGTGTTCTGAAAAGGACACCTGTGTGGAGGAATGACTCAGCACATGAAACATTTGCTTAGTAATCAGCTGATCTGTCAGCCAATCTGTCTGCCATACACACCCTGTGCATTGTTGCCTTTATTGTTATTCTCCTCATTGTCACCCTTAAAGGAATAATCAATTTGGTTTCACATTAATATCTTCTGTAGCTGCATGTAAAAAATAAAATGAAAAAAATACACTGGCTAATTAAAAAAACAACAACTTTAAATGCCTTTGACTGCCTATGCACCCAAAGAGTAATTTAAGTCATTTAGAAACAACATCTTCATGATTATTTCAGGAGGCTGCACAGCATGCAGCAGACACCTGGGCTAGATTAAGAGAGAGCAGGCGAACATGACATTGCAGGCAGCAGGGAAAGGACCCAAACACAGATGGAACAGGCAGACTGGTGTAGATCAATGACTTAATGTAAATAGATGGCTTGCAGGCAGGCAGGGTTACAGAAGCTCAAAAGCAAAACACCAGCCAGGAAAGCAACATAACAGCACAGCAACAAGGCACATGGCAACTAAGATGAACCAACAAAAGAACAAAGCATCTGGGCTGGTATAAGGGGAGAGTGGCTGATGAGGCAAGTGAAAACAGGTGAGCAGGTGAACGAGCAGAAGGTCAGGTGACTGCAGGGCTGATGAGAACAGGTGAGCAGGTGAATGAGGAAAAGTCAGAGGGCATCTGGTGGACGGCTCGAGGATGGCAGGTCTGGGGAGTTGGAAGAAAGCGCATGGCCTGGGAGGAATGAGCCGGGGCTGGACACAGGGATAGATAGATAGAGAGAGAGAGAGAGAAATGCAGAGGGCTGGGGATGAGAGAGTGTGGCTGCAGGAAGGGACTGAGAGCCAAACAGATTTAAAAGCTGGACCAACACAACCCAGAGATCTAAAAATGTTTTAATTGTTTACATGTTAGTTTAAGATGTGTATTCACTTTTTAAGACACCGATAGACCTGGCTCATGTTCACAGAGCACAGCCTGAGGTGGTTTTTGGTCAGGTCTCTGCTGGTTTTGTTGTCTTCTAGACCAAAAATAAGAGCTCCCTTTGGGGTTGTCTGGCTTTGCACTTGTGTCACTATTCTCCTAGCAACCACGGCTCGTCTCATAATGTCCACAGGAGAATTGGCTGCACAAAACTAATGCCTAAAAACAACTCGTTACTGGGAGATTGATGGAGGGTGAGCAGCAAATACCTTGTGTTGTCTTAACAAGTTGCAGCTCTGTGCAAACTTGCTGATACTGATATCAAGAAAAGTACTGACAACTACTGCCCCCTACTGATGCAAGCTTCTACTAGATAGGTTAACTAGTGATGTTCTGCAGGAAAAGCGCAGGTGGAACTAATAATATTAATGATGGCTCTATTTGGGGTGTGGCAATAAACAGTAAAAACTTATTTTTGCTGATATTAACACTTTTACAATCTGCCTGAAACTTCTCAACTTATTACACTTAATATGACATGTTTGTACTTTATTTACATAGCTAATAATTTACTAATAATGATGATAATTTATTCATTTTAATTTACTTAATTGTCATTCTCTTTTTCCACACTGTAATTCTACTCCTGCTACTTCTATCTATACTGTATTTACGCCACCTGTTGTAGGTCTGTCCGTCCTGGAAGACGATTCCCTCCTCTGTTGCTCTTCTCAAAGTTGTTTTTATTTTTTGAGTTTTGAGTTTTTTTCTCATTCAAATTGAGAGTCTAAGGATAGAGGGTGTTGTCCTTTGTGAGTGTGCGCATGTGCTTGCATGTAGATATACACAGTAAAAATATATTTTGCCACCATGTGTCTGTTCTCTACAGGCCTCCTGCAGACTGATGCCCACTGCTGGCCACAGATTTCTTTCTCAGCTGTGTTCTTTGACCCTGCTGGTCCCTCTGGCGTCTCCCATCTCCTCCTTTAATCCCTCATGCTGGAGCGGAGGCCAGGGAGACGCACACTAAGGAGAGGAAACAGTCTCTGTCCTCCATCACGGGGCCTCTAATGATGCTCCCCCTCAACCACTGACTGAGGAGAAAGTGGCCACGGGGGTGACAGGGATGGGGGATAATATGTTGGACTGATGAAGCCTCTGAAACAACAGCATGTATATGTTCTTTAAACTCCAAATTATGTAAATAAAACATGAAAGGTGAGGTATGTCATTCCACTTTTATTTCAACATGGTTGTAATTGTGATTTAGGTTTCTATCTCGTTGTCAGTCATGTTGTAATAATTACAATAGTTAATCCAGTTTTGAAATCTTCTGGGTTTTGGCATGAAGGGGATGATATTCTTTCTTCTGAGGCCTTTTGCAGCCCTGTTCAGCTGTAATGACATGGAGGCCCTGAACAAGAGGACAGATGAGAGAAAACCCTTTGAGAAACACATTAAAGCTGAACTCGTATATTAGACATAAGTGATCATATTTCGATGCAGACTGACCTAAGACGTCTGGATTATGATTAGCTGGCAGGCCGGGGTAAAAGGTCAGGCTGGAGATAGAGGTCACGCAGGGGTCAGACCATCCCCAGGCGTCATTACAGGAACATGGCTGGTCGTGGTAGACGCTGCAGGAGACGTCCCCTCCTGGAAAACAAAGCAGCTTCTGACCAGGTTCACTTTTATTTCTCTTCCCACCTCCACCCCCCTATCTGCAATCCTCACTTGTTCTAATTAGTAGAATGACAAAATACATGCATGCGTGTGTTCCCAGGTGCAAGTGCGCACATTTATCTATGCAATCTCCTTTTCTAATGGTTGCAGTGATGGAGGAGCGGAGGTGTAAGCGGGCCTGTAATGAGAGTCTGAGGTGAGGGGGAGGCAGGGAGGAGCAGAGAGCCTGCTGGCTGAGAGGACAGAAGCCTGGGGCGGCGAGGTGGAGCTCCTGCTGTGGAGGTTGTTTCAGCCAGAGTAATATTAACACAGGACCACCGGCTTTACTCATCAGTCTGCTGTGTGATTTGGTACCACAGAGAATCCACTGTATTCTGTGTCTGCTCTGCAAGTACATCCATCTACACAACATGTTTGATTTGGTGCGGAGCCTTACAGTTTGTTTTTTAAACAGGAATAGAAGTTGCTAGTTGCTAGTCCATTTCTTTTTTGCAATTTGAAACAACTTGTTTCAGAAATGCTCTTGCATATGTGTCATTTTCTTGATATGAGTCAGGCGATTTTCTTCTGCTTTAGAAAATTCCTGAAAACAATAAAACAGAAAAACGTGGATGAGGAATCACTGACTTCACCCATAGGTTTTCTGATTGTATGACTAAATCTAAAAATCAATTATTTATAAATGAAGGAACAAACATCACAGCTAACCTGTGAAGTGCTTTAAAATACATTTCCATTCGCCCGTACATGCCCACTCCAAGAAAACTGCACTGTATGTTGTGTCCAACATACTAATTTAATTGACTAATTTGAGTTAGTAGTGTGTTCACACAAGAAAAGTGACAGAATTAATTATATTATTCTCAAAGATTTGTCAGTATGTAGAACTAATTTGCTTGATTTTTGAAAAACTTAACCAAGTTGTAGACAATGTAAAGACAGCTCGGAAAGTAAAATAAAGTGTTAAATCTCTGAAAAACATTTTGGTTTCTCTTTGTGAGGTTTCCACATTTGAAGGAGGCAGTAGCAGTATAGTTGCAGTTAGACAAACATCCATTAGCATTTTGTATCATTCCCAATTAGTAGATATCAGTAGCTATATAAAGTACATTGATCTCTTGTACCATAGCTGCCAAAACAGTACACTAAGAAAAGTATATATACATACTGTAAAGTATCTGTAGTTGGCAATTGAGAGAGAACTTGTGACTGTATTTAGGTAATGGAAATATCAGTTTAAGTTTTAAAAACGTTTGCTAAATGAAATTCAGCCGTCATTAATTGCATTATTTACACCTGTGCTTTTCTTACTGTGACATGTCAAATATTTTCTGTGAAAAAAGGCCAAGCAGACACAAATATACTCCTATACACTTTCAAACACACACAAATACACTGATCACACGCAGGCTATATTACCTTCCTTATGCTTGCTGCTGCATTTCCTGATTCCCAGAATTCCACTGATGGAATAGGTGGACTCAGATGAATAGACTGTTCCCATGGCAACAGATGACGCTGATGACACTGGAGGGGCAGAGGTCGGAGTCAGGAAACATTAGAGACTGATAGATTGAGAGAGGGCAGAAGGGACAGAAACTTACCAACTTCACAAGACTCAGACTGGACTTTGTTCCTAATGATCCTGTAAAGACAGAGGGAACTCACTCAACGCTCATTTTTAATGATCCGTGTTGTCCAGCGCACACATACACATGAGGTCATCTATACCTGTTGATGGAGCTGATGCTGGGCACACTGTCGTGGTCACACACTCGCTCCAGCAGCAGCCTGTCTCGGATCTCCCAGGCGAACATGTTGGGGTTGGTGTGTTTCAGATGCAGGATCGTTTGCACAACTCTGGGAGTGGCCACTTTGGGCTTAGAGCCTCCAATCACTCCTGGTCTGATGCTTCCTGTCTCATTGTACCTGAATTCACAATATTGATAGGCCTATTTGTCAGGAGGGATAACATTTTACCTAAGGAGAAGGTTTATAAATAAATATACATGCTGATGTGATTCATGTATCTATATGTTGGAGTTAATATACACATGAATAGTCAAATACTAGTCTACATGAAAATAAATATAATGCATATAGGCATTAACATGAAAGTGGGCAGTTTTGTACACTTGTAACTTTGTTTTGAAAAGTTCTATACAAATAGTCCTACAGGTTATTATTATAACAGGCAACAATAACTTATTGTTAAAGTGTGTACAAGTCACCCAAAATCTGCTTCATCGCAGATAACTGTCTATGAATTAATAAATTAATAAATAGGCGAAATAAATGATCAAGCAGAGTTCCTTTACCTGGCCAGTATTTTGCTGACACAGCCGTGACTGACGCGCAGGCGGCGGGAGATCTCACAGGGACGCACGCCCCGTTGAGCGAGCTCCACGATGCGCTGTCTCACCACGTGCGGTAACGGGCGCCCGTTAATGAAGACGCCGCCGAGCTGGTTCACCCCGCCGTGCCCTGAGCACCGGAGCGGATCAATGAAACACCAGTCAAAAGGTATGGCTGCATATCATTCAAGCGTAATTTAGCCTACTGCATGGACAGCCGCGCACTCAACATACTGCAATGTCAAAAGAAGAGGTATAATTTACTCTACGTAGGCTACTGGTGGCACCTCATAACTTTAAACTAATAAGAAACATCGTTACTTACTGTGCGTAACGGCGAGAGGCACCTGTCCAAAGCGCACGTCCATCACAGACTGTAATCTGACTCTGAAAAAGTCTATAGTCCTGCTTAATTTCTAGACGTTGGTTGGTACAAAGTGCAGTTGGTTTCGAGGACCAACCATTTCTTATTCAAACATAAAACTGAAAGAAGAAGTTTTTAAGAGAGAAGTGTTCAGTTTTGTCCCGTATGTTTTTGTTTGCGGTGCGGAGTAACAGCAGTCTGCCTTTGGCACCTGAGCGGTGGACAGCTGCACGAGCCTTTGATTGGACGCACACGCACGGGTGCACGCGCTCCATTATCTTGTTGCTTTTTATGATAAAGGCGCTATAGTCAGTTCTTGTGATCAGAGTTGGGGCCAGGATTTTAGAAATACAGAAGTCATAAATCTAAGTCCTCCTACGCAACCCCAGACACTACAAGTCTCAAAATGTATATGTATGTTATATGTGTAGCCCTATTAGGTATATGTATATTAACTGGATCTTTTATTCAGTTAAATAAAACTCACCACTGATGATGGTCTAAACAGTTATCAACTGCCTTATGTGTAGGCTATCAATAGCCTACACATAATGGAATGTGCCAAAAGTTGGGTGAGCCTTCCTATGGAAGCCAAAATGCTGTTTCATAGTCTTCTCCCATCTACCAGGAATCTAATTCTGGCGGAGAAATAGCCTACTAAATCCATTTAATTTTTGATGGCCTGTATTAAAATTTAAGTAAATTTAATCTAAAAATGCTGGAATTCAGCCTCCAAGACTTTGTAAAACAAGAAAATTGTAAAATATAATTCCACTTGTTCCCATACCATCCATCCACCCTAGTAGCCTAATTACGACATGCGTATTTTATGACTTTAGCATTTAGCTCAAAGGTGGAATGTGACTAGTAGGACTACACTTGTTTTATGTGTTGTCCTACAATTTTGAGGTAGGCCTACTTGCTTTGATTGAATACTTCCATTAATTTATATTCCCCTAGGATACATTTTAAGAGTTAATATATCTGAAGGTATAGTTACTAATTCCTTTGCAGACTGATTGGATGTCGTTACTATGGGAACAACCCTATTCTTGGAACTAAGTGGCTTGCTGCCGCTGCCAGCTGTTGACAGCAAACCCTACAACAAAAAATAAACGTAGACCCATTTATAATGTTTCTGTTATTAATCCTTTAACATGACTTTATGACTAATATAATACAAATTATGATGAAAAAATGTACATTACCAAATCCGCTTTCGGGAGTAAACTTGTAGCCAGACTCCGTGTCTTTTTTTTTAAACGCTGGGGGCAGTTTTGGTTGTCCAACATTATACCTCCCGGAAACGCCGGGTAAAGTGCTTCAAACCTGTAAACAAGAATGGAAGCAACGACCCTTTTAGCTGTATGGAGGGAAAAATAGTGTTGTGCATTGTGTGAAGTCGCAACCGAGATATAGTGAACTAAAAATGGTAAGCGCCAGAAACGTGCCATTGTAGACTTTACTTCACTTGGTTGTGTTCGCTAATTTAGCTATATTAACTGCCTCTGCTACCACAGAGCTAGCGTTAGCATAGCGCTGGTTAGCCTGATGTTAACCCACGTGTCAATATATTTTGAATGTTTACATACCCACCTCATAATTACACGTTATAGAAAGAAATCCCATAATCTGGCAATTTTATTTCTGCCCGGTGCCAGTTTTTAAGAAAAGGTTGTGGTAACTTAGATGAGACCATTAGCCACTGCTGTAGCAGTGCATTGAGCCGTCGTTGGGTGGTGCTGTTCAGCTGCTGTTTTCAGGTTGTACTATGGACTATACTAAGGAAAATGAAGATGATGATGTTGGGGGAAGCGGCAAAGACGACCTCTTCTTTATTGAGGATTCCAGTAGTGCAGACGGCGAAGGAGAGATCAAGTTCAGTCACCAGAAACATCACAGCAGCTGTAAAGAACTTGCCCGGCTCAGAAGGGAAAGCTCTCCTCCGCTCCTCCTGGCATTCAACATCACCCCTGGACGGGCGCTGCACAGTAGTTTGGACTTACAGGAGGAGGAGGAGGAGGAGGAGGAGGACAGTGACCATCCCATCGAGGAGTGGATGATCCTGGGAAGAGAGGAGCAGGTGGGAGACTCAAGCATCCAGCTCAACCTGAGCTACTGGAACAGCTCTGAGGATGACTCTGGAGATGAAGGTTAGACCATACTTAATCTCACTCTGGGTTAATATTGTGTTGCTGCCTTGTCATGTTTCAATAGTCCTACCACTACTGCAAGGAAATTGTTTTTATTGTAGTTAAATTTGCATTGTGGGATTCTGAAATGTTTACCTGAAGGTAAAACAAGTCAAACTGTGAGTGAAGTATAAGGGATGTTTCCAAGAGTGTCCAGCTGCACGTGCTGAAAGATCTTCTTTTGCCATGTAATAATGAGTAAAACAACTAAACAAGAGTCAAACATGAAACAATCAAATTCCAAGGCCTGTCTGTAATCTGTATTTAGGCTCAGCCAAGGCTCAGCTCACCTCTGAATTTGATGGGTATGTGTGTGAGAATATCACTGCTGACCATGGGTATAGGTCAAGCTTCATTTGAATATGATTTACATGCAAATGTGATTAAACAAGGTGCTGCAGTCACTATGCAAACTAATTTGCTTGTTTGTATGTAATTGGCCAAGCAATCGCCACATTTTGCATTCAAGTAACTGTACGTAAGTGAATGACCATACATTTACAGCTGGTAGCCAGGGGTGCAGGGTGCAATAAGAAGGGTAAAGCAATAAAAACAAATCACCAAAAATCAGAAAGGCTAGTGTATTTATCACTCATAACTAATAATATCAACTGCATTTCTGTCAGAAAGCCTAGTGCTCGTAGCTAATAATATCAACTGTATTTATGTCAGAAAGGCTAGTGCTCGTAGCTAATAATACCAACTGTCTTTCTGTCAGAAAGGCCAGTGTATTTATCACCCGTAGCTAATATCATCTGTCTTTCTGTCAGAAAGGCTAGTGTATTTATCATTCATAGATAATAATATCAACTGTATTTCTGTCAGAAAGGCATGTGTATTTATCACTCATAGCTAACAATATCAACTGTAATTAGGGCCCGAGCACGAAAATGAACGTGCAAGGAACCTATTGTTTTTGAAGAGATTATTATTATTCTATGTTCGTAACGCATTTTTGAGTGGCTTGGGATGCTCAGAAACTCATCAAAATTGGCACACACGTCAGAACTGGCGGAAATTGCAGTGTTCTGCAGTGATTGGGCTCGTGCCTGACCAGGGCGCACGCCATGGTTGGGATAAAGTTGCTTTGATCTTCATGAGATTTGGTGGGGTTATTGCTCTCATCATGAAGAACATATTTCAATTTCTTTTAAGAGAGTTTGCCCAACAGGAAGTCAGCCATGTTTCATTTCCTGCGTAAATTTCAACTTTCTAAACACATGTTTGAGCCCTTTAGGATGCGCAAAAACTCATGAAACTTTGCACCCATAGTCAAACTGGTGAATATTTCGATTCGATGTCACAATTGGGCTTGGGTGTGGCACATCTGCTCTATAGCGCCCCTTAATTACTTTTAGCCTTCAAACGCATTTTTGACACACTTGGTATACTCGAAAACTCGGCACACACATTCTAACCCCTGAACATTGCGAGAATATACAGCGATTGGGTTCATGCGTGTTTAGCGGGTTCCTTAGCGCCCCCTAGCTTTGAATTGCACCCTAGTTTTCTGACATTATGTTATTGCTGCCATAAAACGATTATTTCAGAACACACATTATTTCCACTCATCTCGTAGATACAAAGTGACGTTGAATATACTACAGTGATGTTACTATTTAGGGACTTTCAGGTGAAGTAAAGTTTTTATTAAATTCTCTTAACAGCTATTAGGATTTTGTTCCTATCTAGAAATAAACTCAACAGTTTGCTCAGTATGCACTGAGAAATGCTCTGCTTCACATTAATGAAGATACTCATTCACACCAGGGAGCTACCCTGCACAGCCACTCCATCTTATCTTGCCAGCCAGCAGCTCCACTGCAGCAGAGAGGTTTCATGTTTTTCCTTAAATCTCACCTCAGTGATAGTTATTGTGGGAAGGTCAAGTGTTTTTCATCAGTTTTCTAAGCCCCGAGAGAGCTACAGCTTTTATGAGACAGAATACCAGAGAAAGACTAAATTTATGAGGCTTGGGAAAAACTCCTGATCCGTCTTTGATTTGTAAAAGCTTTTTTGGAATTGTGTATTGCATTTCAAGAGCTGTCCTGCCTGAGAACCACGCGATTATAACTTTAATTGTGGAACACATTTATGTCTACAAAACTTAGTGTTCTTCTTGGTCATTCTCTCCATCATAGATCAGAATGTGAAACCAGTTAAGGATACCTGGGCTGTATCAGAGAAAGACAAGGTAACTTTTAATATCTATTAATTCTCAGGAATACTACAGCAGAACTCATTTAAGGAAATATGTCTTAATATCTTCTGTTATTAAGTTATTAAGTTTCTGTTAAGGGGCACTTAAATATTTGAGTAGCAGTTAGAGTTTTTTTTCTCTTTTTTTTATGTTGTCAAAATTAAAAAGCAAATATTGTTCAAATAAATTCAAATGTATGCATGTATAAAATAATACATTTAAAAAATACATCCAATGGCTTTTAAGATGAAATTAAAATAAAGACATCTCTTACCAGTGCTAAGGATATTTAGTGTAAAGACTTATTAACAGTAAAGATAAGCTCTGGATTTAGAAAACCGTGGCAAAAGAGGAAAAGAAAATTGTTTTTGATGATATATTTGGCTGTAATCTACTATTGCAGCGTGTACTCCGTATTATGAACTCACAAGACTGGCTTTTTAAATAATGTCTGTCACGTCTTTGTTCTCGCATATTATCCAGTGGGGTGCTGATCAGTCTCTGCCCAGCCGCTATTTTGAGCCTGGTCGTTCTCTGATCTGTAACATCTGCAACAGGACGGGACACCTTGCCAAAAGCTGCTACTACCACAAGGTAAAGGAAGACACTCATCTAGCCTTTTTATTTTACATACACATAATCTTACACTGTGATTAAGTAGGTATAAATCAGATATTACGGCCTTGTAGACGAAATAGCCATTGCAGGAGTTTGATGCAGTTGTTGGTTAATAAGCCTGATTCAGGTTGAAATACCTGCCCAGCTGCTGAGATTTCTGGCTCACTAAAATCACTGTCAGGGGGCGTCCTGGTGTCCCATTGGTCTAAGATGCTTACCAACATCTCTTGTTCAAGTCGAGTCTTCTTCCCTATGTTTCCTGCTGCTCTATACTTTGAACTATCCAATTATTGCAATATGCTTTTGGTCTATACTGTGTTTTGAAAACCATCCTTCACATTTTCAGCTGCTTAAACATTGTACATACTGTATTACCGTGCTGTCGCCAGAAATGATGCTGTAAAACATTAACCTTTTATATTGGGATGTGTAAGAGCTTTTCTCTATATCTATCTTTTCTCTTGATTTCTGCTCTAACTGACTATGTTACCCAGTCTTTAATGTTTCTGTCCCTTACAGACTGACACAAGTGTTGATGTAATTCCATGGTCACCTATAGAGGTTGACTGAAAAGATGACACCCATCCTAACACTCTTGTCTCTGTGTCTGCAGAAATGTCCCACCTGTGTCCTTTGTGGGATCCAGGGCCACATCCAGAGGGACTGTACGGGCCGCCCCTGCCCCAGCTGTGGGCTGCCTTCACATGGCTTCACGCCCTGTGAAAGGCCCCCGGTGTGGAACCAACACTGCCAGCGCTGTGGGATGACAGGGCACCTCTCTGATGTGAGTTTGTCCGTTAGCCCCCAGGCCTGACTCCTGTGAGTGTTTGTGTTGGAGAGTGTGTTGCTGTGTTGAAGGAAACTTTAAAAGGATTTCTCAGTTGTGTGTTGACATATTTTGTAGCCTCAGGCGTGTGTGGGCCCCATTAATGAAGTGATATTTGATCTTGGCAAACAGTCCCTCATCTTCAGTGCAGTTACACAATGCTTTTTTTCTGTATTGCTCAAAAGAGTAATTTACTCCTTTGTTTCCTGGGTTTTCCTCTCCTCAGACCTGTCCTGATACATGGAGACAATACCACTTGACAGTGAGTTGACATTTTGACTTTACTGCACTTTTCTTATCTCACCTTCTTTACTAAGCAAGATGCAGAACACTTGTAAACACTAAAAGGTCTTTCTGGCTGACTGTATTAACACCACCAATTTGAGTTTTTAGTGATTTTGCTCAAAATTAGAGAATAGAAATTGTCCAAACAGGGAGGAGGAGGCAGAGGACCATCTTAATCATGTTTTTTCATAGTCTGGTGAAATTAACAGTTTGAATGCATAGATATGTATTGATCAAACTTCAAAGAAATAAATTAATGTCCTTTTTCACATTTAAAAATGTTCTTTATTTGACCTTTTTTCCAGATCCGGGTAGAGGTTCCACTCAGGCCATGGACAGTCCACACCCTAAAACATAAGCAATGCCCCACTCATTGTTATAACTGCTCTGAGAGGGGGCATTATGGCTATGTAAGTAGCCAATGAAAAGAATCATTCTCTTACTTTTACCATCTCTCCTTTCCTTCTTGACTTGATTTTCGCCTGCCTTAATATTTTATCCCTCTTTTTCTTTACACTGTCTCATGTCTCTCTCTGCCTTTCTCTTCCCCTCTGTACAGCATACTCTCCCTCTCTCTTTCTGCCTCTGCGTTTGGATTGGACTTTACTGTACCTGTCCTTCTTTGATCCTCTTGCTTACTCACTTTCAGTCGCCTCTACTCTCTCTCTTCTCTCACTCAGTCACTTTGTTTTTTGTAACAGCACCATTCTCCACCGTCCTACATCCATCCTTCACCTTTTCTCTTGTTCTCTGCCTGTTTTCCTACATCTGTGTCTCTGTCTCTCTGTTGGTATCAGGAGTGCACTAAGAGGAGGATGGTTAGTGGGACTTCTCCTTCACTGCCCTATGTTTGCCACTACGACACCATGGAGGACATCCTCCAACGTCGTACCAGGATGCAGAAAAGCGCCAAAGGTGACAAACATACATTATAGTATATGCAATATTATTGTACATACAATGATGTAAACATTTGCATAAAATACTTTTTTTCATCTGTGCTCATTATTCATTCGTTTTATTGATCTTTTGAAAGGGGGATTTTGGATTTAATCTTAGCTGGTTTGAAAAACACATCTAGTCATCCAAGGGTCCCCTTTCACAATTAATTTTGGATTGTAGCATACACAAGTTGGTGCTCTCTCCAGTTACCTATGAATGAGGTAACTGTAGCCTTTAGTCAGGGGCAGATGTCTTTAGACTGTACACAACTTTCATAGGGTGATTCGACCCTCAACCGTGACAACCTCCAGTTGGTGGGTCGGCGGTGATGGCCAAATCTCTGCCCATCTGCCCCTGACTTCCAGCTACTCTCCTCTCGTCTCCTCCATATCCAGCAAGAGGCACTCTCTGCTTCCTGACCCATTTGCCAAGTTACATCCCTGTTCCCCTTTCTGTTGACACCCAGAGCAGTCGCCAAACAGAAGCTGCAGGGAAGCCTCTGCAACCGACCTTAACGGGGGAACAGCCATGCTTGCCATTCTTTGTCTCTGCAGTCCTGCACTGGAGGTTGATATTTTAAGGATTTCGTCTCATATGCCTCTTGACATCCCTTCTCCCATGGCACTGTAAGTTAGACCAGGATTATCTTCTTGTCGTCTGGGGGGGATGGGGACCACATCTGGAAATGGAGGCATCCATCCAACATCAACCTTCATCTCCCAAGACCTTGTCATTTGCAGTATGGTGGGTTTAGGCCTGTGGGATGTGCCTGTCCTGGTTCCCTTCTGAACAAAGGAGACAGGTCTAATTACCTCTTGAGTTCACTGCCTGCTTTATCCGCCTCTCCCACTCCTATGTGTCAGCTAAGACCAGCAAAAATTTGTCATGGCGCCTCCAATGCCAGCCTTGGGTTAGAGCTGTAATATCTTGCACTCTACATTGAGGAGGGAGATCATTCTGAACTGACTGATTGTGGAGAAATCCTCTACCTTAGGTACAAAACAACCTTCAGCACTTTTCCAGCTTGGTGGTATGCCTTTGACCCAAACCCTCTTTATAAGCTTCCACAGTCACCGAAGGAGCTTTGGGCACTTCTTGTATACCGCTGGGGCCTGGACCAGCAGATGATCTTGCTCTCTTAACTACGTCTTTTATCTCCTGCCATGTTGGCTCCTTCGCATTGATTATATATATTATTTCCCAGTCCATGCTTCATGCAGGGGTTGCTATGTGTTTCCTCCAAGAACTCCAGTACAGCCATGTTTAGGCTGGTCAGGGTGCCTGATGCCTCAACAAACTGTCTGCCTTACCTTCTCTTGTCTTTATTTTTTTGATGTTACGCTCTCTTGAGTCTGCACAATTGTTCCCGCAGGGTGCTTGTCAGGTCTTTGATGCTGCCTCTTTTTTTGACAGAGCTCATTTTATATCTCGTATTTAAGATCTTTATTTCTCTTCTCAAATGCTGGATTTCCCACTCTCTTCTGTTTGGTTGCCATGCTGCTGGAGACTGACCTCTCTTCTCCTCTATGCCTAATCATTCGTTGGCTATATTGTACAAGATGGATGTCAGAGAGTCGGTTTTCCTGTAAACCGGCCCTGCTAGTCCACCTAACCTGGATGTGGTCAGAAGTGTGCCTGTAACCACACCAAACAGTGATGTCACATTTGGAGTCATGTTTCCAGCCACTTAACAAATGTACACTCAGTTGCCAGTTTATTAGGTACACCTAGCTAAATCTAATGCAATCTAATGCAACAGTCCTGCAATAAATCCTAACTTCATGAAGGCTATAATGATAAAGCTGAAACTGTTTTAGAGAGGTGTTGATTCAACTTCATGATCATTTTGGAGGATGTAGTTTGTGGTGCTGCTGAACTGTATATATACAGAGAGGTGTTTCTGTTTTTTATAGTTTTTTCACTGAAAACAGCTGCGTACTGCGACTGAAAACAGAGAGGTGAGAGTGATTTGAAACAGTAAATGGGCAGTAAAACCAACACAATGAGCTGAACGATGCTAAAATGCTCTGTAGAGCTGAGGAGAACTGCAGAGTTGGTTGATTATTCTCTGTGGGTTTGTCTCTGTGAGCAACCCATTACATTTGACCTACTGTTAATTTGTGCAACTGTAAACAGCAGCCTCTTTTAACATATTGTTCAGCTATACAGGCTCATACTGATTATCAAGGGAATTTTCTCTATCACTGCTGTGTTTTCAGAGCTTGTGAGTGCTGGATCCCTGCCTCTCTCAGACCAGCAGCACTTATCCGAACGAACAGGGGAGAGCGCTGAGGAGAATCAGCCTTTCCAGGGGAGGAGCAGGATAAAGCAGGAGACATGTAGCCGGGCTGGCAGGAGGAAGACGTGGCCAGAGAGGCGCCGAGAGAGACGGGAGGTGAAGAGGCTGAGGAGAGAGGCTCAAGCCAGACGAGAGGGAGGACTACTGGGAAGGTCCCAGGGTAACTTTGATGATGAAGTTTGCCCTGCAGACCCCTTCAGGTCCCTGCTCCAGGGTCACAGACAGTCCACACCCCCTCCACAGAAGAAGAGGATGGATGAGGCAGGTGGCAGAAGGAGCAAGAAGAGCAGAGAGGCAGAGAGGTGGAAGAAGAGAGGAGGGGTAAAACATGGGGATTTATATCCACATGGTGACGTAGACATTGGTAGTGAAAACCTTCTTTCCCCAAAACAAAGAGTACGCCACAGAAGAAGATAAAGTGTGATTGTTTTTTTATTTGATATTTTTATGGTGTAACAATTGTAACTGGATAACAAAAAATGATGTTTGTATCTGTCTTTGATTCATTCATTTATTTATTTATTTATTTATTGTCAACACAAAACTGTAGAATAGCATATACAGTTGGATGATACTCATCTTCAGTGTAACTGATATGAATGTACTTTAACCTTGTTCTGCAAGTACATCTACTATTATACTGGCTGTGCCAATTTTTATGCATGTGCAATTTTCAACATACAGTATTTTGGAACATGTTTTTACACACTATGCCTGCTTTGGCTTTTGGCTTATGTATGGTGTCCTGGGGGTGGTTTGTTATTCCCCCAATGCTAGTTTTACAATAACATCATTTTCTGCCATTACAATACTTGAAACCAGGTCAAAGGCACATATCTTTGGTCTTTGGAATATTTATATTTATACTGTAAAGACAACGACAATAAACATGAATTTCCAGATAATCTGGTGTATAATTTGTGTTAAAAGATAGAGGATTATTGTGTGACGTCTGATATGTGAAAACATAAGAATGGGGGTTAAGGTTTATATAGTATATCGTAGAAGGCTTCAAGAATCAGCGTATGTAGAACTCGTCTACCTGAAAAGCTGTATGAAGCCAGTGGCTTTCAAAGCGTTGTCTTATAGTATTTCTGGTATGAAGCTGCTGAATTATTAATGAACTGAGCAGCTGCCCGGGGTTTGCCAGACTGAAGTAGTCGACTCTGATAACAAGCCGCTACTTAAAATCGACCTTCGCCGCTGCTAATTAAACAAATCTTAGTTTGATAGGTGTTGCAAGAATTTTAACGTTTTCTCGCTTTTGGGTTTGTGTGATTTACTTCCACGCATATCGCGTTTTAGGCCTGTGATGAGCTATATGTTGCTCTGTGGTCGATTGGGGGTGACTTGGCAGAGATGTGAAACTCCCATTGATTGATCTCCACTACACTCCCCGCTGACCAGAGAAAACACTCGATAGCGAATGCGAGAGGGGATTTAAATTGGACAAATACTGTCCACCTCGCTTGACGGATAAGGTAGCTATCTGTTTTCTCATGCAGTCTGAGGTAATCCGCTATTAGCACTGTTTAACGAATAGCCTAACCTCAGTACAGTGCGACGTTAGCTAGCTTGTAATGTCGGCACTGTTGGACTTGTTTTCCCCTCTAGACTCCGCTTCCTGTTAGCCTTGGGCTAGCTGGAAAATCGAAATTATGCTAATGAACGAGTATAGTTAGCCAACGCAAAGGGGTGTAACTTTGCTACTTACAGTGGGCTATCCGTTGCAAATTAGGTGTAATTTATTCACGAACCTATGCTAATAACTTTGTTTCACAGCTAGCTATCAAGGCAGCTGGTTTCCTTTAGTTTGCTAACGCTCGACAGCTAGCCATCTTGCTTGTGTTGAGGGATTTAAGTATTTAACTTGACAAGCTTTTGGTGGCAGAGAGCGAGCGATATTAACTTCAGTTACAGTTGCTTGTTAATATATGAGTCGGCAATAGGCTCACTCGTACAGGACCCAATTGCGTGCGACTAATACCTTTAAAAATACTTTATTTTACTGTGGGGACGCCTGACTGTTCCACTGTGAAAGGACAATAGAGAACCTGAGACTTGCTCAGCTGTTGTTCTTGTACCGACGAAAACCACTGATAACTAACTTAGAGAAAATTGTATTTTGAATATCGTTTTGTTATGCCACATGCTGATATAACTACAATATTTTTTAATACTTATGTACGTTCATAAGTGGTAAAAATAATAAAAGCGGTTTCCGTTAAGTTGACCCGCACAGATAGCTAAGGAGAGAGTGGATGGAGTCGATGCTGATGGTGTTTGTGCGACATATGAGGGCTGTGCTTTCCTGAACCCGCTGCTTCCAGATATCTCATCTCATTATACTGACACAACAGCTTTAAATGCCTCAGAAAACACTCGCAGTAGCCGGTCGTCATCAGAGGTAACTAGGTGGATAGAGAGAAGCGGTCTGAAGAGGGAGGCTCCTGCCCGTTTCTGGACGTCCATCTCTCCAGCCTACCCTCATCACGTTCATCCACCACCGCCCTCCTCCTCCCCAGCCATGGACCCCCCGAGGACTCGGTCGCGGTCTCGGTCTGGCTTCTATCATTTCGGCATGAACGGCAACGTTGGAAGCAACGGCAGTGGTAACGCGGTTGGTAACGGGAGCATGATGAACGCCAGCGGAGGTGGGGTGAGCTACCCGCAGCAGAGCAACCCCGGCTGGGCGCCGCATCACGGTGGTCGTAGCTACCCGGAGAGCCAGCAGCAGCACACCCAGGGGAGCTACCTGTCCGCAGGGGCGCAGCGCCACTCTTCGCACGGAGCTCACAGACACCCCGGGGCCGGTAAGCAGGCTTCAGTAAACAGGGCCTGCAGCCCGGCTAGATGCATCATTACACACACTCACACAGGATACACCCCCTGAGGGATGCAGGCAGACCACTAGCAGCTTAACAGGCTTTGAGACATTTAACTAAAAGGCTTGGTGCTTTCACTGCCAGCTGTTGCTTGAAAGGCCAGTTATATGTCATGTCAGGTGTTATAATGGAGGCTGTGCTTTAGAGGTTTAAATAGCATTTACTCAGGTAAATAGGGCCAACCAGGTTCCTGAACTTTGGCTTGTATGTCATTGCCTGGCTTTATACTCACAGTGCAAATTTTAATGGCCCCCAGTAGGAATTTAGCCCTGCAGAATTTTCCTTTTGATAGTCCAGGCATGGGGGTGCTGAAGGCCTGCACGTCATATTATATTACTCCTGTGGATTCATTCAAGACACAAGGAAAGTAACACCATAGGTAATCAGTTAAGTAAGTCATTAATTGAACTTTAATTAAAATTAGAGTTATATGTAGAGATATATTTAGCGATAATGTGGACATTGAGTAAAACAAATCTATCTCAGTGGAAATTTTGTGGATTCAAACTGTAATATTGACGGCTAGAGAGTAGTGCGTTTTCTTTTATCATCAGATCGGCGATTACCTTGTGGTTTAGACCTCCTATACTCATCTTCAGTCTTTACAAGAATTATGTATGAACGGAGTCTGATTAAAAGAGTAGTTTGGAACCTTGAAACAAACCTTGAAATTGTCTGAAATGAAATATCTTTTTTGATAGCGATTTTTATCTTTTTGTTGCAGATTGCTCTCTGCTGTGATGCTGTACTGGCATAGTACAGTCTTCCTTGTAGTTCACCATCAGCCCTTTCATCCATAAGCCTTAATGCTGCTATTCAACTTACATTTTAGCCTGTGCACAGCTCTATATCGTCCCAAAATAGTCAAAACAGATCTCTCATCTAGTGCTTCAGGGTAGAGTAAAAAATGATAAGAGTTGTAGTTTCAAGGCACTGTCCAAACACAAAGAAACAGAGGAATAGACTTGTTGATTTTTTCACTTTGTCACTTATGTGCATTGCCCAGTATCAATCAAACAGTTATTCAATTGGCTTTTCGTGCCCACAACAGCAACGATTCCTTACCCAACCCAAACTCACTAAGAAGACAATGAAAAACTCCCCAAAACATTTAAGGAAAAAGAGGACAAACCAAATTAAACTGCCAGAGAGGAAATTCAAAGTGAGACTGCACACCAGCCTCCTTTCATTGTTTTCAACACTGACACCACTCTGTTCAGTGTTCAGCAGGTTTCCATTGCTTACCATTGGAAAGTGACTGGAGAAACCTTCTGTAATACCAGATTGGACTCCCTCAAAGGCAAAAAAAAGTGCAGTGTATGAGTGAAAGAAGGCTTTTAATGGGCCTCTGTCGTAATAGCAGCAGTACTGTTGCCAAACACCCAAAATAACCCCCGCACAAAAAAACTTGCTTTCCAAATTGAGAGACTACAGAGGGGTTTGTGTGAATGACTTAAACCCCCCAGCTGTGTGATCTGCTTCTTCTTAACAGCTGCACATGCCTCTTCCTAGATGGCTTGTGTGTGTGTGTGTGTGTGTGTGTGTGTGTGTGTGTGTGTGTGTGTGTGTGTGTGTGTGTGTGAGCAAAATAAGATTTCCTGTTCATGTCTGTGCTTGTTTGTTTTTGTGCATGTCACTGTATTACGCCTCTTGGCATCACTTCATGCAGAATGTGTCAGGGTTGGATTTGGGGGTGTTAAAAATGTGTCCCTCTGTCTTACCTGTGTGTTTTTTTTTTTCTCCTCCTCTTTCACTCCCCAAGTGTCAAGCATGTTATCACCCAGTGTAGCTTTAATAGTGAGTGTTGCATCCCACAACCTGCCAGCATTGCGGCTTAATAGCTACCAGTTTTTACAGATATTCATAATCACCTGAGATCTCTACAGATTATGTGTAAAATAGATTGTTTTAGATCTATTTTTGGCTTGTCTCTTCTAAATAATGGTTCAAGTCTTTGTATCTCAGTTAAAGAACGGAAGCAAATTGCTACTTGATGACAGCTGATACTCCTAAGTTCCCTATACGGCCTGTCTGACTTGATTGTCTGTCGTGAAAGAAATGGTGTCAGTCTTCCCCAGCAGCCATGCTCCGAGGAAACAAGGTTGTGTCTGCTCGCCAACAGAACCCGTCCAGTCTGGCTCACCATCCCCTCTCCTATGGCCCCTGGGGTGAATCAGCATTAACAGACCTAGTGCTCCTCAAGACACATGGCCCAGGACCCTATGAGGTCTAAAGAAAAAGAAGTGATGGTAGATGAATAAAGATGTAAGCCAGTGTGTTGGCCCTACTGTCGGCTAGTCAGTCAACAGACCGGCCCTCTGTTCTCTGCAGCCACTAGCAGGGCGTCTTTGAGCTGTCACTATCGGCAGACTTCACATGGCTCTGGAGTGGCGTTGAAAAGACAAGAAAGGGGTGGGGGGTTGCTTTCAGATGTGTTGTTTCTGAGGATACAGACGGGGCTGTTTGGATGAGGGAGGAATAGAGGAAGAAACAAAGAGATGAGAGGAGGAGAGTTTTCCCTCCCCTCTTTTTGGTGATTAAAGGTTTTTGGGGGACTGCTTAGAGGAAACTCTTGTCAGCTGAGTTCAAGGACATCCGTTCTTAAGCTGCTGAAATGTCTGTGTGCACATGCTGCATCCAGATTGCACATGTGGGACTGTCGGATAAACAGCTGGGAGAGCATTGTGTTCTTCTGAGATTATGTTTATGGTATTACCGCTTTATTCAGTGATGTGATTTTTCTTTTTTTAGTATTTCATTTTTTTGGACATACTAATCTAATACATGAAAAGGAGTCTTTTTTTTTTGTGATGGTCTATTGATCTTTTGAGAGAGATCTTTATCACTTGTTCACCACAAGGAGATGGGCAAGAAACCTTGTACTGAGCTGTTGTTGCAGAGCTAATAATGCTTCACTGTATAGCAGATGCTTGCCAACACAGAGACTTGAAGCCAGGCTTTCTGGTAATGGTTAGTTTCCATAGGGCTTACTCTACAGTGTCACTCCAGTTGATAGGATGTTACTAGGGCTGCAACTAATGATTATTTTTGTTATTTATTAATCTGTCGCTAAGTTTTTTGATTAATAAAATGTCAGAAAACAGTAAAAAATGCCTTTCACAATTGATAAATTACTTTTATTACAGATTAGTTTTCTTTTAATCGATTAATCATTTCACCTTTTGATAGTACACTGTGGTAACTTGGAGGAAAGTGACGGTGAGCTGACGACTGGAGACAAGTCATTATCCGCATTCAAACAGTGTTGCATGTGCAAAGCCAACAAGACAGACAGAGATAAGTGGATGTCTGTTTCTGTGAGTCTTCACAAGCTTTTCATGGTGGATCAGAGGGAATGATTTGTCTGTGAGAAAGAGTCCAGTGTGACATCTTCCAGAGATGGCTTCCTCTCAAGTCTGCCTGTTTTAAAGCAGGAAATTCAGAAGCCTGTTTGGAAGACAGACCCTCGCCGAGGACAGAGGACTCTAACTCTGTTTGTGAAGCAAAATGTTGGATGCACTTTTTTGTTATCACTGTTGGATTTTGTAGTTTTAAGTCTGTTCAAGCAAATCAGCCAGGCTTCATCAAGATAACGACTTTTTTGCCATTCAGCGGGGTCTTAGATTGGAAAATAAAATCAAAGGCAACCAGCTGCCTGTGTGTTGTTGGTGCTGTTGTATTTCTGTTGGCTAAGCAGGCGTATGTCCATGTGTCTTGTGATGTTGATGTTTTTCTCAGCCCTATCTTATCTGATTGTTTTTTTTTCCTCTGTGTCCTGTAGGAGGAGTGCTACATTTCCATCCAGATAATGTTTGCAGCGAGGATCGGGACAAAGTAAGTATGAAACATGACCACTGCCTGTTGCCTCTCCTTTGCTCCTGGTTTGAATAGGATTTGTATGTCATTGTTTTCTTTTCTTATTCATTCTCCCCTTTTGTCTGTCCTTTTTGTTTTTCCCTGACCAACCACCTCCCTGGTTCCCCCTCCTCCTTTACCTCTGTGCAGATGGAAGACAGCCCGAGCCCGAAAAGGCAGCGTCTTTCCCAGCAGTCCATGTTGGATCTAAGCTCCGCCCCTCCCTCTACTCCTTCCTCTCCCATTCGCCCCTGGGAGCTGCCTCCCAGTCGCAGACCACACCCCCACTACATGCCAGAGAGATGCCACACGCCTCTTCGCAACCGACGCAGGTAAGTGTGTGTATGTGTGTGACACAAATTACATAACCATTATCTTCATTATTATTCTGGTAATTGTTCAGCCTATAAAATAATGACACATTCCCATCACAAATTACAAGATCCCATCTTGAAATTGCTTATTCTTTCTGACCAACAGTCCAAAAACACAAGTGCTCAATTAACAATGATACAAAACAAACTAAACCAAGGATTTAAGAAACTGTAACCAAAAGATGATTAGTCTTTTTACGCAATGGATTACTATAAGAATTAATCAGAATCTGAATTTTTATTATGTTTTTTTGTTGGATGATACTGCCAATTAGGCACTAGTAAAATCACTGAAATAGAGCTGAAATTATTAGTTGTAGAATAGTTGCAGTTTACAAAATGATTCTGCAATTAGTTTGATAATCGCTTTATTAAGTAATCTTTCAAGCAAAAATGCCCAAAACTCTCTAGTTCCAGACTCTCAAATGTGAAGATTGGCTGCTTTTCTCTTGTTTTATATGATTGTAAATTGAATATCTTTTGGGTTATTGGTCGGACAAGACATTTGAAGATGTCCCCTTGGGCTTTAGAAAATTGTAACAGGCTTTTTTTTTTTTTTACGATTTCTGCCATTTTATAGTACAAATGATCAATTTTTTAACCAAGGAAACATTGCCAGATTAATTAATATTGAAAATAATCATTAGTTCCAGCCCTACATTGAATATGTTTTGATTCATGGTCTTAAACCAGATGAGCTAACGCAGAAACTAAATGCTTGAATATATCAAAGCATCAATACAATAACAGTGCAATAGGTTGGCAGAAGATTAGATTAGATAGATTCCTCCTCTGTCCGGCTTTCTGTCAGTATTATGTATTAAAATTTCAGTCAGGTTTTCATAGTCAAACTTAAAGGGGAACTCCACTGATTTTACACATCAATGTCTGTTTATAGGTCTTGCGTATTACTGCATATGTGAAAAAAGTTGTATAAAGCCTTTTGTGCCTCCAGAGGTACCTGTGTGAAATCTGATAAACTGCGTCAAGTGATGTCACATATGTCGGTGTCGGTTGGGGCTAAAGACTACAAGTTTAAAAACACAAAAATTGTGTGGCGTCACTAAGAAATTAGAATTAGCCCATTCCTCATCTCTGCTTCAGGCTAACGGTTCAAAGCTACATTAGCCACTACTAGCATAACACACTTATAGGAGTGCAATTCTAAATTGGGGTACTCTTTTAAATGACTTGATGAAGATGACAGCCCTAGTACTGTATCTGTAATGATGTTAACATAGCTCCTTTTGCCTCTTCTTTAGTTTTCCCCTCTTTCTTTTCCCTCAGCCCTCCAATGAGACGCCAGCGTGGCCGAAGAGACCGTCTGACCCGCCACCACCACCACGCCCACAACAACCACCACCACTACAACAGCAACAACAACCACCACCACCACCATCACCACCCCAACGCCCACCATCACCACCATCACCACCTGCACTCCCACCACGGCCCGTCGCCAGGCCACCAGGATGAGAACTACCGCCACCCGGCTCCCCCTCAGGGCTACCCACCCTACAGCCAGCAACCTCCTCGAGGTCTGGGGCCCGGGCCTGAAGAACGCCAAGGTCACCATCCCCCCAACCCCTCCCCGAGGCCCCTCCACCAGTCACCGAACCTATCTCCCAGGCTGCTGCACCCTGCGGCCCATCCACAGCACCCGCACGCACACCCCCACCCATCCCAGCAACAGAGCAGTTTGGTGCTGGACCTCCATGAGCAGGTGACTTCATAAGATGATGTGGCCTTGTTGTTGGGGTGTATTGGGGGAAAAACAGTACATACAGTTGAGAAAGGAGTGAAGTTACTCCAGTAGACCTCTGAAATGAGAAAACATGACTTTCTGCTTATGAGTAGTCTTGTTCTTGCTTGTCTCCTTCTCATGCTGCACAAGAATGAGAGAGAGAGAGAGAGACACACACACACACACACACACACACACACACACACAAAAAAACCCCAACACTTTTAGACACACACACAATGCAATGTGAAAATTAAACCCAGCTACTCATGGGCATATTATTTTTTTTGTAGTCGAAGATGTCGCCTACAGAGAAGTATGACTAGTGTGACTTTTTAAAAAATTTATTACTGTGCTCTGTTTAATCTTGAAAGCAGTAACCACATTTCCTGTAATTTATCAAGGAAAACTAATCAACACCGTGTAGGTGAAAGATTCAGCTGGTTAATGTGGGCCTGTCTATTAGCATGTCTGGCTTGTGTGCCTTTTTCCAGTTTTTAAATTTGCTGGGGTGGAGGAAAGTTTATTGGCAAATGGAAACTTTACCCTTGAGAAATTGTGGTGCATATCATTGATCTTTTCAGAAAGCCAAATACAAGCAGGAATTATTTTTTATTTTAAAGCATCATATCCAATATTTAACAAGTTGTTTATGGCTATCACTAATTGGTGGTGTTACAGTATTTATGTTTAACTCATCCCTAGAAATAGAGAGAAACACATTACACACTACCAATTGGATTTGAGGGGAACAGTTTACATCAGTAGATCAACTGTAAAGTCGTTCACAGGACTAATTTTCTTCTGCAGGTTCTTTGCAGGTGAAAGAGTGAGTTGAGGTGTTTGACTTTAATCAATTAAATGCTATTTAGATTTAAATAATAATTCAACCAAGTTCACATCAGAATTCATATACTCAAATTAGCGACAGTTACAACATGGAAAGGCATTTCTCTGTTCTTCAAAATACGTCTGTAACTGCAAGACATCTTCTTCTGAGCACCAATGAATCAGAAAATCACAAAGAAGTCTGGTAATCATGAAAATTTCAGAACATGCCTGTATTTGGGAAACCCCAAAGATAAATCTGTGGTGTCAACACTGATGCATGAGGTTTTGATATGCTTTATTTACTATATAGACAATGTAGACTATGTCTTGTAACTCCAGCTGCCCAGCGTTAAATCACAGTCTGTGTGTGTAAAGTTGAGGACCTTGTCCCCTTGATCTCCATATTTAGGGTTCAGCTCCAGTATCGTATCCTGTGTCTCCTCCGGGAGCGCCACCAGGCCTGCCGCCTCGCTCTGCCCCGCAGCAGATCCCAGCATGCTCAGTAGTCTTCAGTGGACAGCACTATCCCGTCTGCAGTGTCCCACCTCCTGTGAGTGCGTTTGTGTTTCTGTAAGAGATTCATTCCAGCTGTCTAGTTTGGTCAGAAAGTTTCCACATGGCACTGTTGCAAGTTTTCTGTTACAGATGAGTTTTCATTATTTCAAAATACTGTTTGCAACATGTCTTACTAAATGAAATCTTGCTGTTTTCTTTTTGTCTCTCTGCTACTGTAGGTCCTTCAGACTTGTTCTGTGCAGCACTTACCCATGCCCTACCCGTTCCCATCGCTGCTGTCCAGTGATCCGGCCTTCCTACTTCCCCCTCCTCACCTCCCCCATCCCCCAACACACCTTTCCCACCACCCACCTCACCTGCCCCAGCCTGGACAGTTTGGACCCTATCCCACGCAGCAGGCCCGATCGGTGAGTAGGAATTCATATGTTATGCTTGTTTCAACCTTTGTTGATTTGGTATCAGATGCAGCTTTTTAAAATATGGCATTTAGGTCTGAATAGACAAGATTTGATTGTCCTCTGTTTATTTTATTGATATCTAACTTTCTGTGCATCTCTTTAAAAAAAAAAACTACCTGGGGGAAAAAAAACAGTTTTCAGGGACCCAGTGTGACAGTCAGCGTCTTTCAGGAAGCTTTAAAAGTTCCACCTGCTGTATAAAAAATGCAGCAGCAAAGGTGTTTTACAATGTAAAAGCAAAATAGATGATGCATATTTTATACATTTGAGTTGAAGCAATTTGTGCTGTTCTTCTTTAGTGTTTGCACTTGGAAACACTAGTGTTTAGTAATAAATCAGGACATGTACTGAAATAGGGTGTTCTTAAGATGTAGGCCTGCACAGCAAGCTTCAAAGGTACAGGAAAGTGAGTAAACTCCACCAACAAAAACTAGGCAAATGGTTTGCAGTTAAAGAAGAAAGGTTGTTCTTGCCTAAAATGACAAAGGAAAAATTCTCTGCAAAAATGTCAATATTGTGAATCAATAATGTTGAAATAATAAGCATGTTCCAAAGTTCACAAAGCCTGAAGCACATCCTGATTAAATAGCTGGACGCTCACTGAGATTCAGTATAGTTGTTGGTATGACATCTCTTGCCAAAGGCTTTAGGCTGAAGTACATTAGTTCTTTTTGAAGTTTGCCCACATTTATCTTTTGCGTGGCTTTCATATTCTGTTAATTAAAACAGCTGCTTAAGAATTGAATACAAAGCAATGCCAGAAGAATGAAATGATTTAATTTTAATGGCATATCTTAGTAGAAACAATACAGTGCATACAAGTACAAAGGTTAGATTGACCCATGCAAACGACTGTTAAATATATTTATGTACAGTATAATAATAGTCTATAATACGTCCTAAGCACCTACTCATTTACTGGATTTGTCAAGAGTTGATACTCCTCCTCCTCTTCCTCCTCACCGATCTGTTCCTCATCAAGTTTATCTGTTATCTAGTGTTTGTTTCAAATTGCTCTTGTTGCTGTGATCACATGGAATCATCTCAGATGGGAACAGTGTGTATTTGTCCTTTGATTTTTCCACATGTTTATTCTCCACCCTCACAGCCGTTACAGAGGATAGAGAATGACGTGGAGCTGCTTGGAGAACACCTGTCTTTGGGTGCTGGGCTCCACTATCCTCCCGCCACCCACCCTGCCCTCGCACCTCACTCCACACAGCTTCACTTCCTCTCCCATGACCCCCTACCACAAGAGTTCTTCGGAGTGGTGAGCAATCAGAATAATTCAATAAAGTTTTTTTTTTTTTTTTTTTAACCTTTGACTGCAGGGGAAAATTAAATTCCATGTGAATGATTTGTCATCTATGTGTTGTCAATTGCCCCCTAGTCCTATCCAAACTTTATTCCTCGGCGTCTCCCGGGGCGACGGTACCGCTCACAACAGCCACTGCCACCTTCGCCTTACCACCCCAGCCTCCTGCCTTACTTCCTGTAAGTAGATCAGCACATTAACTTACTAAGATAAGACAGTTAAGAGGAAATGGTTATATTTTTTATTTGTATTGGCCAAATATATAGTAGAGGACCTGATATTTTTTTTGTTGATATGTTACTTCAGATAGAACAGAAAAGTAAATCCCCCAAATCCACAAGTTCTTATTAAAATTTGTAATCTTAAGGATACTTAAGGCTGATTCCTGCTATTTTCAGAGATCTAATTTGATTGGTTATACCTGGAGAAGAAAGTATGCTCAGATAATTTTATTTAGTTGAAACATTCAATAATGAAACATGGACAGGGATATTGGAAGTCTTCTTGAGAGGTCTTACTAATTTAGACATTAATTAAATCTGGAAAACAAAGATAAATGAGTGATTCAACAAAGGGTTTGTTTTAAGATATCGCTACAAAAGGGCCGAATCAGATAAAGAGGAAAAGGTAAACATGTCTTGAGCCTTCAGCGTAGAAATCATTAAAAAAAAAGTCTGAGTTAGTTTCAAATAATGTTGAAATACTGAATACACAGACAAATATAAGGCAAGATTTTAATATTTTAAATAAAATGGAAAAAGGTTTGTTGGGCCATTAACTATTCAACTTGATGCATGCTATCAGAGTATCCTTTTGTAAAGTGTTTAGTCAGTTTAGTTGCTTAAGTTCCTTCTTTTGATCAATTTGAACTTCAAAATTTCTGTTAAATCTCTCCCTCTGCAGTTCAATGCTGCCAGTTCAGCCTACAGGTCCTGCGATCAGTCTAGAGCTGGATGTAGATGATGGAGAAGTGGAAAATTATGAGGTTCGTCTTTATCAGCTTTCTTTATATTATTTTGTCTGTATGCTTGCTGGATGCAGACTCTGATTCTTCTGTTGTTGCTGATGTTTTTTTTCTCCCACAGGCCCTCCTGAACCTCGCTGAACGTCTGGGAGAGGCCAAACTCCGAGGACTGACCAAGGGAGACATCGAACAGCTTCCTTCCTATCGGTTCAATCCAAACAACCATCAGTCTGAACAAACACTGTGAGTGCCGTCCTTTTGCAACCACAAGGTCATCGCTGTTGGTCGGGTGAATTATTAGCTCCTCAGGTTCACCAAAAGTATGGATTTTTGTGGATTCGCTGTTTTTCCGACAGGCTAATGTTTATCAGTTACAGATTTTGTGCAGTTATTTAGCATATTTGTGGTTTTGCAAGCTGCAGCTTAAAACAACTTCAAAGGATATTGAAATTCAAGATTCAAATGTCACCTCTGTCTGTTGGGGTTGGGCATTGTGAGAAAAATGTTCTAATTCTTGGTACACATATTCCTAATATACATCCAAAAGCAACTTGAGGCTTTCCTACAGATGCCACATGAATAGTAGTAAGAGGAGATGTATTCCTTGTGAATACAAGAAGACAGTTTCAGTAATTACAGAGTTAAGGGTCTGACCTTTTTCATACGTTATTCTCAAATGCTGTATTCAATAACCAATTAACCCAAATCTGCCTCGATGCCCAGTGTGTCATGTAAGAAGTGTGTAAAACAACAGGTTTCTTGTGTTGCCGGGCTTCATCTGTTGTGTTGCAGGTGTGTGGTGTGCATGAGTGATTTTGAGTCCCGCCAACTGCTGCGAGTCCTGCCCTGCAGCCATGAGTTCCACGGAAAGTGTGTCGACAAATGGCTGAGGGTAAGTACCCAACCCATGGACAATACACACATACAACCTTTGAGTTCATCTAAGGCTTATCACACATTGTGTCACATAATAGCCTAGTGTAAGTCTGGTTTTTGGTAAGTGGCAATGAGAAACTTAATCAGTAACTTACCTAGAGAAAATCTTATTTTTTGTTAAAGAGGTACTGCACACTTAAACATGTTTTTGAGACGTAAACTAAATGATATGACTGTACTGTGATGAAACACATCAATGCTGGTGTTAATATTGACATTTCTTACCAAATGTCTAAAAATCAGCATTTCATGGGTTGAAAATGGCTCAACACGCCATCTACTGTTTTAAATCAGCCCTGAACCTGCAAGGCCAATGCTGACATAGAGTCAACCGGTTGAGACCTGTCTATGACATGAAATTTATATAAAAAAAAGACTATAATCAGTGTCAGTCAGTCTCCCCCGTGTCCCCTGACCCACACACTATGTAGCCATGAGGCCACGCCTCCTACAGTTGTCCCCTCACTCGTTGGATTTTTCAGATATGCTGGGAGGGAGGGTTCTAGCAGAATTTGAGGATGTAGTTACACAAATACACACAAGTGACACAGACACCTCTCAAATATAGAAGTGTAGTGAGAATCTCACTCTTCAAGAGATCTGTTAGGTAACAGAAACAAGCATCAGGCTTGTGTCTCAATGTCCCTATATTCAGCACAGAAGTATCTGTAAACCTCACTTAAACCCCAGGAACATCTGAAGAAGCTGTACACGTACATCGTCACTGATTTCCCACTCAAAATGCTAAAAAAAGGCACTTGAACACCAAGTTCTTGTGTTAATCACAACACAGTCTTATGATTTAGAGGCATGAGGCATCGCCCAAAGCCTCAGTGTGAATTGGGTTATAGGGATTACAAATCAATACAAACCAAATAAAGAAAATATCATAATCTGAAATCCATTGCAACAATCTTTTATGGGGGAGTGTAGTGGTGAGTTGAGTTACTGTACAGTTTTAGGATCAGACATTTTGTGTGATTTGAAGATATTAACTGCCTCTAAAAACCTAACTGGATTATTTTTGTCTCCCCTCTCTGTCCTCAGGCCAACAGGACGTGTCCCATTTGTCGGGCCGACGCCTCAGAGGTCCAGAGAGACTCAGAGTGACCACATGAGGGAGCCAGACAATCCTTATTGTCTGTCAAACACGTTCAGCACTACCTGCTCCTGATATATTGATCCACATGTACGTGCTTACACACACACACCACTTCCATGTAATTTTGTGCAGCACTTCCTGCTCATTTATCCTTTCAATCTTTATCCCTTCTCCCTCACATCTGATCTGATTTTCATCAGATTAACTCTTCCCCAGTTATTTTACTTCCTGTCATTTCCCTTCTGTTAGTCTTTCCTGTTCACATGAATGCAGGCCCTCACATCTTTTAGTGAATTACACCCTGCCTGATCACTATTCTGCTGTGATGTGTGTGTGTGTACACGTGCATGCGCCACCACTGTGCAAGCGTTGTTTTGTCAGTCCTGTAATGCTGGACTGTGGTACATGACTGTGTGTGTGTTTTCTGTGTGTGTGTGTGTGTGTGTGTGTGAGAGAGAGAGATTTTTAGGTGTCCTGGAGCATGCCTGAGTTTCTGTTGTGCATCAGACAAGAGTTTAACGACACTGGAGAGTTTTTGCTCTCATGAGTGACTGACCTTACTTCCTGTTTGTACGTTTATGCACTGTCTGTCTGTATGCATACTATGTGTGAAGGTATGTTATAGACTTAAATCCTTTTCTCTAGTTTGACACGAAGGGTCCATGTTGCCACTATACTTCTCGGTTGCCTAATTGATCCATTTGTTTCAGTAGATGATGATTATTATTATTATTATTATTATTATTATTATTAGTTCTATTGTTATTATAATTAAACCATTATAAGTGATTGTTTTCCTGCCTGGCAGTTACCTCATCATTCCGGTTTTGCTCATTATTCATTACAAGCGCTTCACGGCACTACTTTGAAATTAAGCACATTATATATTTTTCTTTTCCTTTCTTTTCTTAGTAAAAATAAGTTTGTCTGTGACTTTGCAGTGGCACATGTGTTACATATATACATATATCTATATATACTGTATAAATCTATGAATATCTGTATACCAAATAAAAGGCTTGATATGAACTTTTTAAACTTAGCATTTTGTATATATTTTTCCTTTTTTCTTTTTTTTTAACAGCGAATTAAGATCTGAAATGAATCAGGTTTGGTTGTGCTGGATTTCTCTGTGTTAGATTTGAAGTGGTGGTATTATTAAAAATGTCACTGACTGCAGACTGCTGCTTCGGGTGGCCCCATCCTTTCAGATTTTGTTCGGGAGGTGCAACAGTGTCAAGCCGCCACTAGGCGGAGTTACTGCTCTTCTAGTCTACCATCACTCCACATCTGCCCAAGTTATGGTCCTTGTGTTATGTTTTACTCTTTGGTCTAAAGGTAGACCGTATGTAATTAACTGCAGATGGTTATAATGTTCGTTAAACAGAACATGCACATAACAGACTTGTCACACAATAATATAGGCTTTATGTTGATTTGTGGACTGTGAGACAGTTGTTACTCTAAATAATAACCATCCTTTGTGTAACCCTAAATTCTTGATGTGTAGCATTTAAGTGGGCTACAGTATTTTCTATGGCTCACTGTCAACATGGCAAGACTGTAAACACACCCAACATCTCTTGGGGTTCCCATCAGACTCTCCACTCTGCTGTTGTCCCACACATAACTATCCCCTCTAAAACAGACCAGGTAGAAATTACTCTGAGGCACATGGGGCAGGAATGAGCAAGTTAAATGTTACACACAAACGGTAATAATAGTTATAGTTGTGTAAGTTACAAAACAATATAGTGGAATCATTCCAACAAAAAAATACAACAAAAATGAGTATGTAAAAGATAAACAAAGACGTAATGAGTACAGTAACTAAAGTTTGAATTGTATATGAATCTGAAACTGAGAGAACAAACTAATCAATCAATTAAAGACCACAGTGGACAACTTCATGAACTGAGAATGTATTATCAGTGAAATGCTCCTTAACTTTAAATCTGCAATGCAATTTAAATAAATGTCTGCGTACAGTTGGTGCACAGACAGGCAGCCTGGCTGTCCACCTCACCTTGCAGCACGCGTCTGTTTCCCCACTGTCCATGTACATGTCTGTTTCCCTGGCAGCACACAATGCCTGTTGTCTTGCGCCTTCTGTTGATTATTAGAACAGAAACTGTTACTGTACATACTAATACAGTATTTACAGTTGAATTCCAAATAGCAGACGTCACGTCTGGGCTTTGCAGCACAAATGGCTACGTTTTTGCAAGCAACTTGCATGGAGCTGCTTGAGGCGCAGAGAACACAAAAGTCATTGTTTTTCCATCGAGATAATTTACAAAGCCCGTTTACGAAGAATGTGACAAGCAGGCAAGCACCTGGGGACAGTTTTCATTTTCTTTACATAGAGCTGTTCTTACTGAGTTTGTGGTGCCGTTTCTGCTGACTCGCAGTGACTTCTGAAGGAGCTCATGGAGACATCTGTCCAAAGATAATGGTTCTGTGGTTCCAGTGGTAAGATCTTGTGTCAAATCTGGATTCACTCATCGGGTTTGAAATTGATCAAGAGTATAAAAAAGACCAAATTTAAAACCAAATTTACAAATGTACTGAATCAGTAGTTACTTTAATCCCTTTCTCTTTGCATTTCCTATGTTGTTTTTGTCACCTACTCTATTTATTTGCTCCTTTCATTCTACTTCTCTCCCCCTTATACAACTCAAATCTATGATTAACATGAAACTGTGGGTTTGTGGTATGGAGGGTGGGTTGAACAGACAGATAAATCAGTGGCAAAACGCCAAGTAAGGACAACCAGTTTGAAGGAGACGCTGCAAACTCACAACATCTTAAAGAACGGCTTGATCGTGTCTAAGCACAAGTTTGTTCAGGTGGTCTTTAATCTTGAGGTGTAGGTGTCACTTTGATTTCTTAAACTGAAAAACAGTAGTCAAACCACATAAGGTGATGCAGGTTTATGCCATCCAAAACTTAGAAAAAGTCAGATAACTGCCTCCCTTTGAGACACAGAGAGGATGAGAATATATTTTGAGTTCATGTTTTATTAAATGAGAAACCTCTTGGCCGAGGCCTGATGACGCACTGCCCACCCTGTCAAACTATTTGCTTCCGCTCTCCTTTTTTTGTTATTCATCTTTCATCTCGTCCACATCCCTTCTACTAATTCTCTGCTTCACCCCCCTTTCATGCGTCTCTTACTCCCCAGACTTCCACTCTATCCCTCCCTCCCTTTTCTGCTCCCCCCTCCTCCTCCTCCTCTACCACTTCTGTCCTTTCCTTCAGTGACTTTGCTCCTCTTCTTTCTCCTGTCCTCCTCATGCACTGTCCTCTGTTTACTCTTTCATCTCTCTTTCGGTTCTCTAATGTCTCACCACTCTGTTCTTCCTCTCCTCCTGTCTTTTTTTACTGATGCGTCTTCTCTCCCTCTTTGCCTCCGCTGTGATCCCCGCCCACTCCTTTAACCCGCTTCCGCTGCAAAGCAGTGAAGTGGAAGTTTATGGGGGATTTCTGCCTAAAACTGTCTGCCGAGTTACTCAACTCAGGGAACAAACAATATTCGTCTTGTCTTGCTTTCTCTTTCCCACTCGCCCATCTCCCACTTCATGACCAGGGTTGTATGAGGCCAGAATTTGCCCAAGTTGTGATGGCAGGTGAGCCCCTCTTGATAAAAAAAAAAGAAGAAAAGCTTTAGTTTGAACATTCGAAACAATATTAAGATGGACTGAATTAAGCTCCAGGGGCTTTTCATTTTACAATACTGTAGAATCTTGATAATCTTAACACTATGTATTGTCAGATGTTATTGCAGTCGTATACAGTTAGTTTTATCAGGAATCTTACCACTATATTCACATTAACATCCCAGCTGCAGTGTAAAATCTGCACGATGAAACTCACCCAAACAATTTTTTCTCATAGTATCTCTGTAGCTGCTCAAGTGGGGTCCCACTGGTAAAAGTTCTAGCTTGAATGTCCTCCTCTTTGGCTGGTTAGTCGCACTGCAGTCACTCATGTGTGACTGGCTGTCCCGTCCTCAGGCTGTGCCGGGACTGGCGACATGTTCCGGGCAGCTTGTCCTTCAGTGGCTGTGAGGAAGAGGAACTTTATTTAAGTCTGTCAGTTGCAGGTCAAAGAGAGGGGAAAAAGATGAGGAAGAATCACCAGAATTTATATTTTTGTACACGCAGCCGACTGTAAACAATATATTTTTTTTGTGTGTGTTTATGCACAAAACACGTGAGTCCTGCTTGAAATACTGAGTCTTTAATGTAAGAGTTTAAAGTGAAGGAGATGTTACTCAGGAAGAATCACAGTGTGAAATAACATCACTTGTGGCCTCCGAGCAAGCCTGAATGTGTTTGTATTTGGCTTATTTATGTTAAGGATGAAGTCATTTCTTTATTTATTTGTTAGATTATTTAACAGGGACACTACAGATACACATTGTTACACAGGGAGAAGCAATGCAACAAATCCCAGGTTAGGTTTTTAATTCATCTTAGGAGGTTGTTTCAAGTTGTGAGGACATTTTTAGCCTGTTTAAGCTGATTTTTGAGTTGTTACTGGTTAAGATACAAGGGTAGGGTTAGGTTGAGGTTAAGGTTAGGGAAAGGGTTAAAATAGAGCTAAACCTCAACGGAACAAATGAAAGTCAATACAATGTCCTCCAAATGCTGCAGTGTGTGTGTGTGTGTGTGCGCATACAGTTGCAAATCGAACTTCACCAGCAACAGCAAACAGCTACAGGATATTTAACTGATCTGTGCTTCTCCCATATGTTTTCGCCTTTTGGGACAAAACAAAGATAGTTTTATAGGAAAAATAAAATCAGCAGTTCTATTATTGTTTTACAAAATGATAAACCGTGATCAGGCACCACACCCTTTATTCTTCAGTTTAAAGAAATGTCTAATTAAAGAGATTTTGTTTCTTCCTTCATTCTTACCTCTGCTGTCTCCACCACTCTCCTCCAGGCAGCCCGCATTTTTAATGTGCAAATGCAAGCTCTGTGTGTTTGAGAGAGAGAGCATGTGTGTGTTGTGCAGACTGTCCCAAGCTGACAGGGTACATGGATTCTCCATCCTGCTTGTGTATAAAAATAAAGCGAGGGCACTGAGCTCTGCCTGCTTCACTTATATTCACACTCATACACACACATGCTCTCACACACACTTGCACTCATTGCATCTTTCTTCCCCCCCCTTTTTTCCCCGCTTCCTTCTCTCTTTTATCTTTCACCCTCCACAGACATGCACTCAGCAGTGTGAGGGTTAAATATGAATGCGTCAGCAGGGCAGGTTGTTCCCTGCCCATCTCCCTGAGTGAAGTGTGTGTGTGTGATATTTATTTCATAGGGATTTCCCCCTCTGCATGCTGGGTGGCTGCTGGCCGTGTCATCATGTTCTGAGCTGCCAACGGCCGTCACTGTCACTCGTGGGACATGAGGTGTGTGTGAGAGAGAGACAGAATGAGGAAGAGAAAAAGACAAGACAGAAAGAGAGAGATGGGCAGAACTGGGATATGTGTGCGTGCGTGTGCGTGCGTGTGTGTGTGTGTGTGGATAGGTGGAGTGGAAGTAGTGCAATGCAGGGGGCTCAGTGGGAGTGGCAGCGTCAGGCGTAGGCTTTCCATTTGACACATTTAGTCGGTGAGGACAGGCAAGATCTAAGGAAGAGTGCATCACATGTTGTGATATATACACACACACTGTGTGATATAATGTACACACTACACACACACACACACACACACACACAAACACAGTGTACATGGACAGTAGGGCCCTCCAGTCATCTTCCCGGTCTGCTGGATAATTCCCTCTCCAGGGAGCTGGTGTGAGCCATGTAGCACAGAGCAAAGTTCATGAAGTAACAAAGTATAAATGGTGTCATTATTGTCAGTTGGCTTTTATGTTTTACAAAATATATTAACATAAGAGTTTCAGTCCAAAACGGATGATTGCAGGGAAATAAAATCCAACATTTTACATAATAATCATTTCAACTTTAAGTAAAACCCACAGTATTAAACAATTACATCCTAGGTTATCTTAAGTACTGAATAATGGAATATGAGATACACTTTATTCTGAAAATGGTTTATGAAAGCCAACAGCTCTCATGTTGCTATTTTGTCACATATCTTTCTAATCATTATATAGTAATGTACTGTACTATGATGACCTAAGAGTGTCAGTTTTCCATGAAACTCGACAAAACCCAGAAATATTCTGGTGTTCAGATGATCAAAAACTCGAATGACTGTTCAATTTTGATGTGTTTAAAATTTGTCTCAAAAACCTCTCATATCGAAATCGTATCGTAATAATCTTCCTTCTAAAGGTTTTAATAGATTCACATCCAGTGTAAATACTAGTTCCAAACCTAAATCTGAACATTAAACCTCAATCCTGACAATGACTTTCTACTTATTAGGACTAACAAAAAACCACCTTACTCTGCAAAACTGTCCCAGCTCAGAAGGTCTGAAATATAAATCATTTTTGATAGACATTTTGATAGAAGTATAAGAACACATAACACACAAACAGACAAACACAGATGCACACACAGACACATAAAGTATATTATTAGTGCTCCAATGAATGTGACTGATATCCTAATATTAGAATTATATTTTGATTTAAGTGATCAGCCATATTTGCCATCTCTATATCTTGTTGTTCCCTTCTCTGTCTCTTTGGCCTCCCTGGTGATGGTGTTACATCAGTTTTCACCACTGATTTGATATTATTGAAGAGTCTGAAAAGCGCTTCTGATGCCAGCTGGCTTGATGATTTGTCTGGGGGTCATTTTTTGTGTTTAAGTGATGGTTCCAAGGCGACTTTTTGAAACAATGAAAATGGAAAAGTATTGGTTTCTGTCTCAAGGAGGGTTGGCAAATAGTTCAAAGTAGCAAATGGGCCAATATGAATCCCATAAGTTACCCTCTGACAGTGATGTGCCTTCAGCTTGCGCCATGATTTAACAGAGATCTGTGAGGTTCTGCACTGTTTTGATTGAACAAGGGAGCAAGAAATACTGCTATTTTATATTGACAATGCAGTAAACACACACAGTGCACATCAACAAGGTCTAAAGGTGTACACCATGAGCAGCGCTAACTGGCCAGGTAGACACACACTACGACAATATAAGAAAAACATACTTAAAGAGTGACTTTAAAGACCCCCTGACCTCCAGTGGTTTAACTTCTCACCTTGCTGCAGTGATGTACAGGTGTACTCCATCAAAACACATATTGTGAGTAAAAACTGCTTTTTATCTGTCTGCTTGGATTTGAAAGTGCCCCTCCCTAACCGTGACGAAGTAGGCATGACTCCGAGGCTCCGAACTAATTTGCCCTCAGTTGGTGTTTCCTTCGAGGGTTAGAGCTCCATCTCTGCTGTTTTTTTTCTAAACTGTATAATGTTTGTCAGTGATTCCTCTATGTGTAAATAAACTGGTAGTTTAACTATACTCTTGGATATGAAGTAGTTAAAATAAATTCAAATGTATTATTGTATTATTTACTTTATTTCACTATAGACAAGTTCATCTGTGCATCTTTGGGAGAGGCTTGGTGATAGTTGTTGGTGAACTGCAGCTGACAAGCTAACCGCTAACATGCTAGCCATCAAAATAGCTCTCCAACCTTTTTTCTATTTTCTCTGTACTGGGCAATCCCCCCCCCCCCCCCCCCTTGGTATTTAGCTCTTGGGATTGTACATAATTTAATTCAATACAGAGTTTTATTGAAGAAATATAAAATATTGTGCTGTGAGCATTTTATTCAAAGTTCCCTGCCATGACGGTACAATAGGGGCAACAGCTGGCTGATACTGTATGAGATCATACAAAGGGATAACCTCTTTATGGACCATCAACATTCCTGGTATCATAAAACCCCCCAAAGCAAAGCGCCATTTGTCGGCCCTGCTGCTTTTGGACTGCAGCAGCAACCTTTTCATGCTCCAGCTCTGACCTATTCCATAGGGCTCATGTGTTCAACAACACACTGCATGTTCTGCCCCAGATAACAATACTTCACATCTTGTTCTTTACGGTGTTCAACGTATAGGAACTGTACTGATCTGTTTACATATATGGCTTGGATAACAGGAGGTTGAAGGTTTTAACTAGGCCATTTCTGTGCTTCTAGACTTGTGCTTCATTCACCTTCTGTTCAATCAATTTGGGAAGACTGACCAGTGGTACAAAGTACAATATAGTATAAACTTAATTCAAACTGTTAACGCAGTGGATTGAAGTGAGTTCTATTGAAGGTTGCAGCCATTTCAATTACTTTATTCTGCAAAAGCAAACACTAGAAACCACATTTGAACTTGACAAAACAATCTCACCTCTAGGTCCATTTAGTAGTTGTTTTGGAGCTTTCAATCATATTATATGATCTTCAGTGGCAAATAGGGTTTGCCCAATTGTCAGTGAATGACACTGAGCACTTCTCGTCCATGTTGGACATCGAGGTGAGGTTATGTCAGCTATACTGATTTCAAGGTCAAGAATGAACTTTGTAGCTCAACTTTTTTAGCCAACATGGATGAGAAGTTCTTAAATTCCTCAGAAACAGCTACTAAATGTACCTTGAGGTGAGGTTTCTGCAGTCAAAATTGAACTCTACTCTGAATGCTGGTAAACAGTATATCCAGTTCTCATTCTTTGGCTTTGGAGGTCAGCGCTGTCACAAATGTTATATACTCATCTGAAGGATCTCTTTCCTCTCATGAAGCTTCTTGGGTGTTGACCAGCTGTTGCTCATTTACAATCCAAGCATATCATCTTCTATTTAACTCAGTTAGCAATGAGTGAGTAACCAGTCCACTACTGGAGACAGATCCACCTATAGCATACTTTGGTTCACTGCTACTGAAACAGTCGAGTGCTGAGAGGGACTCCAGGAGAAGAGCTTCAGCATGGGACACTTTATTATTCATATAGTGTTCATGTTCATGTGAGTGCACCTGAAAATATGAAATGTAAAGCCACACCAGCCTCTCAACCCAACTGTGAGTATGTAGATAAATTCAAACACACACACACACACACACACACGGAAATGTGTGCATGCAAACATAAAGCAAGCACAAACCTTTCAAACTTGTGTGGGCCAATATTCAGATATCATGCTTAAAGTATTTTTAACACGTATTTTATGTTATGTTTTCCCCCACTAGTCTTATTTTGTGTCTGGTGATTGTTGATTATTTTAAATAATAATAAATAAACTTTAACTGTTAGTTCAGTCTGTCAATTGTATGTCTGTTTATCTTACATTGCATTTTCAGAGCCGAGGAGCCCAAGGGTGACTGGAAGGAGTTCTGTGTGATGGGAACTTTCAACAAAATGCATCGTGATCATTATGTGATTCAGTTCACTGTCAGCCTATAAGGGATTTTGTTTTCTCCTAAAATCAATAAATGGAAAAAAGTTTGTAATCCACACATATTAATCTTCTATGATAAAACACCAACTTTAAATGTATTATCTCTTTGTAAAATAATTGCAATTATACTTTTGTACGTTCTAAGTACATTATCTTCAATCATTTCTGCCCTAAGGTCTCCTTCTCTTCATCTTCCTCACTCGTCTCTGAGCAGGAAACGTGACTGTGTCACAGGAACATGCTGGATTGTGTAACGCTGTCATATTTCTTCAACTGTACGTGTGTGTCGGGTTCAAGCCGGTCAGATTGTTGTTGCCTCTGGATCTCTGGATTATGTGCAGTGCTGAATCTTCTTGGCCCGCAGTAAAGATGACATGAGAGGTTTTATGTGGAGGAGGGCTGCCACAGACAGCACAGCCACGCATGTACACACCTCCCTGCACACCCTGAGCCCTACAAGACCGTTTTAAAATTTGATCAACCTACATACTTGCATTTGAATGGTTGAAATAATTTGCTCTGAGGAGGATTTTCCACATCACCAAAAGTCTCATGGTTTCCACTACGAACACTTAACCCTTAAACAGTATTCAGATAAGGACAGTGTGCATGCTGAATATGAAATCCTGAAAATTAGAACATACGCGCTCATTGGATTTTCTCACTTCCTAGACTTCCAAATGTTTTGGGGGGCAAACCTGGGGCTCTCACAGAAACCCACCTTCCTTTCTATTGTTACAGAAAACCAAATCAGCCAGGATGTAGCAGAGCAGCAGGGACACTCAGAAGCAGCATGGAGGCATGCTCTGAGGCTGCGGGCTCCGTCAGAACATTTAATTGAGTTCTGCCGTGATAAGATTCCTGCAGTTTTTCCAACATTTTTCTCCCACCCACCGGGAGCTCAGCAGGGGTTTATATGCCTGTTTGGTTTAAGAGAGATGAGAGGAGAGTGACAGGGTATGTAGAGGACTCAAGAAGAAAGAGTACAAGTAGGAAGAAGAGCACTGAGAGGAGATAAGAGGAGGTGAAAAGGGGAGCAGGCACATGGATGGAACAAAAGGACAAGAAGAGTGCAAATAAAGGAGGCAAAGACCGAAGGCAAGCAACGATGGTGAGGAGCACAGAGCAGCAACAGGAAGATTAGAAAGAGATAAAGATAGATGATGAGATGCGTTCATCGCTACACATCCGGGAGGTCCCATCATACTGATTTTGCCCCACCGGAGCAGGACAATGACCAGCTTTGACAGGCTACCAGTCTGAAATTTAGAAAGCCCCATCTCCTACTGTCAGTCCAAGACACAAATGTCCCCTAGTGATATGAATTTATGATAAGATTAATGCAGGGGGGGAATCGGCCACCTCACCGGGGCACGCTGTCTCTGACTATGCTGCCTGGAGGCAAACACATTGTTAGATGAGAGGGAGGCTGGTGAGGAGGATCTTTGGAGAGGAGTAAACCAAACAAACTTAATCCACTAAAATGATATACAATGTGACGATGCAGCTGTTGGGAAATACATGCAGATGTTGTGAGTTTGCTTCAACCCAAAGGAGTGTGTGGAGGAGGAGACACAGGGTGGAAAGTGTGTGTTTGTGTGTTAACGTAGAGAGGATACATCACATACACATATGGAGCTGTGTACAACATATGGTTAATTAGATTATGATGACTTGAGTGCTTTGGTTCTGGTAGATATCAGATTATCATTGCTGTAGGAAGTGAATTGATGAATTATTATACAAATGTGAAACACGTCAGCACGTTGACTACCAGACTGAACCAAAGGTTTGCATATTATCTTATGAGGAACAAATGTGACCAAATGACAAAAATCCTCTGTGAAGTGAATTCATAGAGACTTGAAACTTGGGTCTAAGGATAGAGGGTGCTGTATGCTGCACAGATTGTAAAGCCCCTTAAGGCAAATTTGTGATATTTGACTATATTATTAAAATTGACTAAACTTGACTTCAAGGCCTCGCACACTCACACAGGTGTTTTCACTTACTTAGACTGACTGGACCTCTGGTCAGGTTGAAGTAGGTCGGAGCTATGCTGGAAGTACGTGAGGTCTCTCACACTCTACCTACTGATGCCACATTCACATCATATTAGATGGACGGCAGAGACGGGAAAGATTCCCTTTTTTAGTATTGGCTTTAAAAAGAAGTCTGAGCAGGTTCATGTTGGGACAAGTAAAGATGTAAAGTCCTCCTAAGTGCTTTAATGAAACCATGTGTTTGTGTGTGTGCATGCATGTAATATTGCTAATCTTCCAGCTATCAGTTATAGTATTTACAAAACATGGGAACAAAGTGCTCATAGATTTTATCCTTTGAGTGTGTGTGTGTGTTTGCTGGGTGGCTCTTCAGAGCCCCAGCAGACCCCACAGCGAGCTCTAAGTAGCTCTGATTAAATTTGGCCTCCCTCTGCTCCTCTCCATTGCTTTTAGGATGCAGAGATAATGTTCATTAGGAGAGACGGGTGGGGACTTTAGGAGGCGGATGCTCGCATGTTGCTAAAGTGTGGCTGTAATGGGGAGTGATGGGGGGGTAATGCAATTATGTTACATTTGGAGCTGTGACCAGGGGTTAATTTTATGGAGTGTGTGTGCATGAATGTATGAACCTTAAAATTTCTCTGTTGTATGATGGAGGGAGTGAGGTCAAAGTTCAGGTGAGAGTTAGACACTGTGTTCCTGCATCTTCTCTTGACTGCACAAGTTTGAGGAGTCACATAGTACACTGCATTTGTTCAGAAGTTGGTTACTTTGCTCATTCCTCCAACTCTCAGGAACATTGTCTGTGTGAGGCTTAAAGGGATAGTTTCACATTTTAGGAAATATGCTTTCTTGCTTAAAGTTAGATGAGGCGATTGATACCACTCTCATGTCTGTCCGTTAAATATGAAGCTGGAGCCAGCACCCAGGTAAGCCAAGATTAGCATGAAGTCTGGAAACAGGGGGAAACAGCTAGCAAATCCACCTACCAGCATCTCTAAGTCCATACAGAAACCAATGAGAAGTGGGACTTTGTGAGAGACTGTCCTCCCAAGAAGAGCGTCAAAATGAGTCGTTTCAGCAAGAGCCCTAAAACGACATATGTTTATGTTCAAGTGACAAAGCCATCTAGTAGAAATTATGATGGAAGCAAAGGAAGAAGTCAGGTGACAGTATTATAGAGTGACAAAGTTTGTGTAAGATGGGTGGATGGATAGCTCAACACTACCTAACTTTAACACGGGAGACCACTGTTTGTCAAGTGGTTTCTTTTAAGCATGACCACGATCGTTCCCTAATCTTAACCAAGTGTTTATTATTGTAACCATGACAACGAAGCTCCCCTAACCATAACAAAGTAGTCATTTTAACCCAAACCACAATGTTTCCCTAACCTTAACTAAGTACTTATTTTAAGCAAACTGTGATCTTTCCCTAAACCTAACCATGTTGTTTTTGTGTCAGAGCATAAAACAGATAGATAGGAATAGCACATAAAAATGATGTCCTGCTGATAGAGACATTATAGAGGGCATGGACAAACAACATATTTTGTCATTTAATTTGGAGGATGTCTTGCTTTGTGGAGTCTCTGCTGGTTGCCTGGCAACCTCTTTGTGTCAAAGAGTTGTGTTGTGACAAAAAATAGTCTGGCACATAACCCCCTGTAAAACCACAATGTGTCATTGTCACACTTTGTTTTGTTAATGGATTAAACAAACGAGTCCTCTCCCTTCTCTTCGTCTTTGACGGGCATTTTATTTCCCCTTTGTACGTATTTCCTTCCTTTGCTTCCTCTCCTCCTCCTCTCTGTCCATGTGGCGATTTAAGGCCATGTCTTTAAGGCCATGTCTTCCTCCTGCCCTCTCCTCTGCTCACATCACCAAAGGGACCTCTGGGGTAGTTATACTGCATTGACGTGCGCGCCTTTCCACACACACACACACACACACACACACAC